>CAWUFW010015457.1:0-360167 GCA_963921515.1 Calotriton arnoldi
GTATCCAGCCACCCCCACGACCCACAACACCCTCCCACCCCCACAGACCTGCAACATGGAGCACCCCCGCTTAGAGCCATGTGGCATCCAGTACAGTGCACGCACGAACAACTTGCAGGTGGGAAACTGGACAGGGCCAGATTACTGGAGGCATGAGGACCGTAACACGACCAACACATGGGACATGTCACGTAGCAGACGAACACGCAGCACCGCCCACCGTCACGAACAAGTGAACAATGTGCACACGGACATGAACAACAGACTCACACCCCACATGACCCATCACAGACATAGCAACACCCAAGGAGCCACGTCTGCATGCACAAGCCACACTGAATATAGTACCACACGGCAGCCACTGTGCAACTCATCACACACAACCGAAACACCATTGGAGTCCTGTCCATGTAGCCCCAACTGCCTGTCAACCACACACCCCACAACTACGCCTATGTAAGACAAACAACACTAGACGCAACAGAGCGGAACAACATAAATGCACACGAACACCACTGAACCCATCAAACACACAGACACACCATGCACAAACAACATACCATCCATCCCATCCGCCAGCCCCAGTCTCATGAAAGGCATGTCATCCGCACAGCTGCCACACATACAGCAGTCACGCTAAGATACATGCCCATTACCAACCATGTGCCAGAAGTCAATGAAGTGCACGACACACTGTGAGCAACAACACACAACATGGGCCACACCCCCCCCCGAGCACTGCAGTGATGCACATGGCACAGGGCAGCACGCACACCAAGGAGATGGGACAACTGCAATACATCGGGTGGCACACAACCATCACACACTCATAACGATGCGTCCAATGCCATGTCCAGTAATCACAACAGACAGCAAATATGCAGGCCATGTCAAGCATGCACACACCTCAAACCATGCACTGTCATGCTGCCACAACACATGTCACGTTCGGCACCCATGGCTCACAGCATGTACCCCAAAAGCATATTCCCTCCCAAAAGCGAATCCGGGGCATGGCCCCCATGTTGCCATATGCGTTCCTAAGCGTTCCATTTGAACCCCAAAAGCATATCCCTCCCAAATGCGAATCTGGGGCATGGCCCCCATGTTGCCATATGCGTTCCTAAGCGTTCCATTTGAACCCCAAAAGCATATTCCCTCCCAAATGCGAATCTGGGGCATGGCCCCCATGTTGCCATATGCGTTCCTAAGCGTTCCATTTGAACCCCAAAAGCATATTCCCTCCCAAATGCGAATCTGGGGCATGGCCCCCATGTTGCCATATGCGTTCCTAAGCGTTCCATTTGAACCCCAAAAGCATATTCCCTCCCAAATGCGAATCTGGGGCATGGCCCCCATGTTGCCATATGCGTTCCTAAGCGTTCCATTTGAACCCCAAAAGCAAAGTACAAACCAGACCCAGGATGGGCCAGGAGCCCGCATACACCAGAGTCACAATAAGTAGGGGCACAGCAACACACCCATCGGCATGGCCAATCCGTCCCATGCCACATGTGCACAGCACACAGTCCCATTGCCAAGCACACACAACTACAGATGCTACAGCCACACACACGCCTCCGGGAAACCCATGTACGAGATTGCACGAACTGTCAATGTCAGACGACAAATACATACTTCGCCAGGTGCAACACAATAACTAATCTCATTCTCTCCACAGGTGACGAACTGCTGGATGCTGGGGATGGAGCCAGCAGCCAGCACAGCCAGCCTACAAGCCCCCAACGAGGACACACGGATCTGGAGGATCTGTCCTCCTCTTCGGACACGGACAACCAAGCAGGCCCATCTGGTGTGGCAGGGCCCAGCCGCTCCCCAGGACCCCTCCTACCCACCAACCCATCATCCAGGGCTGCTGAACATTCCCAGCCCCCTGCTGCCACTGTCGTTGCGGCCACACCCACGGTCATTGTGGCCACTACCACTGCCGCAACCGCCACCATCGCCGCACCGACCACCACCGCCGCCACCACCGCCACGTCTCCGCTGGCACCAGCCCCAGCGCAGGTGGTGGCCCGGACGACTGGATCCACCCTGGGAGCCACAGCGAGGACCGTGGTGAGCAATGTGGCTAGTGGGCAGGCCGGTGGCAGCAGGACTGGTAGGAGGAGCAGGGTCAGGGAAACGCCAGCCTCCCTGGGAGCCATGCCCTGCCTCACATGGCCAGAGTCCTTGGGGCCTATGAAGAGGCCCAAGGACAATGGGTCCGGTCTGCCTCAGACACGCGTGAGGTGCTGGGGGTGTTGAGGTCCATGGACGCCCGTATGGGCCAAATCGTGGACCTCATGGGACAGCTGGTGGTGGCGGTGAGGTCACAGCCAGGGACAGCAGCTCCCTCCGCCACCACCTGCCGGGGCGCAGGGTGGAGCAGCAGTGTCCAGTTCCCCTGCGTCCACAGCCAGTGATCACACCTCAACCACCAGCATGTCGCAAGCAGGCACCCCCTCGCAAACGTGGAAGGGGCCGTCCGAAGAGGAAACAGATCTCCCGGGAGGACTTCGCACGCTCCAGTCGCAAGTGAGGCAGCCAGCCAGCCTTCCGCCAGCCTTCCTTGACCAGCCACTGCATTGACTTGGACTACGATCCCACTCCACACAGCCATCTGGATGGCATGTGTGTGTTGGACTATGGACATAGAACCAGTGGGTACACCCTGATCATCACGCAGCCATGACCGACAGCTCATTGTCACTGCACGCACCACTTTTGTCATCACCTTACACACAATCACATGTCACAGTTTGTAATAAATGCACCTTTTTCACTAACTGCTGTTTGTGCCCTGTGTCTTACTTGTACGGAATACAACGGCCACCTTGGGCGGAAAGGCACCTGATGCGTGGCATGGCATTTGAATCCGGAGGGCCTGTAGGGACCTAGGGTGGGAGACAGAACAGGAGCACATTCAATGAGTGTGTCACACACCCATCACACAGTACATGTCAACAACTACAAGCAATGTACACACATCGCACAGAGCAATAGGGCACAATGCCACAGCCACCAACAGTGGCATACTACCCTGGCCATGGAGCGTTGACACACAGCACGCAGTGAACAAACGGCCACCCTGACACAGCACACACACACCTGCACAGATACAGCCACATCAGCCGTCGTACATGGACACTCACCGTCAAGTGAAGTAGCGGGCGATGAGCTGCTGCCGCACATTACCAGCTTCCTCCTCTCCGCTGTCCTCCTCACTCGAGCTGTCCTGGTCTGCAGGCTGGGGCCCTGGTTGATCTCCGTCATCCACGATGAGGGGGATCTGCTTCCGAATGGCCAGATTGTGCAGCATGCAGCACGCCACCACTATCCGGCACACCTTCTGTGGGGAGTACGCCAGCGCACCCCCGGTGCGGTCCAGGCACCTGAACCTGGACTTGAGGAGGCCAAAGGTACGCTCGACCACACGTCTGGTCCTCCCATGTGCCTCATTGTAGCGATCGTCTGCTGGGGTGCGAGGATTCCTCAATGGACTGAGCAGCCATGCCCCATTCGGATACGCAGAGTCACCTGGGTGTGAGGGACACAGAGAACCGTTGCTAATCCAACTGGACAGGGGACAGCATCGCACAGCCAGCACGCTACACCACTCCACATACTCACCGACAATACAGGCACGATCCTGTTGCATATTGGACATCAGTCGTGGCAAGATGCTGTTGCGCATTATGTGTGCGTCATGGGCCGAGCCTGGGAACTTTGCACACACGTGGGTGATCACCATGTCCGCAAGGCACACCACTTGCACATTCAGGGAGTGCGTGTGCTTCCTGTTGCGGTACAGGTGCTCAGTGGCCTGTGGTGGAACAAGGCCGACATGTGTGCAGTCAATGGCTCCAACGACATGTGGGATTCTGCCAAGGGCATAGAATGCACCCTTCACTGCCGCCAATTCACGAGCCCTGGGGAAGCGGATGTACCTGTTCCGGTACAGCATCATGGCTGCCAGTACATCCCTCAGCACCTTGCTGAACATGGGCTGGGACATCCCTCCTCCACTGCCCACTGTGTGCTGGAATGACCCAGTGGCGAAGAAATGCATGGCGGCCATCACCTTAGCCGTGGGGGTGACAGCAGTCGGATACACCCTGCGGGGACGGAGATGGGGTTCTAACATGGCACACAGTCGATGCAGGGTTGGCCTGTCCAGCCGAAACTTCCTAATGACCTCCGTATCCTCCATGTCTGCCAGCAATTGGTATGGGCGGTCAATGTTCGGTCTCCGCCTAGGGACAATGGCAGAGGACACATGTCAAAGCAACACGACACATAGCAATTTCGCATACACATCACTGACATGACTGAGCAAGCACATGAGCCACAGCCCAGCTGTCAAGCTGGGACGGCACGGCCACAATACACTTACACAGGTCTCCCACCAATGGCAATGGCTAGTGATACAAACCACTGCCATGTGCATGCACATGGGGATCTAGGCCCCAATGACTTGCGGGGCGTGCTGATGGGGACTGACTGCATTTCCGTCAAGCGGCAACGCCACGGCAACATGAATGTCTGCTGAGCATGGAACTGCTTCCGCGGCTGGATGAGTATGGCACACGACGACGACGATGTGGGCACAGGCTGAGCGGCCAAAACAAGTGGGACCTGTGGCACGAGGGGATATGAGACAGTAGTAGGTGTCAGCACTGCACCCTATGTACAGCACTGTACGGATCACACCTCCCGAAACATTGACAGGTGTCCACATTGACAGCCCCATGCCAAGACGGCTGTGTGCTTGCAGTCACACGTCACAGGTGAGAGGTTACATTGCACGTGCCAGGTGGCAGACGTACACAGTGGGAGCTGGCATGTGTGTGCATGTGTCTCATGTTCAGGATCCACCAGATGGGCGCTGACTCTGTACTGACCATTGGACACAGCATGTTCCGTGGAAGGCTTGTGTGTGTGGGATGGTGGCACTGGATGTGCCTCCGTTGGGTGGGGGGCCATGCACAGGGCGGGTACGTCGATGATTGCGCATTGTTGGTCACGGTGGGTGCACCCACTCAGATGTGTTGCCCTGTGTTCAATTCCTATGTCCGCATGATGATGGACTGTAGATGTGGGCAGACTACACATTGGTCGATGTGCTGTCTATATGCATGTGCCTTCACACCAGGCACAGCTGCCCCTGCACATGTGACCCCTGCTGGACTCGCTGCTGGGTCTGTGGAGCTGATGCACCTTCTGCGCGTGGGGCGGACAGCTCTCCTCACTTCCCTCATTGCGCATGTCATGACTTTGCCGCAGGTGACATGGATCATGGAGGGCCCACATGTACGCGTGGGTAGGCTACACATGATTGTACACTGGTCGCCACCCCCAGTCAGTGTTTCGAATGGGAAGGTTGTCGTGCTGGTGGTATGTTCGATGTGGCGGATGGGCGGGCCTAGGTGCGGGCTTACATTCCGGACATGGGGGGTAGTTGGATTGGCGACTAGTTGCAGTACACACGGGACACGTCTCTTCCTTTCCACATCTGGGTCATCCCTTGTACTGACTGACAGTGATACAGTCATCTTCGCCCCAGCCCTCATGTCCTCCCCTCGCTCCCCCAATATGCATGCTCACCTGCGAGGCTAGCGCTTGCACAGGCAGCCCCAAGCTCGCACCAGAGAGGGCAAGGAGTGTATGTGTGGGTCCAGTTGCACGAGTGGGCTGTCTCAGGGTATGATGTGTGGCGGGACGCCGTCCACCTGCGTTGTGCCCCAAATGGAGACCCGGCCTGCATGGACTATGCATCACAGTCTTCGCCTTCCGGATCCGCCACCTGCGACACCCAGTGGCTGTGGCTGCCCTTGCGGCCATGCCGCGTCCGTCTGTGGCTGATGGCCCACACATTCACTCTTTGGCCTCTCTGGGGAGGGCTCGGGGGTGGTGGCGCACGCGCTTGCACTTAGTCGCAATGGCATGTGGCGTGGTTGGTATGATGGGCAATGGATGGGATGGTGCGAGCCACCTCCCGTGACGTCAGTGCTGCTCGTGCTGTGGTGCGTCCCCCTACACTTCCATCTGACTTGTGCCATGCTAGACGTTGAGGTTCTATTGCCTGCGTGATATGACCAGGAGGAGCGCGAGGAGACCTCTCACACACCATGCTCCACTGCCATCCCGTGCCCTGTATCGCCTGTGCGGATTGACTATGTTGGGGTTACACCTGGTCGACTGGGGCTGTGTGTGCCTTGTCAGGGGCATGGCGGGCGCACAACAGGATCCAGCTTGTCCACAGAGGGTGGGCTGAGGTGCGCCTGGTACCGCTTTGTACGTGTGCCCGGCTGCTATGCACACACGTGTTCACTCCCCCCGACAGGTGTCCTCTCACAATGCCCAGGGAAGCGGTGGTGTACTGTTCATGACCCCTCCCAACACGGCGTGCTCCAACTTGGCATGTGCGCATCTACCCGTCGCACCCACCCACCTGAGCACTGCGTCCATACGACTACACACGACACATGTGTGTCTTCCACAGTAGTGCTACTCATTTGCGTTGACATCCAATACCAGTGGACTACATGGTCATGTCACGACTGCCGTGTACTTCACATACTCTCATCCTCTCTCATTCGTACTTGTGAAATGAGTCAGCGGAGACAGTTTTGGTTTCAAACATTATATTGAGTCTTCTGTCCTCTGTGATGCAGTATAGTGGACACTACTGGCAGCGGAATACATGTTGAGGATATACTGAGCATGATTGCAAATGGGATAGGGTGTGGGGTTACATGTGATTGGCTGTTGCATGTGGGATGTGGGCTTCAGAGTGACATCTGCTTGGCCAAGGCTGTGCTAATGTACATTTACGTATAGCTGCGGAGCTGCGGACTTTGACACAGACGGTATACATGTAGCCTACCAGACCGCTTGGCATCATGGGCACAGTCCATCTCAGTTCCATGTGACAGGTTTGCTGCGGTTGTTCCTCATGCACGCGTGCATGTGAGATGACATCAGGGCATGTGCTTGCGTGCATGCAGCGGCGTGCCACTTGTTGTTGCACTGTGGTGGTTACTGGACATGTCACAGTCACTGGGGTCGTGTTGTTGTTGTATGCACTTGTCGTCCATGCAAAGGTCCTGGTATGGGATTCCCGGGGCGGGGGTGGGAGGGGTGCAGCACCCACAGACTCCAGGCGACCTATTCATGTCCACTGAGTGGTGTGTGTGTCCATGGGCGCTGGATCCATGTCGTGTCCTGGTTGTTCGTGCAGTTCCGTCCATGTGGGTGCGATACACAGAGCCCATGCCACTGCCTCCCACGATGCATGCGGTGTTCCTGGATGTGATGGGGAACAGTGTGCATGTCCCGGTCATATCCGATGTCATGGCGATGTCGTTGATGGTGTGGTTACAGTTGCCGGTCGTTTGGTATGGCTGTTGTGGTGGTGATTGGCCAGTCCGTGCGGAAGCTAAGCATGGGTGCGGGGTTGGACATCATAGGTCACTCGGGGAACCTGCGTTGTGGTCCGACGTATTTACAGGTTGTCAGGTATGCGATGCCGTCCAGCAGGGCTTCCATGTCATTGGTGGTGTACATGTTTGCCAGCCAATGAAGCGGATGGTGGCTGTCAAGGTGTTGTTCATAGGTTGTCCCTTGGAGGACCATGATGGGGCATGCTGGGTGACATTCGATGTAGCTGTTATCGATGATCCGTCGTGTGGAGGCACAGTGGTCCCATTTCAGTGCGGGTGCGATGTTGGCCACATACGCCATGCCCCCATAGGCAGAGCAGGCCCTGTCGTGTGCGTCCAGAGGGAGGAGTAGTGGTAGCAGGTCCGCCTTCAGACATGCCGGGTTGGAGAGGCATATCTCGACGGGATGCTGGTAGGGACACCTCCGACAGTAGAAGACGGGCATGACGCAGCTGAACAATGTGATGCGGTAAGTCAGTCGGTAACTTACGTTCAGCAGGGACAGGAGATCGCATCCCAATGTATGGCACAGGTTGGTTTTGTACAGCTTGAGCTGTTCGGCGTAGTTGGGTAGGTGTGTTGCGGTTGCCATTTCGCAGCGGTTCGTTGAGGTGGCGTGCTCCGGCTGTGTGTGCAGTCTGCAATGTGCACGCTCCGGGGTTGCTGTGAGCTCTGTGTAGTCGTAGGGAGACAGGACTTGTGTTCTGTTGGCTTGTTTGGAGGACACGGGCCCTCTTCCCACATGCTTCTCAGACAGTTCAAGGTCAGTGCTGTGTGACTCCTTCCAATTAACTTGCATGTGGCCGACATGGGGGAGTGTTTTCTTCTTTCTTCCCCGTCCGTTGTGTGCTTCTGTGATATGCGCTATCTGCCCTGTGGTCGGTCTCCTCGGCATGCCTGTGTTGGTCTATTCTTGGACAATGGCTGTATTCACCGGCTTCTGTCGTAGGGCTGTGGTTTCGGAGTTGGAATGGAAGGTCATTCAGTGCTGTCTGCTCTCCCTTGTGTGGGCGGCAGGCTGCCTTTCCGCTCTGCGTTGGGCCTTGTGTGTGAATGTTATTCTTGGGCCACCTGTTGTCGGTCCCCGGGCTCTTTGGTGTTCCGTTTTATATGTCTTGTTCATATGTGCAGGGTGGTATGGGTGTTTCTGTGTGGTACTGGCGTTCCTCTTCCCGAAGGGGCCCTGCTTCTCCTAGTTGGTGTTGCCGCCGCTGTGTGCTACGCCATGTTTGTTACACTGGGGTGTGTCCTGCTGTTGCGTGTCTTCACTGACCTGTGTGCGTCGGTTGTGTGGCGTTGGGTGTTGTCCGTGAATTGGGCGTTGGGGACATGTCTGTGGCCGGCCTGTCACGTGTCATGTGCGTTCGGGGTGGGGCTGATATGTGTGCTGCTTGGTTGTGTCCCTGTGTCTGTGTGCGACGCATGCATGGCGCTGCGGTTGGCCTCTGCGTTGTGCGCATGTGTGGCGGCGTCATCGGCGCTTTGGGGCCGTGACGGGGTGGTTGGTTCCTAGTCCCAGGTGGTGTGTACACATGTGTTCTGCGATGTTACGATTTGGCCTGTGTGTCATATGTGGATGCGATGGTGGATGTGTTGTGTACACGCGCTGGTGGGGGTTGTCCGCTTTTTCCGCCCTTGCACTGTGTGCGCTGTTTGCGTGCACTTGTTGTGTGTGTGCCTACCTGCGTCTCCGCGGTACGTTGCGTCCTTGGTGGTGCATCAGCAGGAGCATGGGGAGTGCCTGCAGTGCTGGATTCATGCTCGGGGAGCCGCTTTTCGTTGTCCGTGCTCGGCGTCCGTGTTACCGCTTCGGTTTGTCGTACGGTATCTCTTGGCCGTGGGAGCCGTTTGTTTGCGGCATCGTAATTTATGCGCCGGGCGGGACGTGTTTCGTCGGACGGTGTGTGTCAGTTGGGCTGCGCCGCTACATGTACGGGCGCACTTTGATGGCGGACGGTGTTGCTGGCTTGCCGGCGGTGTTTGGCCTGCTTTTCGGATCGTAATTGGGCGGGCGTGTGGACTGCTGCGTTCCGGCGGTAACTGGTGGTTTTTGCATCCGCCAGCACGGCGGTTGTGCTTCCGCCCGCCATCGTAATGGGCCCCTATATTTTTGCAAACGATATTAATGACTTCGATATTTTTTAAAACGATATTTCTTACCTTAAACTCGATATTCTTGACCACGATATTCTTGCTGTCGATATTTCTGTATCTCGATATTTTGCACTCGATATTAGTGCAAGTTGACATTGCCAACTCGATATTCTGACTCTTTACCGGGGTGGAAGAGGAGAGTGAACTTCTACCAGATCTCCTGTCCTCTATAGAGAGGGATGGGTCAGTGAAAGGGGTCAACCTCTCCCCTACCCTGACCCTGAAGCAGAAGAGGGACTGTCACCAGTTACTAGAACAGTTTGTCTCATTATTTTCCCTCACTCCTGGGCTTAAACACTTGTGTACTCATTATAGATACTGGGGACAGCCTGCCTGTCAAAAGCTAAATGTGCCGGCTATCTGACAAAGCAAAAGTCACTAAGATGCTGGCATTGGGGTTCATTCAGCCCTCCAGTACTCTGCTCTACGCTACTGCATTCTGCACCACTCTACTCTACTCTGCACCACTCTGTGACACTGCACTGTACACAACTGCACTGTTTGCCACTTTACCCTGCTCAGTACCACTCTACTCTTCGCCACTGCACTCCATGTCACGCCAATCTAGCCTGCAGCACTCTACTTTGCACCACTGCACTCCATGCCACTGCACTCTAATCAAGTCCACTCTACTCTATGTCACTCCATGCCACTCCACTCTGACACTCCACTCTTTGCCACTCCACTGTATGCCATGCCACTACAGTCCACACAGTGCCACTCTATACCACTCTACCCTACTCCACTCCATACAATGGCACTCTACTCTTTGCCACTCTACTCTATGCCACTAACCTTCATCCCTCTTCACTCTACTCCACTCTACTCTACTGTACTCTACGCCAGTCCAATCCATGCCACTGCACTCTGCACCACTTTACTCTACACCAGTCTACTTTACACCACTACGCTTTATGCCACTGCACTCTACGTGACTGCACTGTACACCACTCTAATCTATGCACTGCACTCTAAGCCACTCTACTGTACTCTGCACCACTCTACTCCAATGCACTGTATGCCATTATACTCCACTCTACTTTACTCCACTCTGCGCCACTCCGCATCACTCTATAAGATGCCACTCCACTCTACACAATAAATTATCAAGAAAGTAGCACAGTACAATGCATTCCCCCTAGGACGTGGAACACGACAGGGCTGCCCTTTGTCCCCACTCCTCTTCGCTCTCATACTGGAACCGTTGGCAGCCTGGATAAGAGGAGATCCTATATCCTATATCCGGTGGACGGAAGAGTGGGAAGACAGAATATCCCTCTATGCCGATGATGTCCTACTATATATGGCATCCCCAAGACGTTCGTTAACCAGAATACTCAATATTTGTGAGACATACGGGAGACACTCCGGATACACAATTAATTGGAACAAGTCTGTCCTATTTATACTAAGTGGCCCCCCGCCGGTCATGCCCAGGGACTGTGAGGTTAGAGTGCTGGCAAATGGCTTCCTTTATCTCGGGATCTACATTACAGTAGACCCAGACGAATTTATGAATAAAAACCTCCAAGAGCCCCTAAAAAGACTACGTCGAGATACCAAACTTTGGCAATCCCTACCGTTGACCCTATTAGGGAAAGCTGCACTCTCAAAGATGATGGCACTACCCAGATTTCTTTATGTGTTGCAAAACACTCCATTTCCGGTCCCGCCATCATATTTTAAAGCGATAGAAACAGAAGTGTGCAGCCTCCTATGGGATGGTAAACCTGCCCGAATAGCCATGAATAAGTTGATTAGAGGATGGTATAATGGGGGCATAGCAATCCCAAATATACAGACATACTACTGGGCCGCCCAACTTATTGTGCTTAATCAATGGCTTCACACCCCCAGACCGAACCCGCATTCCGTATGAATAGACACGTTTTGGGGGAGGGAGGGGTCATGAGGGCCCTCTACAATAAAACCCGCAGGGCTGACCTCATGGGATCTACTGCACACACTGTCCATATATGGTACATAGTCCTCAGGAAACTGGAGTGGGATGACACGATGACACAATTCACTCCACTCTGGGAGACTGGAAAGTTGGGTAGACTGAGCAGCTGTAAAGGCTTCCGACAGTGGGATTTGATAGGAATCTCAAGTGTAGGTGACCTCTGGATCAAGGGGAAAGTCATCACATTTGCACAACTTCAAGACAAATATGATATGGCACCCACGGAGCAGTTTCGCTATCTTCAAATTAGACACGCACTCGAGGCCACCATTAAACCGGGCACGGCCCTCCCAGAGGCCTCCCCTCTGGAGGATAGGCTGCTAACGGACCGCATCGATAAAAGAGCCATATCACTAACCTACCGTAAAATGATTAACAACAAGCCGGACCCCACACAGAGTCTCTGTGAACAATGGCAGGCCAATATCGGAGAACGAGATGATTGGCAAGAAGCGCTAGAATCACCACGAGTAGTGGCAATCCCCTCAAGACTACGGTTGGTGCGGCTCAAGGTGCTCCACAGAACATATCTATCCAGGGTAGTATTAGCCAGAATAGGGAGGACTGATACCCAGCTCTGTCTGCGAAAATGTGGAGCTGTGGGTACATTCTATCATACACTATGGGAATGCCCGAGGATTCAAACGTACTGGGAAACAATCATGACCACAATAACACAGGTAAGCGGAGCTCCAGTACCACCAGAACCCAAACGATGTCTCCTAAACATATGGGAGGCCACAGACCGTAATCGCAAGGCCCAAGACTGGGCAACGCAGGGCATGACGATAGCGAAATGCAATATAGCCAAACACTGGGGGGCACAGACAACGCCAGCATATGCAGAATGGTGCAATGACATGGACTATGCAATGGTGGCTGAAAAAGCAGTCTATGTAAATAGAGGATGTCCTAAAAAATGCGAGCGGGCGTGGGGAGGATGGAACAAATTTAGGGGAAATATCTGTACGCCGGCACCGGGAGATCTTTTATCAGATGACAGCTGAAGAAACACGGTACCAAATGTCGCTGAAATTGTTGATGGCAATTATGAGGGAGTTGGGCATGGCTACTATAGACCTCAGTCACGGTGTAAAACTGGAACCTTTTTGTGTATCTGTAACTCACTGTTTTTGAGATGGTATCACAAGTCGTATAATTAATAAAAAAAGAATCCAAAAAAAAAAGAAAGTAGCACAGTAAAAGTGATATATATATATATATTCACTGAAAAACCATAGGTTTTAGGGACAGTTATAGTTAGTTGGACATTGCACTCGTACAAAACCCGTGAAATTCCCCCGTTATAGTTAGTTCAGCTAACTATAACTCGCGCCCGCAATGCACTGCTGATGACGTCACATATTACATCACTCATGACATGGTCAGTGACATCACTGATGACATCACTGATGACATCTCAAATGACATCACTGATGACATCATCCAGTGACTGTGTGTTTCTGTAAAGTTTAAATATTTTTAATATATATAGGGAAAGGCGTATTGAAGAATGAGTGGGTGTATAAGTGTGTGTATGGATGATTTAGTAGGTGCGTGACTAATTCTATAAGTGAGTGATTAAACGTATCTTACTGAATGCATGGGTTAGTGACTAAACTGGGTTAATGTCTGTATCTGTCTGTTGCTGTGTAAGTGGCTGCATGGGTTTGTGAATAGCTACATGAGTGTCTATAAGAGTTATTGATTTGTTGTCTGAGTATCTGTATGGGTGCCTGAGTGTTTGTGTGGATGGGGTGTGTGCGACTGTGCATAGATGTGTGAGTGGGTGATTCACTGGGTGGATGGTTTCAAGAGTGCATCTGTGATAGACTGTATGGGTGGGTAAGTGTGTGTAAGAGTGTGTTAGTGAGTGAATGTATGTCCCAGTGGTACATGTGTGAGTAACTACATATGTGAAAGGCAGTATATATGTGTATTGGAGTATATAAATAGCTATAAGCGAGAGTGAGTGATTGTGATAGTGGCTGTATGGATGAGTGTGTGCTTGTATCAGTGATTGTATAAGAGCGTAACAATGTGCTAGTATTTGTATGATTAAGTGAGCTGGTGTGTGTATAACTGTATAGGTGAGTAAATGGCAGTGTGTTTAATTATTTGCATGACTGACTAGGTGTGTGAGTACCTCTATGGATGAGTGGCGGTGTTTGAGTGTCTATATAGGAGTAAGAGTGCATATGATTGTCCTGTACTGAGTGACCATAAGTATGAGTGACTGTACGGGTGAGTGAGTGGATGTGTGTGTGTAGACCTAAGAATCAGTGAGTGGGTATGTAGTTATTGGTGTTGGAGTGTCTATGGTTTTGCGAATGGCAGTCTGTAATTTAGATTGGGTGTATCAAAGGTTATATTAGGGTGTGAGGAGGTGCATCAGATTATCACGTGGATGATGTCATCAGTGATGTCATTTGAGATGTCATCAGTGATGTCATCAGTGATGTCACTGACCATGTCATGAGTGATGTAATATGTGACGTCATCAGCAGTGCATTGCGGGCGCGAGTTATAGTTAGCTGAACTAACTATAACGGGGGAATTTCACGGGTTTTGTACGAGTGCAATGTCCAACTAACTATAACTGTCCCTAAAACCTATGGTTTTTTCAGTGAATTTCAAAGGTTTTTTAAATGCTAATTTCTAACTATAACTTATCTGAAACCTATGGTTTTTTCAGTGAATTTCAAAGGTTTTTTAAATGCTAATTCCTAACTATAACATGTCTGAAACCTACGGTTTTTTCAGTGAATTTCAAAGGTTTTGTAAATGACAATTTTTAAATGTATTAATTGTTATATTAATTTTTTTCATACTGATTTATTACATTTTTAGAATTTTTTTTTACATATTTTATTTTTAAATTACATTGTAATTACATTATACATTACATTACAAAAAATACTTTCTCAGAATGAATTACTTTAGTTTAAATACTTTGCACATAGGCAATAGACTTTTAAGTACAGTAGTTACAGTTGTTGCAATGGGCACCACATTTTCAAACACAATGCAACATTCAGCTCAATGTGAATTTCTAGTTAAATGCAATTAGTTACTTTATGGATTACTTTTCTAACCACAGGACTGGATCCTAGATTCAGTCCTGGTACATCTCCTGTAAACAGTTGAGTAAAAGCGTTTTGGTTACAGTCGTGATTTTTAAGGAATATTATTGTATTTTAAAAGTTGACACTTAGAAACTTTTTCTCATAGAATCACCAATGTTATCCTATGGAAGGAAATTCACTTAGCAGGTAAAAACTGTTATCGTTACTTTTTCTTACTCAGTGTTGGATCCTGGATCCAGCACTGGTGCATCTCCTGTAAACAGTTGAAAGAATGCGTTTAAGTCATACAGGCGATTTTTAAGGAATATTTGTAGTTTGTGAAAATCGACACTTTGAAACTTTTCTGCTGAAAACCAGACAATGGATTCCTATGGAAGAAAATATAAGTTACTGGTAAGTACGGTTAAAATTACTTTTCAGGACCAGTACTGGGCTGAAAGATGCAGCACTGAGGTCTCTCCTGATAACAGGTGAGTAAAGCGAAATTCGTATTTCGGCTGATTTTAGAGGAATATTTGTATGTTTCAAAAATCAACACTTAGAAACTTTTTCAGCAAAAAGCAGGCAATGATATCCTATGGAAGGAAATTCAAGTTACTGGTAAGTACGGTTAAAATTACTTTTGAGGATCAGTACTGGGCTGAAAGATGCAGCACTGAGGTCTCTCCTGATAACAGGTGAGTAAATCGGAATTCGTATTTCGGCTGATTTTAGAGGAATATTTTAAAGTTCCAAAACTCCACACTTAGAAGAATTTCCAAGTGAAACCAGTCAATGTTAGCCTATGGAAGGAAATTCAAGTTACTGGTAAGTACGGTTAAAATTACTTTTCAGGACCAGTACTGGGCTGAAAGATACAGCACTGAGGTCTCTCCTTATAACAGGTGAGTAAATCGGAATTCGTATTTCGGCTGATTTTAGAGGAATATTTTAAAGTTCCAAAACTCCACACTTAGAAGAATTTCCAAGTGAAACCAGTCAATGTTAGCCTATGGAAGAAAATTCAAGTTACTGGTAAGTACGGTTAAAATTACTTTTCAGGATTAGTACTGGGCTGAAAGATGCAGCACTGAGGTCTCTCCTGATAACAGGTGAGTAAATCAGAATTCGTATTTCGGCTGATTTTAGAGGAATATTTGCACAATGGTGAAGGGAGGGGCGGGGCCTGAGGTGACATCTGTGCAAACGCGCCCCGTGGCGTGTTTTAAGTTGGGGGATTAAGTCCCCTTGAATCATGAGGGTCCCTACGGGCCAACTAGCCCACCAGGAACCTCCAGTATGCGCCAGGGGCTGCGTTGCAGAGACATGTACAGAGGCCACACCCCTTTTACACCTCTCTGCAACGCAGCTCTGTGGCGCTTTCTGGATGTACCTGTTGGGCTAGTTGGCCCCAGGGACCCTCAGGATTGAAGGGGATTTAATTCCCCATCTTAAAACGCGCCACGGGGCCTGTTTGCACACATGTCACCTGAAGCCCCGCCCTCCCTTCACCACTGTGCAAACGCGCCCGTGGTGCGTTTTAAGTCGGGGGATTAACTCCCCTTGAATCCTGAGGGTCCCTGGGGTGCAACTAGCCCACCATATACCTCCAAAAAGCGCCACAGAGCTGCGTTGCAGAGAGGTGTAAAAGGGCTTGGCCTCTGTACACCTCTCTGCAAGGCAGCCCCTGGCGCATACTGGAGGTTCCTGGTGGGCTAGTTGGCCTCAGGGACCCCCAGTATTCAAGGGGAATTCGTTCCCCCTCTGCAAACGCGCCAGGGGCGCGTTTGCAGAGTGGTGAAGGAAGGGGGCGGGGCCTGCGGGCCCGATCGTTTTTTTTTTTGCTTTGTTTTTTCCCCTGGAAGGGGGCTGTGTGGCCCCCTTCCTTTTTCCTATTTTTAGGCCCTGGGGACCCCATTTCCCAGGGCCTTACCCCCTTTTTAAAATTAAAATTTAAAAAAAAACGGGAAGGGGCCGCGTGGCCCCCTTCCCTGGGCCTGTATTGGCCCGGGGACCCCATCCCCGGGGCATGGCCTCTTTTTTTTTATTTGGAGGGGGCTGCATGGCCCCCTCCTCAGGCCATTTAAGGCCCCGGGGACCCCATCCCCCGGGGCCGGCCTTGCACTTTTTTATTTTTTACTTTTGGGGAGGGGGGCTGCGTGGCCCCCCTCCGTGGCCACTTATGGCCCCGGGGACCCCATCCCCCGGGGCCTGGCCTCTCATTGGGGACTGTGGGGGGGTCCCCAAACCCCACACAGTCCCGCCGGCTCCCCATGTCCTACGGGAGCCGGCATTGCTTACACATGGGGAGCAGCTAACATGCTGCTCCCCATGTGGAAAGCAATCAGCTTTGGATATTGGAAGAGAGAGCAGGTTTCCTGCTCTCTCTTCCAATATCCAAAGCAGTTTGCAATGACAGGACGGGGCCGCGAGGCTCCCGTCCTGTCATTGCAAACAGCAGTGTCCCGGGGGTAGGCACCCGGGACACTGCAGGAGCCGGCCCTGGGGGTGGCGGTCCCCAGGGCCACCACAGGCTCCAGGAGGGGGCCGCGCGGCCCCCTCCTTACATTTTGAAAGCCCCGTGGAGGTGGTGGTCCCCGTGGCTTGGGGGTCCAAAACGGACCCCCATTGTAATTTTCTTAGTGCCCCGGGGAGGTGGTGGTCCCCGGGGCGTGTGGGGGCTGGAGCCCCCACACAGGTTAATCAAAAATAAAAAGAAGCCCCGGGGAGGTGGCGGTCCCCGGGGCTGCTCGAGGGCTCAGAGCCCTCCCGCACCATTACACATAAAGCCCCGGGGGGTGGTGGTCCCCGGGGCTTGGGGGGCCCTTAGAGGCCCCCCACACATAAAATTAACTCCCCCCCAGCATGGCCCCGGGACTTGGCCCACCCGGGGGTCAAATAACATCGAAGCGCGGGAGACCGCGCTTCGATTTTTTTTTTTTCGGCAGGATTCGCGCACCCTGAGCGCATCCTGGCAATTTTAAAAAAAAAAATAATATTTTTTGCCCAGGGGGTCCTTGTGGGACCCCTGAGCAGACCTAGGGGGTCAGGGTGTTTCTACCCTGCCCCCTTTGTGCGCTTTGCGCACTTGTTTCTGTCCCTCGGTTCTACCGAGGACAAAATGGCTGCCAACACTTCCTGATTTGGAGTGTTGACAGCCAATTAGCATGCAGCTCATGATCGGGAGGGTGCGCGAATCCGACGCGGCCATAGATATATCTATCTTTTTACTTTTGATTTTCTCAGCAACTACTGAACGGATTTACACCATTTAACAAAAGGGTTCTTTCTGAACCAAGAACTACCTCTTTGCCAAATTTGGTGTAATTCCGTTCAGCAGTTCGGGCTGTAGCCGTGTCTAAAGTTTCCTATGGAAAATTGCATAGGGAAAACACGTTTTGGGACCCCCCTTTTTTCTCGGCCCCCGCTTGACGAATCCCCCGAGACTTTCAGGGTAGGAGCGGACCGGAGCGCCCCACAAAGTTTGAAAATTTTGTGAAGATACGTCAACCGGCAAGAGAGTTATTTCAAATAGAATGTCGCGGATTTCCTATGGATAATAGGTTGTAACTATAACTATCTACTGGCGACCGCCAGTAGATAATATATATATATATATATATATGTATATATATATATATGTATATGTATATACACACACACATATATGTGTATATGCAATAATATCAAAATAAAGAACATTTTATGACTAGAAATCAATGGGAAAAGAAAGAAATTCAATGAAAAAACCAAAGGTGGAGGATAAGTTATAGTTAGGAAAACGTAATTATTTATTTGTATACAAAACCAACTTAAACTACACAAACTTTAGAAATTCTAAAGTTATAGTTATAACTTGAAGATATAATTTGCGCACCACTCAGAACTTAATATAACTGCACACCTTTGTGCACAGTGTTGTGAACTCGCTATGCAGTCTAAGGGCCTGATTACAAGTTCAGCGGTCCGAACGCCCAAACGCCGCGGCTGCGGTCTCCAGAAGACTGAAGTGCAGGCGGTCTTCCGACCACCGTATTACGAGTTGACCATTGGGCTCGTCGTGTGCCTGCGGTGGTCTTGTGGTGGTAGTCAATGGTTTTCCATATTTATCGATGCCTGTGTGTATATTTCAACTGCACATGTCGAATATACACATATGCATGATACAACTGGAAAAATACCACCTACCCATTGCTGGAGTCTGGCCCACATGTGGCCAGTCCAGTCAATGGGTACACAGTATAAAACTGACTTACCTGTATTTCGCGGCAAACAGGGTTGTATTCTTCGGGGTGAAGATGCTGCTGTGAAGAGGGGACCTGGAGAAAGGGATCCATGTCAAACTCTGACTGGAAGAACAGGAAAGGGGTGAGTATGTACCCCAAATCCTTTGATCCCGCTGACTCGAAGCTGGCGGTCCCACCGACACAGTCGGCTCGTCGGAAAGCCAACTCGTAATAGGGACTGTGGTGAAGCTTCTTTGTACCTCCATATGGCAGCTGCTTTTCCTTGACCGCAGGCGCGGCAGTCTGCAGTGTGCTGGCGGTGTTGACGTTTCACCCGTGGTTTTTCCAACAGCAATCCGACAAGTCGCACCTTCCCCATACACTGCTTAAACCCCTTCATATTGCATCACTTATAGATTGTTAAATCATATCATTCAGAACCACACTGATGACATCTCAAATGACATAATTTATTAGAACAATGTGCATGGTAGAGGGCTAAGTTGGCTGTTGGCCGAAAACATATTGTAAAAAAATTAATTACCATAACATGTAGAACAGTCAGGAAAGTACCAATAGCACCTAAAAAATGTGATGATATAGACACAACACATCACTTACTAATTACACATAAAAAAGATACTTTCCTACTTTATACAATAATGATAAAATAATTATTAGAAGAATTGTTATTGGTAGCATAATACAATTTATGATTCCAATAACAATTGATTAACTTTTACCCCATGTAACACATGGATGATGGATGGCACTTTTAAGTCGTGCTCTCCATCATTCATTCAATTATACACAATACATGGTTGATATAAAAATAGAGACACCCCATTAGTGTATGCACTATTACCTAACAAACAAATTGCATCTTACAATTAAATGCTACCAAATAAAACAAAGAATTAACAACTATAACCAACAAAAAATCTTCATAGATTTTGAACACGCAGTGATTTCCACCATACTTAAAATCCAACCACACACTGCGATTCATAGGTGCTATAGTCTCTTTAACCCACAAAAATCCACCTTGAGTATAGAATTTGCACAGCATAGGATTTGCACATAAAGTAAGAAAAGCTAATAGCTTCAGCACATATCCCTGTAACAGAAATCACTAAACATTATGATATGCTAATTGAATCACCCTATTATCAAAACATGAAACAAAACTAGCTTATCTAATGGAATATTTTGAGGACACTTGGGTTGGTCACCTGCACCAATCAGGCCGCAAATGCCAATCCAAGTATCATATTCCAGCCTGTAATGCCTACAATAGCACCATATCACAAGAAACAAAGATAAATAATACAGTGGAAGGGTGGCACCATTCCTTTGAAACAGCACCTGGAAGAAGTCACCCAATATTCTACCAGTTCCTAGAAATACTTAAAAAAGATCAAAGCTAGCAGGGACTAAGAATGGAACAATCTTTAACCCAACCCAAACCTAAATTCTCCAAACAAACTAAACAAATGATTGAACTTGTAGCATGCAAAGTAAGACTCTGCGCTAACATCCCAGACATACCATATCTAGACTCAATAGCAAGAACCCTACTTTAGAAATGCCACATTGAAGAACAACACCATTTACCCTCCTTAAAACACAAACTATCATACTTTATTAATATTTGTTCCTAAATATTACTAAAGAAAATGTAAATGCCAGTCTTTGTGAATTTAGTCCCACAAAACCATAGAATTCAGTAGTTATAGTTATACGTATAGTTAGACTTATATTAAGAAACTATGACTTGTTGCCTTAAGTTACTTAATGGCATGAATTATAGTTTCAATTGTACACAAAAATGCTTAGGTAACTATATCTTTGAATATCTTAGTCACAATAGAGACATCCAAAATACAAATAGCAAACCCAAAACCAAAACCAAAATAACAAATAAATATTGATAAATTAATTGTATCAAAAGGAAGAATAATATATAAGTATACATGTTTCAATCTATATACAATTCAGTTAAAAACTGATGATTGTTCAATATTATATAACAAAATGGCCGTGTCAAGCATTGATACTGTCTCAATCATCCTTCAATGTCTTTTTATTTTTTTATATCTAATACAGTGTTTCATCAAATAACAAAATTATTCAATTGAATAACTTAACAAATATGCTATATCATGGTTAGCATTTCAAAATTTGAAATTTATATGGATTAATTTCTCTTATTTATCATGGCTTATTATTCCCATCATATTCCTACGCACGTTTTGGCTATGCAGCCTTCATCAGGAAGCCATGTGTTATGAATTGAACCTATAAAGACATATGTAGCAAAAAAGGATTTGGGTTAAGGTCTCTCAGTCCTCTAAGGTTTGTCTTTAACAGCTTTAATTTGGTTTGTACGTCACATTATAGATGTATCACCTTATATCCCAAGCTTGTGTTTAACTTAATAATATCCTTAGGTAAGTTTAAACTCTTGTGCTGCTAATGTGCCACCTTAAATCCCTTATTGACGATAAAAATCCAATAGTTTCTTCAGATAAGTCTAACTATAAATAGAACTATAACTACTGTATTTCTATGGTTTTGTGTGACTCAATTCAGAACCTAACTATAACGTCCATTTCACCTTTGTTTTATTCAGTAAATTTCTATGTATTTTTTAGCACGCACATTAATATGACCAGCGCCACGCACTGCCTTTGGGGGTTTGGCCACAGGGCCTGGCCTACCCTACTGCATACACCCAAACCCAAGCTGCACACGACCTTCGGCCGTGTGCACCATGGGGTTGAATGCAGTGGGGGGGTTTAGTTTTCTTTCAGGATTTGTGGATCCCCGCGGTTTTACACAGGGGGCCGCAATGAGCCCCACGGTGAATCTGCAAATCCACGGATGTGACATAAAAAAACGTGGGTAATGTTTTGCCACGAAGGGTCTCAAAGGGTTCCCTCTATGTGTCCTATGGGGTCAGTGACCCCTTATCTGTATTTACACTCTTCTTTTCCCACCCTCCAGCCAATGCGACAAACAAATTGGGGGCCACAACTTTTCTGTGATGGCCAGCCAATCAGGATCTTGTTGTCGCACAGGAGTTCGCGGACCCTCCGCAGGTAGATCCCCGGAGGATCTGCGTCCCTATACATACAAATTTGTTTCTCAGTTGATATCTCAAAAACTACTGAAAAGATTTCCACCAAATCAAAAATACAGACCAAAAGCTAGCATTCCGCCAAATTTGGAGTAATTCTGTCCAGCAGTTCGGGCTGCAGGCACGGCTAAAGAGTCTATGGTATTTAACATGGGGAAAATGCGTTTTGGGACCCCCTGCTTTTTCTCAGCCCCCGCTTCACAGGCCACCCTGAAACTTTCCTGACAGCAGTTCAAGCGAGAGGCGTATTAATTTGGAAAATTTCATAAAGGTTCATCAACAGGCGCCAAAGAAATACGTGAGTCAATAATGGCTTTTTAATAGAAATTAGGTCCTAACTATAACTACCTACTGGCTACCGCCAGTAGGTAATATTTATATATATATATATATATATATATAAGTCCAAGAGATCGCCCATTGTGGAAACGCCGCACCCGGGGAGTGAAGCCTCCTTGGTGAGGAAAGAAGTGAAGTCAGCCTCGACTTCCATCCAAGTCTTGTGCCAAACATGTTTCGGACCTCGTCGTCCTTAATCACTGGCGATAAAAGAAAGAACAGCAGCTTGTTGGTGACACACCTGTCAATTTTATTAAAGGAATCCCGCCCCAGTGGGCGTTGATGTTCCCCCTGGTAGAGACCGGGGGGTCCATTTGTGAGGGATTTCAAATCGGAAGTGCAGTCAAAGACCCAAGACTTTTATCAACCCACTGGGGGAAGAGGTTTTAATAGAAGGCACCCTGCGGCACCCACATGGGATCATTTTTTGGTGAACTTCAAATACCACAGTGCAATGCTGCACACGCCTACCAGGCGGGACATCAACGCCCACTGGGGCGGGATTCCTTTAATAAAATCGACAGGTGTGTCACCAACAAGCTGCTGTTCTTTCTTTTATCGCCAGTGATCAAGGACGACGAGGTCCGAAACATGTTTGGCACAAGACTTGGATGGAAGTCGAGGCTGACTTCACTTCTTTCCTCACCAAGGAGGCTTCACTCCCCGGGTGTGGCGTTTCCACAATGGGCGATCTCTTGGACTTATGTTTTAGCGGCCTGGCTCGGTCGCATTAAACGCCCCGCCGCGAAACAGAGCGGATCCAGGGTCTTGCAATTAAGAGACCCGGCGGGACCGGGGGGTCCATTTGTGAGGGATTTCAAATCGGAAGTGCAGTCAAAGACCCAAGACTTTTATCAACCCACTGGGGGAAGAGGTTTTAATAGAAGGCGCCCTGCGGCACCCACATGGGATCATTTTTTGGTGAACTTCAAATACCACAGTGCAATGCTGCACACGCCTACCAGGCGGGACATCAACACGCACTGGGGCGGGATTCCTTTAATAAAATCGACAGGTGTGTCAGCAACAAGCTGCTGTTCTTTCTTTTATCGCCAGTGATCAAGGACGACGAGGTCCGAAACATGTTTGGCACAAGACTTGGATGGAAGTCGAGGCTGACTTCACTTCTTTCCTCACCAAGGAGGCTTCACTCCCCGGGTGCGGCGTTTCCACAATGGGCGATCTCTTGGACTTATGTTTTAGCGGCCTGGCTCGGTCGCGGTAAACGCCCCGCCGCGAAACAGAGCGTATCCAGGGTCTTGCAATTAAGAGACCCGGCGGGACCGGGGGGTCCATTTGTGAGGGATTTCAAATCGGAAGTGCAGTCAAAGACCCAAGACTTTTATCAACCCACTGGCGGAAGAGGTTTTAATAGAAGGCGCCCTGCGGCACCCACATGGGATCATTTTTTGGTGAACTTCAAATACCACAGTGCAATGCTGCACACGCCTACCTGGCGGGACATCAACACGCACTGGGGCGGGATTCCTTTAATAAAATCGACAGGTGTGTCACCAACAAGCTGCTGTTCTTTCTTTTATCGCCAGTGATCAAGGACGACGAGGTCCGAAACATGTTTGGCACAAGACTTGGATGGAAGTCGAGGCTGACTTCACTTCTTTCCTCACCAAGGAGGCTTCACTCCCCGGGTGCGACGTTTCCACAATGGGCGATCTCTTGGACTTATGTTTTAGCGGCCTGGCTCGGTCGCGGTAAACGCCCCGCCGCGAAACAGAGCGGATCCAGGGTCTTGCAATTAAGAGACCCGGCGGGACCGGGGGGTCCATTTGTGAGGGATTTCAAATCGTAAGTGCAGTCAAAGACCCAAGACTTTTATCAACCCACTGGGGGAAGAGGTTTTAATAGAAGGCGCCCTGCAGCACCCACATGGGATCATTTTTTGGTGAACTTCAAATACCACAGTGCAATGCTGCACCCGCCTACCAGGCGGGACATCAACGCCCACTGGGGCGGGATTCCTTTAATAAAATCGACAGGTGTGTCACCAACAAGCTGCTGTTCTTTCTTTTATTGCCAGTGATCAAGGACGACGAGGTCCGAAACATGTTTGGCACAAGACTTGGATGGAAGTCGAGGCTGACTTCACTTCTTTCCTCACCAAGGAGGCTTCACTCCCCGGGTGCGGCGTTTCCACAATGGGCGATCTCTTGGACTTATATATATATATACATATATATATAGAGATTGAGAGAGACAGACAGACAGACCTGAGCTAACTATAACTTATGCCCCCCACAGTGCACTGCTTATGACCTCACATATTAGATAACTCATGATATGGTCAGTGACATAACTGATGACTTCACTGTTGACATCTCAAATGGTATCACTGATAACATCACTGATGACATCATCAAGTGAGCATAAGTGCTTTTAAGTGTTTATGAGTGTTAAACATATATACTAACCTACAACAAAAGTTAAATTAGCATACTAGGTGCACTACTACTCAGTGATACTACTTCTAACATATATTATGTGAGTGGCTGTGTGATTGTATCCTTGTGTGTGTGGGTGTGTAAGTGCCTGTATGGGTGTATGAGTGGATGCATGAGTAGCTGTGTGGGTGAGTGAGTTGCTGTGTGAGTGGCTGTATTGGTGAGTGAGTGGATGTGTCAATGGCTGTATGGGTGAGTGAGTGGTGGTGTGAGTGGCTATATGGGTGGGTAGGTGGGTGTGTAGTGGCTGTATGGGTGAATGAGTGGGTGTCTGAATGGTTATATGAGTGAGTGACTCAGTGTGTAAGTGGCTGTATGGGTAAGTGAGTGACTGTTTGAGTGGGTGTTTGGTTAAGTGAGCTGGTGTATGAGTGGCTATATTAAAGAGTGTCTATGTGAATGGCTATCTGGGTGACTGAGCGGATGTGTGAGATGTGTGAGTGCTTGTATGGATGAGTGAATGGGCATATAAGTGGTTGTGTGGGTGTGTGAGTTAGTGTGTGAGTGTTTGTATGTGTGAGTGAGTGGCCGTGTTGAGAGGTTGTATGGGTGAGTGAGTGGGTATGTGAGTGACTGTGTAGGTAAATAAGTGGTTATGTGAGTAGCTGTATGGGTGAGTCTGTGACTATGTGAGTGGCTGTACAGGTGAGTGACTGGTTATATGAGTGGCTATATGGGTGAGTGAATGATGGCGTGAGTGGAGGAGTGAATGGGTATGTGAGTACAGCGGGCGACCAGTATCCCTTGGTTAAAATACGTAAAAGTTTATGAAAGATCTTGGGCATCCTGAATATTTCAATGACCCAGTCAGCATAACCACCATTCCGAGAAAACCGTTGAAAACCAACTGTTTGATGCTCCTGGAGACAGATAGATTTTCAACCAAAATCTTAAAACCAATGGTTCAGGAGAATCAGAAGTTGTTAATTACTTATAGCATACAACCATATCTTAAAACCGTTACCGGAGCTTATGATAGGATGTTGTTGACCCGCTTCCGATTGGGGAACTTTCACAGGTTAATCAGTTTCCCAGACATTGACGATTGGTCTAGAATCTTGAGTATGTGCCCTTGTGATGATAAGTCTTTGCAATAAACTATACATGTTCTTTTATTCTGTAAATTTTATTCAGTACCGAGAAGGAGGTGGATTTTACCCATGTTAAGGCATAAAGGTCTTAGGCAATGTCGTCCTGCATTTTTAATACTACAATTCTTAGAGTATGAAGTGTTTACAAAACCTATAGCCATGTATTTAAAAAGCATAATCAGAAGTAGGAAAACTATGGGTATATGAATTTGGCCCTTTTAAATTTACGTAATCACCTGTATTTTAAAGATCTTTTATAATGCTGTTTTATAAATAATATTGTGATATACTGTGCTTTTATGATTTATCTTCTTTTAAATCGAATAAAGCTTATTTGAATTGAATTGAATTGAGTAATGCAAAATGTAGATTTATTTTCACTGACATAATAATAATATTTGACTACTTTTAAAAACAAAAATGTGTTTAAAATATTTTGGTGTATTAGGCTGTAGTTTGTTAGTTGCCTGATACATTATATATGTGGTTTAGTGGATAGATTTGGCTATTACTTCTAAGTAATCTAGTCCTTTGATGTTTACAAATATTTTTACTTTGAATTGGAGATGTTCGTACATTTTTCTAGTTTGTTTGGTTCGTTTAGGACAGATTTCCGTAACAGATTGTTCTAGTCTAAGTTCTTGGTAGCTTTGCTCTTTTTGTAATGCTTGTAGTAATTTGTTTAATGTTGGTTGAATTCTGACTAGTGTGGATCGGAAGGCATTATGCCATCCTTCCACTGCGTTTTTTGTTTGTGCCACCTATGCCAAGGTGCTGTCGTAGACATTCCACCATGGTATGTGGAATTTTGGCTGTCGTCTATGTCCTGACCTATGTAGTCTGCATACCCATGTGTCCTTGAGCTAGTTAGTCTTCACTTTGTTTTGGTAAAAGAGACTTTCTAATAGGATGCTCTATTAGTTGGCTACTTCTGTCACAGGGACATAGATTAGTGCAATCAGTTTTTTTTTTATTTCAAAGGCAAATTGGCTGTTGGGGGGTATTCCACACTTAGGGCCTGATTACGAGTTTGGTGGTCCGACCGCCCAAACTCTGCGGCCACGACCGCCAGAAAACCACAGCGCTGGCAGTCTTCAGACTGCTGTATTACGAGCTTACCATGGTGCTGGCCATGTGGCTGTGGAGATCTTGCGGAGTGGTGATTAGTTTTACATAGGTATTGATGCCTGTGTGAACATTTTGACTGCATATGTGTCGAATGCACACATATGCATGATACATGTGGAAAAATACCACCTACCCCTTGCCGGAGTCATGGCCCATATGTGGGCTGTCTAGGCAATGTGTATATGGTACAAAAAGGACTCACCTGTATATTGCCGCAAACAGGGTTGTAATCCCCATTGTGAAGATGCTGCTGTGAAAGGGGGCCCTGAAGAAATGGATCCACGTTGAACTCTGACCGAAATTACAGGAAAGGGGTGAGAACACACCCTAAATCCTTTGTTTCTGCTGACTTGAAGCCGTCCCACCGCCACAGTCAGCTCATCGGAAAGCCAACTCATAATACGGACTATGGTGAAACTCCTTTGTACCGCCCTATGGTAGCTGCTTTTCACCAACTGCGACCCTGGCGGTCTGCAGGCTGCTGGTATAGTCGGCAGTTCACCCACAGTTTTTGCAATAGCAATCTGCCCATCTCGTAATACGGTGATTGGACCACCGAGCTCGTGGCAGTCAGACCGCGGGTACAGCAGTTCATGGGCCACCAGCCCTAAGTGCAAATTTTTGTATGTGACACCATATACTTTGATTAAAATGATAGTAGCATCCCTGTATGGCTGTGTGTGGGTATATTTTTAGTATAGATTGGATCATAGCTTGCTCGAAGTTAATATTAATTTTCTGGGGATAGTAGTTGTTTGTTGCTTAATGTGGTTTAGCAATTCCATGTAGGTACTGCCTTGTTTGTTTTGGAGTAATGCATACATAAAAGGTATATTAGTTTTGTGAAATTCACCATGGGTGTTGTATAGTTGATGGAATGCTTTGAGATACATTTTAAATGTACCATCCATCACCTATGTTTGATATTGGGCTAGTATGAGTAAGTTTGCAGGGGTAGCAAATATAAGTGCATGTTTTTCTTGCCTTTTATTGTCATATAATAGGAATTCTTCCTCTCTGTGCGTTATTGTAAGTTGTGGTGGGATGTATATCTCTCTGAATGTTTTAGGAGCAGGTGGGGCTTGATTGGTGGCCCTTTTAGTTCAAGTTAAAAGGTGTTTTAAGGTGGGTATTGATGGTAACTGGCCTGTTGTATGTTCTGGTACCTGAGGTAGTATATCTTTAAGTATTTGTGCTGTGGGTTCTTGGGAACTAGTGCTTGCTTCCCCTAACTTTTATAATACTTCTCTCACGTCTACTTCTGTTACATTAGAAGGGTGGTTATGCTCTTTAACATTAATTACTACAGTCTCTCTGGTAGCTGCCCTCCCATAACATGAATTAGAATAGTATTTGGTACATTTCCAATTAATATGTTGAGTAGAACCATTTTCTTGACTGTATGTGTATCCCATATAACACAGTAAACTTCTATGATGTTATGAATTTTGCACCTTCTGTCATTATGTCTTTATTTACTGTAATAACATGAATATAGACAAATAGTTATTAAAAAATGTTTTTTATTAATGGACAGTTAAATAGACATTTTTGTTTTTTTCAAAACTTACTTGTATCTTGTTTAGTGAGGTTTTGTGTTCATGGAACCTTTATGTTCTGCAAGCTTCTTCTTGAAAAAGGTGTTTTTTCTGTTGGAAGAGAAAATGTAGTTTTATTTATTGCACATATTATATTTTTGATGTTTAAGGACATTTAGGTTATTCCGAGTTTTAACTTTTAGTGAGTTTAAAGTCGTTTTTTAGATATGCTTAACTTTTTTTGGTGGTCTTCGATGTGTGCTCCTTGATGGAGTTTAGTTGAAGATTGAATAATCAGTAGAAAAGGATAAACTTTAAAAGCTAAGGGGGTCATTACGATGGCGGGCGGAAGCACAACCGCCGCGCTGGCGGATGCAAAAACCACCAGTTACCGCCAGCACGCAGCAGTCCACACGCCCGCCCAATTACGATGCGAAAAGTAGGCCAAACACCGCCGGCAAGCCAGCAACACCGTCCGCCATCAAAGTGCGCCCGTACACGTAGCGGCGCAGCCCAATTGACACACACCGTCCGACGAAACACGTCCCGCCCGGCGTATAAATTACGATTCCGCAAACAAACGGCTCCCACGGCTAAGAGATACCGTACGACAAACCGAGCGGTAACACGGACGCCGAGCACGGACAACGAAGAAGCGGCTCCCCCGAGCATGAATCCAGCACTGCAGGCCCTCCCCATGCTCTTGCTGATGCACCACCAAGGACGCAACGTACCGCGGAGACGCAGGTAGGCACACACACAACAAGTGCACGCAAACAGCGCACACAGTGCAAGGGCGGAAAAAGCGGACAACCCCCCACCCCGCGTGTACACTACACATCCACCATTGCATCCACATATGACACACAGGCCAAATCGTAACATCGCGTAACACATGTGTACACACCACCTGGGACTAGGAACCAACGACCCCGTCACGGCCCCAAAGCGGCGATGACGCCGCCACACATGCGCACAACGCAGAGGCCAACCGCAGCGCCATGCATGCGTCGCACACAGACACAGGGACACAACCAAGCAGCACACACATCAGCCCCACCCGAATGCACATGACACGTGACAGGCCTGCCACAGACATGTCCCCAACGCCCAATTCACGGACAACACCCAACGCCACACAACCGACGCACACATGTCAGTGAAGTCACGCAACAGCAGGACACACCCCAGTGTAACAAACATGGCGAAGCACACAGCGGCGGCAACACCAACTAGGAGAAGCAGGGCCCCTTCGGGAAGAGGAACGCCAGTACCACCCTGAAACACCCATACCACCCTGCACATATGAACAAGACATATAAAACGGAACACCAAAGAGCCCGGGGACCGACAACAGGTGCCCCAAGAATAACATTCACACACAAGGCCCAACGCAGAGCGGAAAGGCAGCCTGCCGCCCACACAAGGGAGAGCAGACAGCACTGAATGACCTTCCATTCCAACTCCGAAACCACAGCCCTACGAAAGAAGCCGGTGAATAAAGCCATTGTCCAAGAAAAGACCAACACAGGCATGCCGAGGAGACCGACCACAGGGCAGATAGCGCATATCACAGAAGCACACAACGGACGGGGAAGAAAAAGAAAACACTCCCCCATGTTGGCCACATGCAAGTTAATTGGAAGGAGTCACACATCACTGACCTTGAACTGTCTGAGAAGCATGTGGGATGAGGGCCCGTGTCCTCCAAACAAGCCAACAGAACACAAGTCCTGTCTCCCTACGACTACACAGAGCTCACAGCAACCTCGGAGCGTGCACATTGCAGACTGCACACACAGCCGGAGCACGCCACCACAACGCACCGCTGCAAAATGGCAACCGCAACACACCTACCCAACTACGCCGGACAGCTCAAGCTGTACAAAACCAACCTGAAACATATATTGGGATGCGATCTCCTGTCCCTGCTGAACGTAAGCTACCGACTGACTTACCGCATCACATTGTTCAGCTGCGTCATGCCCGTCTTCTACTGTCGGAGGTGTCCCTACCAGCATCCCGTGGAGATATGCCTCTCCAACCCGGCATGTCTGAAGGCGGACCTGCTACCACTACTCCTCCCTCTGGACGCACACGACAGGGCCTGCTCTGCCTATGGGGGCATGGCGTATGTGGCCAACATCGCACCCGCACTGAAATGGGACCACTGTGCCTCCACACGACGGATCATCGAGAACAGCTACATCGAATGTCACCCAGCATGCCCCATCATGGTCCTCCAAGGGACAACTTACGAACAACACCTTGACAGCCACCATCCGCTACATTGGCTGGCAAACATGTACACCACCAATGACATGGAAGCCCTGCTGGACGGCATCGCATACCTGACAACCTGTAAATTCGTCGGACCACAACGCAGGTTCCCCGATTGACCTATGATGTCCAACCCCGCACCCATGCTTAGCTTCCGCACGGACTGGCCAGTCACCACCACAACAGCCATACCAAACGACCGGCAACTGTTACCACACCATCAACGACATCGCCATGACATCGGATATGACCGGGACATGCACACTGTTCCCCATCACATCCAGGAACACCGCATGCATCGTGGGAGGCAGTGGCATGGGGTCTGTGTATCGCACCCACATGGACGGAACTGCACGAACAACCAGGACACGACATGGATCCAGCGCACATGGACACACACACCGCTCAGTGGACATGAATAGGTCGCCTGGAGTCTGTGGGTGCTGCACCCCTCCACCCCCGCCCCGGGAATCCCATACCAGGACCTTTGCATGGACGACAAGTGCATACAACAACAACACGACCCCAGTGACTGTGACATGTCCAGTAACCACCACAGTGCAACAACAAGTGGCACGCCGCTGCATGCACGCAAGCACATGCCCTGATGTCATCTCACATGCACGCGTGCATGAGGAACAACCGCAGCAAACCTGTCACATGGAACTGAGATGGACTGTGCCCATGATGCCAAGCGGTCTGGTAGGCTACATGTATACCGTCTGTGTCAAAGTCCGCAGCTCCGCAGCTATACGTAAATGTACATTAGCACAGCCTTGGCCAAGCAGATGTAACTCTGAAGCCCACATCCCACATGCAACAGCCAATCACATGTAACCCCACACCCTATCCCATTTGCAATCATGCTCAGTATATCCTCAACATGTATTCCGCTGCCAGTAGTGTCCACTATACTGCATCACAGAGGACAGAAGACTCAATATAATGTTTGAAACCAAAACTGTCTCCGCTGACTCATTTCACAAGTACGAATGAGAGAGGATGAGAGTATGTGAAGTACACGGCAGTCGTGACATGACCATGTAGTCCACTGGTATTGGATGTCAACGCAAATGAGTAGCACAACTGTGGAAGACACACATGTGTCGTGTGAAGTCGTATGGACGCAGTGCTCAGGTGGGTGGGTGTGACGGGTAGATGCGCACATGCCAAGTTGGAGCACGCCGTGTTGGGAGGGGTCATGAACAGTACACCACCGCTTCCCTGGGCATTGTGAGAGGACACCTGTCGGGGGAGTGAACACGTGTGTGCACAGCAGCCGGGCACACGTACAAAGCGGTACCAGGCGCACCTCAGCCCACCCTCTGTGGACAAGCTGGATCCTGTTGTGCGCCCGCCATGCCCCTTGACAAGGCACACACAGCCCCAGTCGACCAGGTGTAACCCCAACATAGTCAATCCGCACAGGCGATACAGGGCACGGGATGGCAGTGGAGCATGGTGTGTGAGAGGTCTCCTCGCGCTCCTCCTGGTCATATCACGCAGGCAATAGAACCTCAACGTCTAGCATGGCACAAGTCAAATGGAAGTGTAGGGGACGCACCACAGCACGAGCAGCACTGACGTCACGGGAGGTGGCTCGCACCATCCCATCCATTGCCCATTATACCAACCACGCCACATGCCATTGCGACTAAGTGCAATCGCGTGCGCCACCACCCCGAGCCCTCCCCAGAGAGGCCAAAGAGTGAATGTGTGGGCCATCAGTCACAGACGGACGCGGCCTGGCCGCAAGGGCAGCCACAGCCACTGGGTGTCGCAGGTGGCGGATCCGGAAGGCGAAGACTGTGGTGCATAGTCCATGCAGGCCGGGTCTCCATTTGGGGCACCACGCAGGTGGACGGCGTCCCGCAACACATCATACCCTGAGACAGCCCACTCGTGCAACTGGACCCACACATACACTCCTTGCCCTCTCTGGTGCGAGCTTGGGGCTGCCTGTGCAAGCGCTAGCCTCGCAGGTGCACATGCATATTGGGGGAGCGAGGGGAGGACATGAGGGCTGGGGCGAAGATGACCGTATCACTGTCAGTGAGTACAAGGGATGACCCAGATGTGGAAAGGAAGAGACGTGTCCCGTGTGTACTGCAACTAGTCGCCAATCCAACTACCCCCCATGTCCGGAATGTAAGCCCGCACCTAGGCCCGCCCATCCGCCACATCGAATATACCACCAGCACGACAACCTTCCCATTCGAAACACTGACTGGGGGTGGCGACCAGTGAACAATCATGTGTAGCCTACCCACGCGTACATGTGGGCCCTCCATGATCCATGTCACCTGCGGCAAAGTCATGACATGCGCAATGAGGGAAGTGAGGAGAGCTGTCCGCCCCACGCACAGAAGGTGCATCAGCTCCACAGACCCAGCAGCGAGTCCAGCAGGGGTCACATGTGCAGGGGCAGCTGTGCCTGGTGTGAAGGCACATGCATATAGACAGCACATCGACCAATGTGTAGTCTGCCCACATCTACAGTCCATCATCATGCGGACATAGGAATTGAACACAGGGCAACACATCTTAGTGGGTGCACCCACCGTGACCAACAATGCGCAATCATCGACGTACCCGCCCTGTGCATGGCCCCCCACCCAACGGAGGCACATCCAGTGCCACCATCCCACACACACAAGCCTTCCACGGAACATGCTATGTCCAATGGTCAGTACAGAGTCAGCGCCCATCTGGTGGATCCTGAACAGGAGACACATGCACACACATGCCAGCTCCCACTATGTACGTCTGCCACCTGGCACGTGCAATGTAACCTCTCACCTGTGACGTGTGACTGCAAGCACACAGCCGTCTTGGCATGGGGCTGTCAATGTGGACACCTGTCAATGTTTCGGGAGGTGTGATCCGTACAGTGCTGTACATAGGGTGCAGTGCTGACACCTACTACTGTCTCATATCCCCTCGTGCCACAGGTCCCACTTGTTTTGGCCGCCCAGCCTGTGCCCACATCGTCGTCATCGTGTGCCATACTCATCCAGCCTCGGAAGCAGTTCCATGCTCAGCAGACATTCATGTTGCCGTGGCGTTGCCGCTTGACGAATATGCAGTCAGTCCCCATCAGCACGTCCCGCAAGTCATTGGGGCCTAGATCCCCATGTGCATGCACATGGCAGTGGTTTGTCTCACTAGCCATTGCCATTGTTGGGAGACCTGTGTAAGTGTATTGTGGCCGTGCCGTCCCAGCTTGACAGCTGGGCTGTGGCTCATGTGCTTGCTCAGTCATGTCAGTGATGTGTATGCGGAATTGCTATGTGTTGTGTTGCTTTGACATGTGTCCTCTGCCATTTTCCCTAGGCGGAGACCAAACATTGACCGCCCATACCAATTGCTGGCGGACATGGACGATACAGAGGTTATTAGGAAGTTTCGGCTGGACAGGCCAACCCTGCATCGACTGTGTGCCATGTTAGAACCCCATCTCCGTCCCCGCAGGGTGTATCCGACTGCTGTCACCCCCACGGCTAAGGTGATGGCCGCCATGCATTTCTTCGCCACTGGGTCATTCCAGCACACAGTGGGCAGTGGAGGAGGGATGTCCCAGCCCATGTTCAGCAAGGTGCTGAGGGATGTACTGGCAGCCATGATGCTGTGCCGAAACAGGTACATCCGCTTCCCCAGGGCTCGTGAATTGGCGGCAGTGAAGGGTGCATTCTATGCCCTTGGCAGAATCCCACACGTCGTTGGAGCCATTGACTGCACACATGTTGGCCTTGTTCCACCACAGGCCACTGAGCACCTGTACCGCAACAGGAAGCACACGCACTCCCTGAATGTGCAAGTGGTGTGCCTTGCGGACATGGTGATCACCCACGTGTGTGCAAAGTTCCCAGGCTCGGCCCATGACGCACACATAATGCGCAACAGCATCTTGCCACGACTGATGTCCAATCTGCAACAGGATCGTGGCTGTATTGTCGGTGAGTATGTGGAGTGGTGTAGCGTGCTGGTTGTGCGATGCTGTCCCCTGTCCAGTTGGAATAGCAACGGTTCTCTGTGTCCCTCACACCCAGGTGACTCTGCGTACCCGAATGGGGCATGGCTGCTCAGTCCATTGAGGAATCCTCGCACCCCAGCAGACGATCGCTACAATGAGGCACATGGGAGGACCAGACGTGTGGTCGAGCGTACCTTTGGCCTCCTCAAGTCCAGGTTCAGGTGCCTGGACCGCACCGAGGAGTGCACTGGCGTACTCCCCACAGAAGGTGTGCCAGATAGTGGTGGCGTGCTGCATGCTGCACAATCTGGCCATTCGGAAGCAGATCCCCCTCATCGTGGATGACGGAGATCAACCAGGGCCCCAGCCCGCAGACCAGGACAGCTCGAGTGAGGAGGACAGCGGAGAGGAGGAAGCTGGGAATGTGCGGCAGCAGCTCATCGCCCGCTACTTCACTTGACGGTGAGTGTCCATGTACGACGGCTGATGTGGCTGTATCTGTGCAGGTGTGTGTGTGCTGTGTCAGGGTGGCCGTTTGTTCACTGCGTGCTGTGTGTCAACGCTCCATGGCCAGGGTAGTATGCCACTGTTGGTGGCTGTGGCATTGTGCCCTATTGCTCTGTGCGATGTGTGTACATTGCTTGTAGTTGTTGACATGTACTGTGTGATGGGTGTGTGATACACTCATTGAATGTGCTCCTGTTCTGTCTCCCACCCCTAGGTCCCTACAGGCCCTCCGGATTCCATTGCCATGCCACGCATCAGGTGCCTTTCCGCCCAAGGTGGCCGTTGTATTCCGTACAAATAAAACACAGGGCACAAACAGCAGTTTGTGTAAGAGGGTGCATTTATTTCAAACTGTGACATGTGATTGTGTGTAAGGTGATGACAAAAGTGGTGCGTGCAGTGACAATGAGCTGTCGGTCATGGCTGCGTGATGCTCAGGGTGTACCCACTGGTTCTATGTCCATAGTCCAACACACACATGCCATCCAGATGGCTGTGTGGAGTGGGATCGTAGTCCAAGTCAATGCAGTGGGTGGTCAAGGAAGGCTGGCTGGCTGCCTCACTTGCGTCTGGAGCGTGCGAAGTCCTCCCGGGAGATCGGTTTCCACTTCGGACGGCCCCTTCCACGTTTGCGAGGGGGGGTGCCTGCTTGCGACATGCTGGTGGTTGAGGTGTGCTCACTGGCTGTGGACGCAGGGGAACTGGACGCAGCTGCACGACCCTGCACCCCGGCAGGTGGTGGCGGTGGTGGAGCTGCTGTCCCTGGCTGTGACCTCACCACCAGCTGGCCCATGAGGTCCACGAGTTGACCTATACGGGCGTCCATGGACCTCAGCACCCCCAGCACCTCCCGCGTGTCTGAAGCAGACCTGGCCCATTGTTCTTGGGCCTCTTCATAGGCCCCAAGGACTCTGGACATTTGAGGCAGGGCATGGCTCCCAGGGGAGACTTGCGTTTCCCTGACCCTGCTCCTCCTACCAGTACTGCTGCCACCGGCCTGCCCACTAGCCACATTGCTCACCACGGTCCTCGCTGTGGCTCCCAGGGTGGATCCAGTCGGCCGGGCCACCACCTGCGCTGGGGCTGGTGCCAGCGAAGACGTGGTGGTGGTGGCGGCGGTGGTGGTCGGTGCGGCGATGGTGGCGGTTGCGGCAGTGGTAGTGGCCGCAATGACCATGGGTGTGGCCGCAATGACCGTGGGTGTGGCCGCAACGACAGTGGCAGCAGGGGGCTGGGAATGTTCAGCAGCCCTGGATGATGGGTTGGTGGGTAGGAGGGGTCCTGGGGAGCGGCTGGGCCCTGCCACACCAGATGGGCCTGCTTGGTGGTCCGTGTCCGAAGAGGAGGACAGATCCTCCACATCCGTGTGTCCTCGTTGGGGGCTTGTAGGCTGGCTGTGCTGGCTGCTGTCTCCATCCCCAGCATCCAGCAGTTCATCACCTGTGGAGAGAATGAGATTTGTTATTGTGTTGCACCTGGCGAAGTATGTATTTGTCGTCTGACATTAACAGTTCGTGCAATCTCGTACATGGGTTTCCCGGAGGCGTGTGTGTGGCTGTACCATTTGTAGTTGTGTGTGCTTGGCAATGGGACTGTGTGCTGTGCACATGTGGCATGGGACGGATTGGCCATGCCGATGGGTGTGTTGCTGTGCCCCTACTTATTGTGACTCTGGTGTATGCGGGCTCCTGGCCCATCCTGGGTCTGGTTTGTACTTTGCTTTTGGTGTTCAGATGGGACGCTTAGGAACGCATATGGCAACATGGGGGCCATGCCCCAGATTCGCATTTGGGAGGGAATATGCTTTTGGGGTTCAAATGGAACGCTTAGGAACGCATATGGCAACATGGGGGCCATGCCCCAGATTCGCATTTGGGAGGGAATATGCTTTTGGGGTTCAAATGGACACGCTTAGGAACGCATATGGCAACATGGGGGCCATGCCCCAGATTCGCATTTGGGAGGGAATATGCTTTTGGGGTACATGCTGTGAGCCATGGGTGCCGAACGTGACATGTGTTGTGGCAGCATGACAGTGCATGGTCTGAGGTGTGTGCATGCCTGACATGGCCTGCATATTTGCTGTCTGTTGTGATTACTGGACATGGCATTGGACGCATCGTTATGAGTGAGTGATGGTTGTGTGCCAGCCAACGTATTGCAGTTGTCCCATCTCCTTGGTGTGCGTGCTGCCCTGTGCCATGTGCATCACTGCAGTGCTCGGGGGGGGTGTGGCCCAAGTTGTGTGTTGTTGCTCACAGTGTGTCGTGCGCTTCATTGACTTCTGGCACATGGTTGGTCATGGGCATGTATCTTAGCGTGACTGCTGTATGTGTGGCAGCTGTGCGGATGACATGCCTTTCATGAGACTGGGGCTGACGGATGGGATGGATGGTATGTTGTATGTGCATGGTGTGTCTGTGTGTTTGATGGGTTCAGTGGTGTTTGTGTGCATTTATGTTGTTCCGCTCTGTTGCGTCTAGTGTTGTTTGTCTTACATAGGCGTAGTTGTTGGGTGTGTGGTTGACAGGCAGTAGGGGCTACATGGACAGGACTTCAATGGTGTTTCGGTTGTGTGTGATGGGTTGCACAGTGGCTGCCGTGTGGTACTATATTCAGTGTGGCTTGTGCATGCAGACGTGGCTCCTTGGGTGTTGCTGTGTCTGTGATGGGTCATGTGAGGTGTGAGTCTGTGGTTCATGTCCGTGTGCACATTGTTCACTTGTTCGTGACGGTGGGCGGTGCTGCGTGTTCGTCTGCTACGTGACATGTCCCATGTGTTGGTCGTGTTACGGTCCTCATGCCTCCAGTAATCCAGCCCTGTCCAGTTTCCCACCTGCAGGTTGTTCGTGCGTGCACTGTACTGGATGCCACATGGTTCTAAGCGGGGGTGCTCCATGTTGCAGGTCTGTGGGGGTGGGGGGTGTTGTGGGTCGTGGTGGTGGCTGGACACCCACTGACACCGATTGCTGTGGACCGTGATGTCTACCTTTCGGCTGTTGTTGTGCACTGCGGTGGCTGACACGTGGCTGTGGGGTGTGGGGGATGCTCCTCCTTGCTGTGCTGTGGGACTAGGGGCCTGGTGTGTGTTGTACTTGGGCTGTCCACCCTCCCACCCACTGCACTTTGTGTTCCTGCCACTTACCTGTTACTTGTCGGTTAGTGCAGCTGTGGCGGACACATGGGTGTGGTGGGTGCTCGTTGTGGCGCTTCTGGCATATTTGGGGACCTGTTGGTGGTTACGTGGCTGGCTGAGTGTACACATGTCCCCACGCATCTTACAGTTGTTCGGTTTGGGCTGTGTGTGGTGGTGTCTGTTGCATGTGTGTGTGATGTGTTGTGTATTGTGTGCTGGACATGGGGGTGTTTGTCCCTGGGAGCTGTGGCATGGTGGTAGTGCATGTGAGTACATAGCGGTGTGCTGGTATACATTAGTTTGTACTTACCAGCCTCCACTCCCCCTGCTAATCCGGCGAGGATCTCGGGATGTATGATGACTCGCACCTTCTCCTCCCACGCTTTGAAGGTCTTGAAGAGCGCGGGATTCCCTCCGCCAGTGACGGCTGCCAGCTCTCTGTTCTTGGTCTCCTTCTTCTTGACCAGGCTCTTGACGTCATTCCACCGTTTGTTTATTTTGACTCTGTTCCTGGGCAGGGTCCCGACTGCATTGACCTGGTCTACGATCCGGTTCCACATTCTGTTTCTGGTGGCTAGTGGTGTGTGCTGGACCATGTTCCCATAGATTTGTGGGTGCACCTTGATGATCTCGTCGACCATGACCGTCAGCTCAATGGGCGTGAACTTGGGCATTCTTTGTGGTGCCGGTGTTTGGTGGTGGTGGTGGTGGTGGTGGTTGTGATGTGTGCGTTTCTGTGGTGTGCTGCTGTCCTTGCTGTGTCACTGTGTCCTCTCCTCTCCCTCTCTAGTTTGCAATGTTGCAAGGGGTTGTGGTCTGTGGGAGTGCTGCTTTTGTACTTACCTATGTGGGTGTGTCCTCATGGTCTGTTGTTTTCAGGTGTGTTGTGTCTGGGGTTCTGGCCTTTGTAGTTTTTGTTTGTCCAGGGGGGGTGTTTTCGGGATGTGTACTGTGCTTGTGTATTTGTGCGTGCCTTGCTATGTGGACTTGTTGGCCATGTTGTGTGCGATTGGTTTTGTCAGCGGATGGTTTCTGTGCAGGGACGTGGGCGCCATGGCTTCTGCCGTGTCGATTCTTATCGGCGTTGTTTGCGCTGGCGGGCGGTATATTTGTAGTTTTCCCGCGCTCATGGCGGTGCGATCGTAATCTCACGTGCGGTGTGTCGGCCGTGAGGGCGGGGCGGTTTTGTGTTGTCGTGCGTGTTTCCGTCCGTGGCGGGCGGTTTGACTCCGACTCGGACGATGGCGGGCGGTATCTTGTGTGTTTTCCGCCGATGGCGGTTTTCGGTTTGTGTCATCGTAATGGCGTGGTCGGTGTTCAGACGGTGTGTGCGGGCGGATTTTTGCCGCTTCCATGCCTGGCGGATTTTTTTACGCCGGGTATCGTAATGGGCCCCTGTGTTAGTAATTGTTTAGTAAGAATTGTTTCTTAAAGTTAAAATTATTTAACTTCGTATTTTAAATAAAGTTGTTACTGAATTGGAGAAGTGGATTTACGGTTGTATATACTGCAGGCTTCTCTTTTGCAGGGAAAATCCAGCAAAGTTTCCTCCTCTTCAAATGTTTGCCTTTTTCTGAGCTATTTTCTGGTTAAATTACTGTGGATTTTAAATTGTTTGTTTAATTGGTAAAGCTATTTTATTGGTTATAGCTGTATAGGTTAATAGTACTGGTTGCTTTAGCTTCCTTTTAATTATTTTTGCAATTATATCTTTATTTGGAAAGCGCTAATTAATGTTTATTTATGCTAGTATTAGAAAAAGTTATTTTATTTAATATTATATGTATTTATTATGAGTGAAGAAATAATATTGTTTGTAAATATAAATATGTGTTGTATGTAAATATGTGTAATATATAATTTAGAGGAGTTTTATGTTAATATATTTTAAATGTATCATTTTGGTGAAGTAAAAATGTATATTTTATTTATAAATTGTAGTTATTAATATGAGATATTTTTTGTAGTTGTTTATTTGTTTAAATAATATGTTGTTAATATTACTTACTGCTACTTATTACTTGCTTTAACAATATTTATGTAGACGATATTCTTGATTTTGATATTTTTGACATAGTCTATGCTTAGTTATGTCACAAAAATTTTCTTTCCAATTTTTTTGTTTTCGATATATGTTGGTTTAGATATTTTTGACGTTGATATTTCTTGGTATTATATTAATGCCTTTTTTTATTAAGTATAGGGTCTCGATATTTTTGTTAACGATATTTAGGTTTTGATAATTTTGTAAATCGATATTTGTGGTGTCGATATTATGTCACTCCTTTTACTCCGTCACCAGCAAGGTTTCTTTAGGTACTTAATTATTTTCTTGTCATCTACCTCTTCTTGGGTATCTATGAAATCAACGAATGTCGTGATCCACGCAGTCCATCTGGCGCCAATATTCTGCTTCTTCTCTGTGTCGAATGGTGGTGGTGGTTTCAGAAACACAGCGACATCCTACTTCGAGCTCTTCTCTACTGACGTTGAGAGTATATGCTGTTCAGGTGACGGCAACTGTTCTTCTGGGCTGGTACCTCCTGCAAGCACTCACCATGTGCTTGTACTTGGGTCACCTTGTGCTTGTACTTGGGTCATCATGCCCGATCGGAGGTCGCAAGGTGCCATCTTCTTTTTTGACGGTAAGTGACAGTTTTGTCTCATGCATTTGTTTGTCATTGCTTTCAGCTTATTGCATTGCACTTGGTTGTGGCTGCCTCTAGCATTTTGCTTTGTATCGATGATGGCTCTGTGTTAGGCTGTGGCGCGGTATCTCTCTTCTTGGCCTTACCAGTGAGTTTCCAGTGGGCTTTTCAAATGTGGTCCTCTGCAGTTCCTTCAACTTCTATGAAAGCTGTATGTGGGCTGGAATGGGGCTTCAATTCCACACATGCCATCTTCGAACTGCTTCTCATTGAAATAGGCACACATGGCACACACCTAGAGTTTGCTGTTGCCTTGCAAACTTCCAGGGAGAGCAGTCTCGTTTCTTCAGGCACAGATCACGCACTCGTCGCCAATTGTAGCATCCTCCCAAACCCGGGGGAAGGCAAATAAATACACTGCACACAGAGTTCGGGATCGTATGTCTTTATTCCTCCATATACAATCTCAGTCTGTTTTCTGATTAGGTCATAACTGCTAATAACCACATCTTAACACCTCCCAAGGAGTTGTGTACTACCTCTGTTCAGTCCGCCCAGAACGGCAAGGGTCCTAGCACACAAAGTCTCACTACACTACAAGGAGCACCAGCAAGCTTGCATTGCATTTAGTTGACCTTGTGGGTTTTCTCAGAGAACCGAAGGAAGCAAAATATCAAGTCCTTCTTGATGATCATTTTGTGGCAATTAGTTCTTCTTGAACAGTAAGCCACAGTGTCTATGGGTCAGTCATCAAGGAAAGGAGACAGAGTTTGGTTATTGCCCATTAGTAGGCTTGTGTCAATGTGTGCTGGGTGAGAATTTCTGGGAATGATAGCACGCACATTTAAGCATTTTCTTTGAATTTTTTTATTTTTTGGGGGGTGATTGTGATTGGTTGGTAGCCGATGAACAATCTGAGATGACCTCCAGTCCTGACTTACCCAACTTGAAAATGGCAGGTGTTAGTATCAATCAATCAATATAACTTTATTCGGTCTGAATGGAAATAGACCATAAAAGTACATAGAAATATTGCACATAGCCAATATTCACACATAAAATTTAAAAAATGATCTTGCATTAAAAACAGATAAAAGATATATGTACATAAACAGCTTTAAAATTCCTTGAATACAAGTCGTAATCAAGGTGTTAGTATTAAAAGAAACAGTTGATCAACATATGGTTGTGGCTATGAGGCCTAAGGGCATGATTATGAGTTTGGCGGTTTGGGAGCAGGGTGGAACGCCACCACCTTGCTCCCACAACACCAAACTCCACGCTGACTGCCCAACGGATTACAGGTTGTAAGATGGGCGGGCTGTTTTATGGTGGCTGGCCCACGGCACTGCCTTTCAAAGGCTCATAGGAGATCCTTAAAAAGCCAGTGCCAAGGGACAGCCACAGCGCATTCCAGCACTGCATAGACTGTAAAGTCCATGCCGTGCTGGAACTCGGGGTGCAGAAATACAGGAGGGCATAGCATGTGCCTCCTCTGCATGCACTCTCATGCACCGAGGCACCAGGGGGCCCTGTAGGGTCCCCTTAGATTCCTCACCCATTCCATGGAGGGCTCACCGTCATGAAAAGGAGGGCAGTGAGGAAACTCATAATATGCTTGGCGGTGCAGCAGCTGCACTGCCAGCATATTGTGGCCTCAGACCGCTGCAAAACTGCCAGGGATCACGGATCCCTGTTGGTAGCAGCAGTCCTATGGCGACTGCCATAGTCATATAATATGGCGGTCAGACCACCGGTGCGGCGGTTGCCGCACTTCCATTGTGGGTCGTAATCAGGCCCTAACTCTTTTTCAGTAATAGCGTGCCCCAGCCCTAAAAACTGAGCATATTGAGGATATATGCACTTGAACTAAGCCTGGGCGTAGTTCGCGAAGTAGCGCTACGCGAAGCTACGCAAAGTGCAGTTCGCACTACGCGAGCTACGCGTAGCACTACGCGAACTGAGTAGTGCACTGTTCGCAATGATTGCACAGTGCCGGATGCTTGTCCGCACTGTGCAATCATTGAAACGGCATCTTGCACAGTGCGAGCTGTCTTTTACTGCCGCTCGAGTAGATTTTTACTCAAGCGGCAGCTTTCTCAACGCGGACTGGTAGTTTCTCATCGCGAGCGGACGCGAGCATACGCGACCACTCGCAATGAGAAACCTGACCTCCCCGCGTTGAGAATCTCGCCGGGAGGTTTATTTTCCACGTTCGCGATCGGCAACTTGATGTTGCTGATCGCGAACGAGGAAAAGTCTCGCCGGGATGTCATTTTGCTTGCTCGCGGTCGCCAACTTGACGTTGAGGACCGCGAGCAAGCAAAAAATGACCGCTGCACTACGCTACGCTTGTTTGCACTGTGCTACGTGCAATTCGCGTTGTGCGAAGTAGCGCAAACTTCGCAAACTGTAGCGTAGTGCTTTGCCCAGGGTTAACTTGAACCCCTGTGGCTCTGGGCGGACTCTGAACAGGATCAACGTGGTATGCAGAGCAGACGTTAGGATGTGGTTCTGCGAAGTATGACGTAATGTGCAGTGCGTGAATGAATGTTTGAGAATAAAGACATGTTCAACCGCAACTTCCGTGTGTGGGGTAATCGATTTGCATGCTCCTGGGCTAGGGAAGATGCTACAAAAACCTTGCCTATCAGCGAAGTAATTTTCTTTCTTGTACTCCTCTTCCTCACAGCAATATTTGAAGTGTTGCACATTGAGTTTATGAAGGGCACAGCAGTGCTTCCAATCTACAGAGCTAGCATTCGCCATTAATTTTAGATTATAAAACAACCAATAACAGATGTGGCGGTCTGTCTGTGGGTTCAACAGTCTACCTCAGCAGCTGTTTGTAGCGACCTGTCAAAAAATAACAAAAAACAGACACGAGGACTCACCGTCTAGTAAGTATAACAAGGTAGCAAAAAGGACATATTACACTTGCAAATTATAGCGTTTGCGACGTTATATTTTTAACCAAACATGACACTTTAAAATATAGTTTTACTTTTTCACGAGTCTGGATAATTCTGTAACATAGTAGATTGTTTCAAAATGCAATACTTTTTTCATGACTGAAGACATTTTTGGCTACATGACAAATTCGTTCAATCACTGCTCGTGTTCTTTACTGCGTGTCCACTGTGGATAATGTACGACAGTTTGTTGCACGAATTTTTCTAATCATTTTCTCTTGCTGTTGCTTATAAATAATAAAAGCAGCTACTGCTCCGCTTCCTGTCAGCGGCTGATGGTGATGTATAATCTGAAGATTCGGCCTGGTTAGAGCATCAAAAATGGTGTGGGTGGATAACATGGGGATGCGCCTGTCACACTGTGAAGAAAATAACTAATCTAAAAAGATATCTTACATATAAATGCAGCTATTACATTGCACCCTGCCTGACAATTTGTCACTTTTGAAGGTTAACGTGCATAAAAATATAGAGCAGATATTCATATATATTGATGCAGATGCCATGCTTTGAGAGTAATGAAGCCCAAAGGGTGACTAATAATGAAAAACAATCTCAATGATATGGCGAGTAAAATAAGTGGACTGAACATTGTCAATAACGCAGTGGAAAATACACACCTCTGTGATAATGTACAAGCTACGCAGACGTCCTGTAGACCTTTTAAAGCAGATTAACCCCAGATCACAGAAACAAATAGAAACCGTGGGCAAGGGAGTATCTAGAAAATTAAAATACCCCCACTTGAACAATACCTCTAAACAAACAGAGCATGCACAGCAAGCAAACACGACCCTATTTAGCAGGATTTCCATCACACCATCACTCACCTTCCATCCAGTTATCCATCTCTCCATTCAGGCTTCTATCTACTCATCAATTCATCTGTCAGTCCCTTCACCTTTCCGTTCTTCCATCCACCCATCTTTTCACCCTTCAATCCATTTATTCATATCACAATCACTGCACATTTCCACCTTCCCAGCCACCCATCCATCCAAACTCTCACCCTTTCATATATCCTTTCACTCTTCACCTTCTGCCCATTCTTCATCCTTCCATCCATTATGTTTCTGTTTAGCAGTTTGTAAAGTGCATGGCTGCTGAAACCGGGCTCTCAGCGCTTATGGAAAAGAAGGCTCCTCCAGTATGAACAATCAATCCTTTCACTTTTTCATCCATCCATTCGTCCTGCCATCTATACATCCTTTCACTCCATCCTTTCAACCATTCACCCCTTCCCTTCACCCTTCTATCCACTCTTTCTCCCTTTCACTCTTCCATCTTACCTTTTATCTTTTCTTTCTGATTTCCTTCCTTCCTTCCATTCTTCCTTTCTGGCCCCATTCTTTCCTGTCTATTTACCCAACGTTTGTCTCACAACCTTCCTTTTCTTGCTCACCTGTGTCTCTCATACACGCTTTTGCTTTTTCTCCCTCTCTGTTATCACCTGTTTTCATTATACCATCATTTTTCTTTCTCTATTTCCTTTGCTCTTCATGTCAGCCCAAGACCCACACCTCTCTTCTCATGGAATCCCCTAGAAATTATTTATTAGCATTTTGTCTGCAGATGGAAGCAGCCCACAAATGACTAATTAACTTTTTACTGGGTCCCAGTTCACTAGCCCAATTGTCCCAGTGGCAGCCCCTGTTTCTGCTGCTTAAGTGTGGGCAGGGGGGTTCCCTACGCCACGAAAGGTAGGTGTGTAAATCATAAATGTTGTTGGGTGAAAGCCTGAACTTCATTACCTCCTGTTCCCCATCCTTATTTTTTGCCATCAGTGGGTTGTGTGAACCTTTCAGGATTCATTATTGGAAATAGCTATTACCTAATAATTCTGAATATGGATTCGCTATTCCTAATGTAAGAACGCCATGAGTTTCATTTAGCGATTCCAAGTGGGTCACAAATCGACCTACCTCATGAATATTAATGAAATAGGTCGCAATTTGCGACCCGTTAGGAATCGCTAAAATCACGGGGATGGTGGCCTGCTGCGGTCAACAGACCACCGTGTCCGTGATTGCTTTTAAATAAAGCAGTCATTTTTTTAAAATACAGCCGTTTTTCTTAAAGAAAAATGGGTTGCATTTAAAAAAGAAAAATTAAAAGTTTTCTTTTCATTTTTTAAGAGCAGGCAATGGTCCATGGGACCACTGCCTGCTCTGAAAAACAGTTTTCACTGCCATTCCCAAAGGAGAAGGGGTCCCTTTGGGAACACTCCCCATTTGCGAATGGATTACCACCTACATGAAGTAGGTGGTAAAATGTGAATGTTTTGCGACGGCATTTCGGTAGCAAAACATTCTTACATATTGCTGCAACTCAACACGCTGCTTCCTAATAATGAATCAGTATGTATTTGCAGTTCCAAATTGCGATTTGGTAACATGTTACTGAATCGCAAATTGGAATTCATACATACCAAAATGCATTTTACCGGTTGTAAACGGCCCGATTCTGTGAATTGGGCTGTTTGCGACCAGTAAAATGCATGATACATATGGCCGATTTCTTCCAATCTCAACGTTTTTAGATTTTGTCACATCCTTTCCACCAAATCAGAAGGCCACTATTGTCCATGATGGAGGAACATAAAAGAAGGCTATGACACTACTAAATCTTGCTTTTTGTGTCTCTCATATGAAACATGGTCCTGGTTTTTCCCCTGTATTATGTTTAATTTACAAATGTGTATATCGTTAGAAAAAGAAGGAAGGTATTTTTGCTTACATGTATATGTTCTGACATTATAATTGATGGAAAACAGTCAAATGGAAAAGCCCTGAAGCACTTTATTGATTATATTGGGACATCTCAATCTCTCCAATACTTGGGTCAATTGTAATTACACTTTAAACTCTGTCTGCTAGGTGTAGAGTTTGGAGGATGAGGGCGGGTCGTAAAAAATGGCCGTTCAGCCATCTGCCGTCGCGGAGGTCCATTCAGCCTATTTAGAGTTTGCTGTTTTGACAGATGGACATCCATGTTTTTTTTCTGCTACCGCTGCCGCATTTCGCTTTCTCTGTCGATAGCGGTAAACCCTAAAAATGGTGGTCAGGCCAACAGAAACTAATTAATTCATCTGACATATTTAGAGTATAATTTCTGTTGATGCAAGCAAACAGTTTAACTTCCACATCTGTGTTGGGCTGAAAAGGGATACATTGCCAAATCCTGCCTTACAAGCTACTCAAACACCATGTCCCTGCTACAACAAGCCCTTGCTTTCTATGTGGCAGTAGTGGAGGAACAGCACCACAATGCACAACAAAACAGAAGGTAAGCACAACATTTTAAACTTTTTTAATTAGACTGTGTTAACTACCAATGTCACTAAGCTTACTTTATTGTGCAACAAAGCATATGCAACAACAATTTTTCTGTCTTCCTGTCTGTCTACATGCCTCACACTACCTACTTTTATAAAACACTCTTGTAACACAATTTTACTACCCACCCATCTCAAGCATGTAAGGTACTGCATTTTTAAAAAATGGACATGGCCAGTCAAACATATGCTGCAAACACACTCTATTCTAACCTGTTTATATTTTTTAGTAGTCTTATAATGACTCTCAACATAAGTGGTTTGTTTAAAAAGGACAACTAATAAGTGGTTCCTCGTCATCCCTATCTATGCATTTACCTCAGACTACCCAATCATATAAAATACATATTACCACAACCCACACACTGCTATGTTACATGTTTAAATATTGCACCTTAAAAAAGGCCAGGAAACACATCCACATACCTGACATTGCACTAAAATAAGGAACCTAGGCATATGCACACTAAATATATGACATGTTTTCTATGTGGACCCCAACATCTGAAGGTATACCCACAATTTGTCACCCCAGTAACACCAAGAAAATAATGGCATATAGACCTCGACTCTGAATGCTACATACACCATCCCCATCACACCACCCCAACTAGTACCAATAATAACACACGAGAAATTAAATTAACATCTTCCACAATGCAATACCTAGGAAATCACAATACCTGGAAATTGAATCAAATTGGTAACATAAGCAACATATTAAAATATGTAATCACATAGGGCATAAATTATAATATTTTCATCAACACCTGTAACGACAAAAAGAGCAGACACAAAGGTTGCAAATAAAAACACCTATATTATTTATAGCCTTCATCCTCTGGGAAGTTTAAAATTAAATGCCCATAAAAATCCCAAATGTCCTAACATTTTTTTAAAGTAAAAGTCCAAAAGTCTGGGGGGGGGTGGATCAAATAATGTCCTATCACGGTTTTAAGTTTATGCTTTTGTAAACTGGACTCCAGTCTTGGTGCTTGCCTCCCACCAGTCTATGAAGTTTCCTCCTTAGGGGGCTCTCCATCCTCGCAGACTAGATAGTCAATTAGGCATCTATTTTTGAGATGGGTAATGTCGTCACGGTTTTGGGGGAGGGACAGGATCAACATGGGCTGGGTGTTCTGAGGGAGAATTTCTTGGGGTTTTGTTAGGTCTTGGGGCATGGTGAGGTTTTGGAGGAATTTTTGGAGGTGAAGTAATTGTTTGAGGTAGAGGAATGGGGTCAGGTGGATGCACTGGAACAGGGCTTGTGTAACCACTGGTGCCTGAGGAGCCACCATAACCTGTCAGAACCTCTCTTTTGGTAGATACTGGGAAGCAGATGTCCCCCAGGATGTAAGTTATTCTCTCAAGTTAAGTACCAGCACCCTGGATGTCATCTAACAATGCTGTTTGCACACAAAGAGAGGCTTAAGAATTTCCATTGATTCCGTCGAAACCGGTGTTGGCAGAACAAGAGCACGTGGAGAGGTGCCCAGGGTGTATTAGACCTCAGTTCAACTTTGGACTGGATGCAGGCTCGGTACTGGGGGTAGGAGTGACGTTGGTACTGCCAGTAGTGGTGGCGCACACAGGTGGAACTGGGTTGGTCACCGATATTCCTGCAACCACCCTAAGGGGCTGGCCAGAGTCATAGCTTTCTGACTCAGATGGAGATGTGGGCTCATGATCAGCCCCCTCGCCCTCAGTGCCTCTGAGGTTTTCTGTGTCTGTTTGTTTTGGACTCCCAGTGGCCCTCCTTCTGTTCCCCAAAAGGATGGCCAGCGCCTACTCTGCTTGATCCAGAGGAAGCCTAAAGCAGACATAGGCACTCATCTGTTAAACAGTACAGAGATATCTATCTAAATATATACAAAACAAAGATGTCCTGAATAATTGTAATCACTGTTCATATTCTGAATAAACAACACATAATGTGCCATCACAAAATATGTCACCTAACATTTTACAAGTCACGCTAACATTGAGTAATTAGATTTAATGTACTTAAACATCAAAACAAAGGGGCTGATTTACAGTTTGTTGGATGGGCTACTCCATCACAAATGTGGCAGATATCTCATCTATTATACTGCAATTGCCATAGGCTTTAGGTCACTTTTTTAAGGCTAACAGGACATCTAACACATTTGTGATGAAGTATACCACCTGCCAACCTCTTAAGAAGTCCCTAAGTGCCACTCTCTTATGACATACGATCTGACTGACTTTGAAGAATATAAGACATGATTCAGAATGTAAACAAGATACTGCATAATGTTTGAAAATACTTACCTTGTGTTGGGACAGCAAGGTACCCTGCATGGTTTATACTCCTATCTCATGTCCTGCATCTACAAATTCAAGAATAAGTGTGTGTGTATGTGTGTGTGTGTGTGTGTGTGTGTGTGCGTGTGTGTGTATGTGTGTGTGAGACGAGAGCAAGGGCGGGTCCAGGATTAGGGAGGAGGAGGCACAGGTGCTGAGTGGGGTAGGGGTGGAGCAAGAATGGCAAGCTGAGTAGGGTTGCAGTAGGGAGGGGGTTCAGGTGTGGGAGGAGCCTAGGAGAATGGGTGGGTGGTGTCACAGAGGCAAAGGGACTACAGGAACTTAGAGGAGAAGGGGGGCAAAGGTGTAGGGGAGTTGGGGGTGGGGTCACAGACAAGAGGCAGTGCCAGGGAGGAAGAAGGGGTCATAGATGTAGGCGGAGTCTGGGGCACTGAGCAAGCATGGGTGGAGAGTAGGGGTCAGAGGAGGAGCATAGGGGTGTAATGCCGATTGCAGGTAAAAAAGCACCCCTCCCCCTTCAGCACACAGATGGGGTGATCAAATAGGGTGGGCCTTATGGTAGAGAACCCCAACATTTATTCTACTGCCCCATCCCCACAATGAGGTTTGGGGGCTGTCACATTTGGGGGTGCAACATTTAAAGGGGCTTTAGGGTGCATTATGAAAGGGGTGATAGGAGGTACAGAATGATGTGGCTTGTGTGTTTTTTGGTGGTGCTACCCATAGTCTTTATATTGCGCCCCTTACTCCATGGGGGGTACCCCAGAAGGGCTGGGGGACTTGGGGAATAGGGTTGTGACAATTTCTATTACCAACCACAAGAGGGCACCACACAGACCTACTGCGGTTATGGTATTGAAAGGGGGCCCCCAGGGGTATAGAAGGACTGGTCGCATGGGGCCAATTTCTTGTGAGGTACCCTCTTCTTCATTCACCCACTACAAGGGAGCACCCAAAAAGTGTCAATTGGTGTGCTGGTACTGGAAGGGGCTATATAAGGTAGAGAAACAGAAGGAAGGCAAGCGTGGAGTGACACTTGGAGGAATGGCAATCTGAGCACATTTGGGCTCCTCACAAAGAATGGGAAAAGTAGGTGAACAGCAAGCGGAGATGCCTGCTATGACATCTGAGAGCATTAAAATTTGCTAAATAAGGGGGGGGGTAGGTGAATGAGGCAAGGAGAAGGCCTCTATGGCAATTGGTTGGATGGGGCATAGAGAATAATCATGGCATGCAAAATTTTCAGCAGTGCATAGATTGGCAGCGTCTGTAAGTAGTTTGGGGTGCTCGCCAAGTGATTTGTCATCCTGAGATTGGGTATATGATCCACAGAGGGAAGGTCAAGCTTATATGGAGGCAGCTCATGTATATCTGATTTAAAGAAGTGCAGTGTGGGTGTGCTGAGAGGGGCGGTACGGAGTGGTAAGTGGATATGGCAGGCCGAGCAATGTGCATCCAATCGTTAATGGAGGCTGAACAGTGACAAAAGCACCTGGCTACCGGGGAGAATGCATATTGGAGGGCCAAGAGGAAGGGTATTTAGGGTCATTCAAATGGATAGGTACACTTCCAAATGTGGGATACTAGGGGGGAACATATGAGGGGTAATGAGATGGGGGTATCAAGAGGTCAGAAAGGAGGTCACAAAAGATGTCACAGGCACAGAGGTGTGGGGGATCAGGAATCCCTGCTAGGGTTTAATGTACCACCATGACCATTTTTTGTGCAGCCTGGTTCCCTCTGTATTTATTTATCCAGTGTCTTTCTATCCTACAGATGATTAGTACAAGCTTCCCTAAGTTTTTCTTGGCCTCATAATCCCAATTAAGTGCCTGACATTTCTGGCCTAAGAATACTCCCAAAGGGTCTGCTACTTATATTCTGGGAAGAGTCTCACGGACTGTGCATATTTATGCACCAAACATGGCAAATCCTTCAAACTGCAAAGCATCATATCGCATTTGGAAGCTTTGAGATGGTGTAAGGGTTTTTATTTTGGGGAAATAGTCTTCTGTGCTTCTCTCCCATCTGAGAACTGTGGAGATGCTGCTCCTATCGCACATGTACATTCAAAGAGGCAGATGGCATACTCACTCAATAGCTCAACAAACATCTATGCTTTGACCCTTTCACCTTGCTGTTTTCCTTCCAAATGTACCCCCTTCACCACAAATACAGGCTAATCATTCCTCATTACTCAATCACCCGCTTATTGTAGTCTTCCATGCCATAGGCCTAGCAAAACCAACATGAACAAGAGGTATGTCAGCAAGCAGATTTAAAGCCTCTCTCTGCCCTTATGGTCATACTGCTGTCCTCTAGTAATGCTACATTGCAACTGCAACATAGTAGTGGGATTGAGAAGAGGGCTGTTCTATGCAAATAATGTCCTCTCATGCCTACTTTGGTCTGAGATGGTCGCAGGTTGCCACCATGATCTGGCTTCCAACATATGGTCTTAAGCTGAATTCTAAGGCTGACAACCTGTCTTAGGAGAAGGCTTTTACCACCCGAAGGCCGCACATGGAGGCACCACCCTCATTTAGCAGGGTGCCAAATAACCTGCAGTCATCCTCTATACAGAACCTGGGCATTTGTGAGCTTTCTTGCTACTGACTGATACTGGGTGTTTAAAGCCCCAGTGCCAGGCCAGGTCAGGCAAGCCAAGCTGCTCCATCCTGCCTCCTGCTGCAGCAGGCGTGATACAAACCTAATGAAGCAAAGGCCTGACTTTGCCCTTTTATGCCTCTTTAAAAATGCAACTTGTCTATCTTCTGATTGCACCTAATAAAGGAAGTTTTCCCAGTTCCAAACTACCCACCGTTTCATGAGGGAGAGCTAACTCTAGGGCTATATGCCTAGGCAATCGCACAGGCACCATCAACCCAATTTCAGAGCTCAGCTCACACCAAAATAACAAATCACCATCATTCAACCTATTTTACTTTCTGTATAGCAGCCTCCTCATATACTTGTGCTGAGTTATGCCCCTAGGCCGCATGTGTGCTCTACAAAACAGAAAATTCAAAGAAAAAAATTAAATGAATACATTGATAAATGAAGATAAGTAACCCTGGCCGGTGAACTCCGCTCCGCTCGCGGAGTTTCCTGCACTCCGCGTTACGCGAAGATCGCGGAGTTCCGAAAAACTCCGCTTTGCGTTGCATAGCGGAGTTTTTTTCCTCGCTCGCATTCGTCAACGTCAAGTTGGCGACCGCGAGCGAGGAAAATCAACCTCCCGGTGAGATTTTTCCTCGTTCGCGATCGTCAACATCAAGTTGGCGAGCGTGGAAAATCAACATCCCGGCAAGATTTCTCAACGCGGGGGGGGGGTCAGGTTTCTCATTGCGAGTGGTCGCGTATGCTCGCGACAGCTCGCGTTGAGAAACTGCCCGTTCGCGTTGAGAAAGCTGCAGCTCGAGTAAAAATCTACTCGAGCGGCAGAAAAGGAAAGCAGGGACCGCTTGCACTGTGCATGGTGCCGTTCGCAATGATTGCACAGTGCGGACAAGCATCCGGCACTGTGCAATCACCGCGAACAGCATTTTTCTATTGTACTCCACCACTTGCGTAGCTCCGTGTAGTGCGGCGGAGGTTTTTTTGCACTTCGCGTAGTGCAGCGTAGTGCAACTCCGCGAACTCCGCCCAGGGTTAAAGATAAGACTTTGCCTGTGTTTCACCTACTTGCGAATCGGGGGGAGGGGTGCGAGGTAGTTAGAAGGGAAAAGATTTGTAATTTTGGGGCGCTAGTGCAAAAAAGAGTGCTCAAATTGTGTCCCTGTTTTTCCAAATCTAAAAATGAGTAAATGAAAAAAAACATGCTTGGTTTTTTTCCCACCTTAAACCAGCATTGGCAGAATTTGAACCCTTGCCCTGGAGGAGCCTATGCCACCAGAGGCAGAAGACATTGCCACTGAGCTAAAGCTTCTTGGTGGTCTACTGGAATGCAGGAGACCCTATCAGCAACATACAGGCCTCTATTGCACACCAAAAAAAAGGATGACCATGATATAAGGAAGATTCAAAAGACTACAGTCATGTAAGCCAGTGTGGTCCAGTGGGTCAATTCCTGACTCTCAGCCAGACAACCAGGGTTAAAACCACCAGGTTGGCACCAAGTGAGTGATGATGATGAAGCAGAGGTAGGTCACAAAAGTGAAGTGTGTATGGAGTTAGACCTGGCTGGTGAATGGTGGATTGCAGAGTGGCTGTGGTGTGTGTATATCTGATCATTCACTTGCCCAGTATCTGGGTATCTGTTACAAGTGTCTCCTCTAGTAGTGGTGAAGGAATACTACCACAGAGCCATTTATCTTGAACAGTGGTACCAGCACAACAATGTTTGTAGAGATCTGACTGCAGCCAATACATTTTACCAGCACCACAAGAAAATCAAATCAGCCTGCTGGCCAACTTGATTACATTTGAACTGATATTTACCTTGTGCCAAATCAAGATCACGTATGTCTGTGTGTGATGTTTGATGACAGAATTAGGGAATGTATGTTTTATATGAGCAAATCAGAATTTCGCTTTCACTTCAGATTTTGGATACCATGGCCTGCCAATATGCATAAGATGAAAGAGAGGTTGGTTACACACATACTGGAAGTGCATTGCTAGTAATCATGAGATGGAAGGAGAGAGATCCTGTACACTGATTTGGGGAAAGAGGAGGCAGGCTCTAACCTGCAGTTTGGTGGATAGGATACTCAGTTAAAAATGGTGGTTATCCTGTGTGCAGTATTTAAAATCTCATAGACATTAATACACTTTTAATCAAATACTTAATGTCTGGTCTTTATAGTAAGCCTGCTGGGAACCATAAGGGGCCTGTAAACGGACTCTCACCCGCATATCACATGTGGCATGCTTCATCATGAAGTCAATCCTTCAATCAGAATGACAATGCATCTGGATGGGCTGGACCTGTGAGCAGCAGCGATGATAATGTAGATCTGAGTGATCTTTGCAAAATATATTGTTAAAATTTCCTAGCCGGCTACCCCATTTGGTATGTTTATTAGTGGAATCCTATAGTAAGCTTAAAAACATAAACATGCAAGCGGTGACTCAGGCAGTTGATTATTGCTGCAGTGTCTAAAAGTGTCTAAAAGCAATTAGTGGTGAAGTACCCTTTCTGCAAAAATCAAAATTATGACGAGAGTGTACATTGTATGTTTAGTACAGGAACATCACATCGCCCACATTATGGTCAGAGTATCATGTCACACAATATTTACATTTTGATTATAATTATTATTAATATTACTAATGAAAATGTTTTCATCTACCTGACTCTGCTGGGCCATACAGCTTTCTGTAGGTGATCAGGGTCACCTCCACAAGAATTTCCTACTCCTCTTGTATGAAGTTGGGGGCCTTGTAACCAGTTTCTTCAGCCATGGTGGGTCTCAGCAGAAGATTTGAGCAATACCAGTATAGGAGGTCCTGAACAGACGATGATGAGGAGGCAAGTGACCTACAGGCCTTAAAAACCTTGTACGTCAGTGTGATGGATTTGTTGTCAATGTGTGCTTACTTGGAGAGAAATGGATTCTGTCAATCAGTTACCCATTTAACCAATGAGGGACCATGACTGATAGAAAAGGTAGGTATAGGATTGGTTTACTAGTCCATCATCCATGATGAATACATCAGGCGTTCACCATGTTTGGTCTGCCTATAAAAACCATCACTGTCAGCATAGGGTATGCCTGACAATAAGGCAGACCAGAAGTAAGTCATTGATGAAGGCATCCTTCATCCATTAAGCTGCTTCCATCAAGAAAAACTATAGTCTCCATTACATTCAATACAGTTACACCATCCGCCGTGTAGTTTCTGTCAAGTCTATTGGAAATTAAAAGAAAAATATTAAAACACTTTAAAAAATAGTTTTTATTATGTGGAGATAAATACATATACATATTGTATTTAAAATAATTTTATTAAAAATCTATTTTAGGAATTTAACATGTAGTTTATTAAAAATAAATGAATATGTTTCTTTTATATTGCATTTAAAAAGTGTCTGTGTGTGTTTAGAAATATAGATTACTTGAAAGAAACTCAACCTAAACCCAAAACATTTTTGGACCATAGCAAAATATAATTTGGTGTGTGTGGGCAAAATATATTTTTGTTGTGTGTGCATCACAAACATTACTCTCATTGTAGCTGAGTAACACGTGACTGCTTTATTATAGCCATGTTTTATATTTTGTACAGATGCTATGTTCTATCATTTGTCTTGCAGTATCATTTATGCATTGCACTTCTATTATCCAGATATGTCCATCAACCACCCCAGGTATAATGGAGAAAGATATATCAATGGAAAGAGCATGGCTACAGATCATGAAGGGATTTACAGATCATGCAAGAGAGGCATTTCATTAAGCAGTGCAGACTTGACCACAACTCCATACAGATATTGGACCAGCAATTTCAATTAGAATTGTTGCCTAATATCCGAATTCAGACTGTCATCCCACCTGTTGTGAAGATTATGACAGTGATTCATTTCAGTCCAACTGGATCATTTCAGAATATGGTTGGAGTATATATTTAATTTCCTCCGGATATTGCAAAACTGATCAATATCAAGGCTGATTTTTATGAATTGGAAGGCATACCATATGTGGTAAGCGCCATAGATAGTGTCTGTACTGTCTTGATGCCACCCCATCAATTGGAGCAGCTGTACCACAACCAGAATCATTTCCACTCTCTCAATGTGCAGGTGGTCTGAATTGTGAACCTTTACATCACCAGCGTCTGTCCAGGATTTCCTGGTTCTACCCATGACTAGTGCACAACAGCATTGTGCCACAACAAATGGCAGGCCTTTCCCCAAGGAAAGTTGTTGGTAAATGTAATTCATTATATATCAGCCACATTCTCTGTTATGATGTAAGCAGCCACAAATTAGATGTCCAAAGTTAGTTTTTTATGTTTTTCATGTGACGCGGGGTACGATAGCTGTATCTGGCTATTGATACCTCTGAAGATCCCAACAATGACAAGGAATGTCCATTGCAATGAGGCCCATGTGTAACCGAGCGGTCCTGCGGAGCAGATGTTTGAGCTCCTTCAGGCTCAGTTCAGGTGTCGGGACATGACTGGGAGGACCTCCTCTGCTGTTCTGGCAAGGTCTGCAAGATTGCGCTGCACCTTTGTATATTTCACAACATTTCCCTGTGGAGGAACATACCATTGTTACCACTTAAAGCGCCTGTGTGATTTTCACCCTTCAGCGTTCTTCCCTGCTCACTCATCTTTACATTCCCCAGCTGATACAGGAACCTAGCCGTGGTCCCTCACTTCAAATTAAGGCCTCCTTGTGGGCTTAATTCCTCACCGTTTTAAATTATGTCCTGATTTCCATAAGTGCCATGCCTTTGGTCCACCCTTCCACCAATTAGGGCCTTCTGATGGGCTTTAGTCCTGTTCCCTTCCTGTGCCATACCGTTGACTTGCTCCCTCTGTCTCCACAGCCCTTCCTTATGGTTCTGAGATCTCACTTGAAATCTCAAGAGATTTCGAGCTTTCATATGTCTTGTGCAGGCCATTGTCATTTTCCCTATGTTAGCATGAGCACGTTGCAGACTTCCCTTGGTTTTGCGCACGTTACTACACAAACTCATTTTGCTTTGTGCCACACTGTACTTTCACACAGAACACGCTGTTGTTTTTGCATTCTGTTCTTTCCTGGGATTTAGTCTGAACATGTAGACAAGGTCGAACAACAATGCCCCTTGTTATTCTGTTCTGGTCACGCCCTAGCACCTAGACAAAACACGCGAATGCAGCTGTTGTTTGAGAACACGTACTTTTGTCATATAGGTATGCACAGATAGGTAACACACACTTGGAGAGGGACCTTTCCAGGGAAAAGATTGTGACAGCACCTGAGATGTAGAACTTTCATCTGTGTATGGTAAGGTACGGGGTCAGCTGCTAAGACCCAGAGATCTTCTGATAATAATAATAATAATAATAATTACATTTATAGAGTGCCTGGTGTCCCCGCGCTAGGATCCAGTCCCCTGAAAAGAGAACAGAGAAACCAGAAGAGTCCAGAAATGAACCAAAGCAGAGCCACAGAGGACAGACTCAGCTTAGGGGTGGAAAAGCCAGGTTTTTAAGCCTTTACGGAAGGTGCTTTCAGACGACTCGGCTATCAAGGCTGAATGATAAGGAGTTCCACTTTTTGGCTGGCAAATATCCAAAGGAGCGCACCCCATTCTGGCCCTTTTAACTTTAGGCACTATGACCAAATGTGCTCCCGTCGACCTCAAATTGCAAACGGGATTATATGGAGTTAACATGGGGTGAAGATAGCTAGGACCTCTTTTCTGCAAAATTCTGTGGCAGCAGCACATTACTTTGTAGAAGATCCTTTTTTCCACTGGCAGCCAGTGGAGGGTATCCAGGGCTCTAGCAGAAGAGGCTTTTTTGGGAAGAATAAGGACCAAACGTGCAGCCGCATTCTGAATGCGTTGCAGTTTGTTAAGGCATTTTGTCGCTACTCCTAAGTATAGGACGGTGCCGTAGTCCAACTGGGATGTGACAAGGGCGTGTACTAGAGTTTTCCTAGCCAATAGGGGAAGTAGGTCTAGGGTCTTTCTTAGGACTTTAAGAGTCCCGAAGCATTTCCCAACAACCTTCTTGATTTGAGTCTCGAAGGAGAGTTTGGGATCAAACCAAACTCTGATATTTTTAGTTTCCTCCTTGGGGGACGGGGCTGGGCCCAAGGTCTGAGGCCACCATTCAAGGACCAGATCGAGGGGGCCTTCCCTACAATCAGTACCTCAGTTTTACTGCCGTTCAATTTAAGGCAGTTGTTGGTCATCCAGATGGCGAGCTCTCCTAAGCAAGAGGAGAACTGGTTGGCCGCTTCCTCCGAGTCTTGAGATAGAGTGACTATTAGTTGCGTGTCATCCGCATAAGTTACGATGGTAACTTTGAATTTGTCTACAATCCCTGCCAAGGGTCCAATGTACAATTTGAAGAGGGTAGGGCCCACTAATGAGCCTTGCAGGACCCCTTGCATAAGCTGAATGTTTTATAGACGAATGCTGGGCAACTTGGGAGCTGCGAGCACGGAGAAAGGAGGTCAGCCAATGCAAGGCCAATCCCTCAATCCCACAGATACTTAGTCTCTGGAGGAGCACGTTATGGGAGACAGTGTCAAAGGCTGCACGTTGGTCCAGCAGGACCAGTGCAGTAGTGTGGCCTTCATCGGCATACTTACGCAGAGTATCCGTAGCGAGAAGTAGAGCCGACTCCGTGGAATGGGCGGCTCGAAAGCCAGATTGCGAGGGATGGAATAGATTATGAAGATTGATGTGGTTGATCAGTTGGGTATTCACTACTTTCTCCACAATTTTGGCAAAGTAGGGCATGAGAGAAATAGGACGAAGGATGTCTAGCAAACCCGGGTCGGCGGATGTTTTTTTCTTCAACGGGAGGACTATAGCTTGTTTCCACTTCAGTGGGACTTCGCTGCAGCGAAAGTAGAGATCGAGACACACACCATTTTAGTCATGGGCTCCTTGATTTTCTTTGATAAAAGACATTCTCTCGGTGTGTACCAGGCCCTCCGTTTTGCGGGCTTAAGCAGTTTTTTGCGGTATCCTCTTTCCCTTAGTTGTTTGCACAGGGCTGTCGCATGGACTTCAAAGTCATCCATCCGTGAACAGTTTCGTCTAATCCTTAAAAGCTGGCCATACGGCAAATTATCCCGCAGGGACCGTGGATGTGAACTTTTGTAATGATGATCGTGTTTCTGTTGGTTGATTTACGATGTAGAGTTGTCCTTAGTTCATTATTTATAGGTCTTACCTCTACATCTAAGAACGTAAGATAAGTCTTACTCTTGGTCACAGTGAATTTTATGTCTGAGTGTCTCGCATTGAGCCAATCGTAAAACTGCATTAAAGTTGATTCTGGGCCATCCCAAAGGCACCAGATGTCGTCGATGTAACGTTGCCACTTCAAAAGATGTTGTTTGAAGGGATTCTTCTCATAAACAAATTTCTCCTCGAACCTGGCCATATAGAGGACTGCCATCTCCGGGGCAAAGGGACAACCCATGGCAGTCCCATTAGTTTGAATATAAAACTTTTCATCAAACTTAAAGTAGTTCTTTTTTAATGCCACTGACGCAAGCTGAAGGATAAACTCAGTGGGTACCTGCTGTGGATGTTCACGAGTGTCAAGATATGTTTCAAGTGCTTCAAGTGCCTCTTCTTGGGGAATTTGTGTGTACAGCGACACCACATCAAATGAAACAAGCAGTTGGTTGCTAGAATCAAAATGGAGGCCCTCTATCTTGTTGATAAAATCCATCGTATCTCTCAGATACGAGGGTACTTGCTGTAGAAATGGCTTTAGAAAGGTATCTACACATTTGGAAATTGGCTCCAATAGTGAGTCACAACCAGAGACTATAGGTCTTCCTGGTGGTTTGATTAGTTGCTTGTGAATCTTTGGTAAGAAATACAACACTGGTGTTCTGGGATGCTTTTTGTTCAGAAAATCGTATTCCTTGGGGCCAAGTATTCCACTTTCGAGGCCCTGGGTGAGGATCGGCTTGATGGCTTCCTGTATCTCACGAGTAGGGTCGTCTTTGACGTTCCGATACCAGACATTATTCTGGACCTGCTTGAGTCCTTCTTTGAGGTACATTTCCTTTGGCCAAAGGACTAATGCACCCCCCTTGTCGGCCGGCTTTATCACGATTGAGATATCCTGCTTTAGGTCCGTCAAGGCCTTACGTTGTTGTGATGTTAAATTGTTCGGTTTGAAAGACTGTTTGTTCTCTAGTTGCTGAATTGCAGAAAGCACAACTTGTTCAAAAGCCAAGATTTGTTTTGGAACAGTATGGGCATAAGGGACAAACGTAGACTTATTTGCTAAACCTGTTGCTTCTTTCGGAGTTGTATTTTCCTTGTTGTGGAAAAAAGCTTTCAATCTGATTTTTCGAAAGAATTCCACTGCTTCAATTTTTAGGCGGGTTACATCCGGTTTACGTTTGGGAACAAACTTCAAACCTAGTTCAAGGACCGAGACTTCATCGGGAGTCAGACGTTTGTTGGAGAGGTTGTTAATGAGAAGAATCCCTTCAAACAATATCTTTTGAAGTGGTACCGTTACATCGACGACATCTGGTGCCTTTGGGATGGCCCAGAATCAACTTTAATGCAGTTTTACGATTGGCTCAATGCGAGACACTCAGACATAAAATTCACTGTGACCAAGAGTAAGACTTCTCTTACGTTCTTAGATGTAGAGGTAAGACCTATAAATAATGAACTAAGGACCACTCTACACCGTAAATCAACCGACAGAAAAACGATCCTTCATTACAAAAGTTCACATCCACGGTCCCTGCGGGATAATTTGCTGTATGGCCAGCTTGTAAGGATTAGACGAAACTGTTCACGGATGGATGACTTTGAAGTCCATGCGACAGCCCTGTGCGAACAACTAAAGAGGGTACCCCAAAAAACTGCTCAGGCACACAAAACGGAGGGCCTGGTACACACTGAGAGAATGTCTTTTATCAAAGAAAATCAAGGAGCCCATGAGTAAAATGGTTTGTGTCTCGACCTTTGGTCCCCACACGAATCAATTCCGCCAAATCATTTTAAAAAACTGGCACTTGCTTCAAAATCTGGAATGCCTGTTTGAAAGACCACTCTTTGCCATGAGGAAAGAAACGAGCATTGGCCAACAATTGGTGAGAGCTGATTGCACCTCTACAACAAAAAAACAGGACCTACGTTCCCACGCGAATTTAAAACCAATCGAAGGCCACCACAAGTGTGGTAACTGTGTATCATGTGAAACAACCTGCGAAGGATCTGTATTTGAGCACAACACCATCAAATGGATTCACAAGCCCTATTCAAATTGCAAAACGAAGAATGTCATTTATGGGATTACATGCCCTTGTGGCAAACTGTATATCGGAAAGACTAATCAAAATATCCGACTGCGAATCGTTCAACATCGATCTAGAATTCGCACAAAAGTGACAAATGCCCCTATGGTTAGCCACTTTATACAAGCCAACCATAGTGAAAAAGATATTAAATGGACAGTTCTCTGGGTGGTAAAACAGACGCCAAGAGGCGGAGATACAGAAAGAATTTTATTACAAAAAGAAGCCTACCTTATCCTCAAGTTCAATAGTGCTATATCTGGGCTGAATGAAATGTCTGAAATATCAAGAACTTAGAATATAAAAAGAACCAAATTTAACTGCGCTTCAAAGTCACTGCTCACAAACATTGACGTAATAGAGAAATATGATTAGATTGCCAGGAAGTTAAAGTGCCTATATGTTCCATAGAAGTACTACAAGAACCAGCAACCCTTGCATAATAGCCCGATTGACCAAGGACCAGGAACAGGAAGTACATGTAAAGGTAATTGAGCTCAGCCGAATTGCCAGCGTTCCACAACAGCAGATGGAACACTAGGAAGAATGCATGACAGCCGCTTCGGAAGCACGAGTGAGTCATCGGGTTTGAATTTTTGTATCTAATTGAAAGGAGAGAAGAAGACGCATAGTAGCTAACGCCTCTTTCTTGTGCTTAAACCTACAGAGAAAAAACAAGAATATGCAGACGGTTTTAAAACTACGAACCTTTCCAAACTACGGAATGTCTTCACACTGCCACTGCGAGCAACTGCTGGCAATAGCAATTCTAATCGGCAAGTAAGCTTTAAATTCAATACAAAAGAAATGATCAAAGTTCTTGTTGCTCACATTTTCGTAAAGCCTAAGTCTTTCTTTTACACCAGATTAAAACCGACGTGTCCACTGGCAGGTTAAATAATCAAAACGCCACTGAAGTACCAACTTCATGCAGGAGTGAGTGGTGCCGGTGCTAGAGTTTACTGAGTTTTCACCTCAAGTAAGTGGAACTGTCACAATCATATTGAGCATGAAATGGACATACTATGTGACAGTAGCTGGTAATGATTGAGTGTCCTTGTTTTTTCAGGAAAATATACCCACAATCTTTCCCATAACTTTGAAGGGATTTTCAAATTCTCAAACAGGTACACATAATCCTTTTTCTTAAGGGTGAACATAGGAAAGGGAGAAGGGAGGCAATGGTTGGTCAAACAAAAATATATATATTTTTTCTATTTTGTTTTATAGAAATCCAGTCACAGCCCTGAGGAGAATCCCCAGAAATAAATTGGGATTTGGAACGCGTTGGCACTTTTACATCAGGGGAAGAGTTTCAATAGAAATATGTGTAGCGACCAAGGGAAATAATGTATTTAAAAGTGTAAATCCTCTGTTGCTAGAAATGTCTTTACCCCCGTTGGTTGGTAACCTGAGTTTGTCTCTTTGAAAATTGTCTTTGTGGGTTACCTGTTGTTTTTTGACTGGAAATAATTCAAATTGAGTGTTATTTGGTTTCATCGTTTCTATTTTGTCTAGATGTTATGTAAACTGTGAAGTGTATTCGATATCTGTTTTTGTGAATTCAAAAAATGAAATGAAATGAAAGAAAGTGAATAATTAAATGAAATAGACCATCTTATTTGCGAGTGTGGTCTTAAGTCTGCTTAAATTGGTGGCAGCCTAACAAATGGTCAGCTAGATGTTTTGATTATTTTTCTTTTAGAAAGTTGGCATTTTCCTGCCCATTGCCATTTGGTGCCTGCAGTCTCCCCTGGGACACATGGCTGGGTGTAGTTGGCAGTGAGGACTTTGTGAATTCCTCCCAGACACTCACACAATAGAGGGATTTGGTGTGCCTTTATGGGGGATTTGCTGCAAGGATGGGGGAGGGGAGCTGGGCGTGTTTCTAGGAAAAGGATCAAATGTGTATTACATTTAAGTGACCTGAGTAGACACAGAAGACAATGATTAATTGTCAAAAAATAAGTACAGCCAAGCCCTATAAAGAACAGATTATTTCGGGGACAAATGTGGCAGCTCTTGGATTGGCAAACAGTATGCAAGCAAACCAAGAGTAAGGTTAAAAGTATGAAATCTGAAGAGAGTAAACGCATAACAGGTCAAGAAATTCAGGAGGCATTCACTTAATTTATTGATGAAATATACACTGAACCCACAACTTTTATAGAGTCAAACTACCCGTCTTCTGTGGACCAAGTGAATCTCCCACAAATCCCTGATCAGGATAAGGTTAATCTTGATGCGCATATTCAAATTTAGGTAATAAAGGGATTAAATATAGTAAAGCAGTGGGTCCAGTGGGCTACCCCACAGAAGTATGGAAATATTTACCAAACCAAATTAAAGAACTTATCTTACTAGTGTGTCCGGAGGCATGTCAATCAGGAGTAATTGTAATTTCTTGACAAAAGGCAACTATTGAAATAGTATACCAGATAAAGCACCAACTAATTGCTCCTCCCATCGCCCTATATCTTTATTAAATTGTGACAGTAAAATATTTGCAAAGATTCTGGCAACACATCATCAAGAAGTTATTCAACAAGTTATTCACCTTGAGCTACAATGGTTTACAAAGGCCCGATATCAAAAACAAATTACAGAATTAGTTGCATAAATTGATTCAGCTGTCACTACCTCTCATAAACTACTATGCTTGTCTGCGGATGTAGCAGAAACCTTTGCAATTAGTCAATTAGAATTATCTCTGGCACATAATATCTACAATGGTTTGACCTCATGCACTAATAGAATAAATAAATCACCAAAAGCCTCAGTATTGGTGAAAAGTGGGCTAACCAGAGAAATACCAATTCACTGTGGAACAAGACAGGGCTATCCACTGTCACAACTTTTATTTTATTTGTTCACAAACCCACCCTCAAAATGACTAAATCAGTGACGGGCTACTTAAGAGGCAGCTTACAATGTCAAACTTCATGCTGATGACTTGTCAGTATTAGCAAAAGACTTAAATGCCATTTCAATAATCCTAGACATTGATCACATGTGGGTTCTCCAAATACAATATTAATGCATAAAAAACAGAAATAATGATGTGGAATGTGGTGGAGGAGTCTGTGAATGCTGCCCTGTACCTAATACTATTGCTGGAGAGAATTAAATATCTAGAGCTAGAGTTTATAATATGGAAATGGAATAAGGAACTCTATCAAATAAATATAGCAACAAAACTGGCCACAATTAAGAGCTGGATCGCAATCAATATTTGGCTCTCTCACTGGTTGGTGGATTTCACTAAAATGCTATTCCTGTCTAAGGTAGTATACTTATTTGCCTTTACGTAAACTTGAGAATTGTTTCCAGAAACATGAATCAAGAATAGATAGTTCTGTATGGCAGAATGGTGATACCCTCTAAAGGGTCTCACATCCAAAAGGGGAAGCGCTTTAATGAGAATTCCCACCGGCCAAATAAACCCCTCAATATACTCTAGCTTCCTGTGCTGGAGACATCTTTAATGGTTGACAGCAAGCCTTTTACCCTAGAATCACAATATCCCCTCTGTGAGCCTAACATACTATGAGGTGTAAATCATTCAAATGTCAGCCTGGCTTTGTAGCGATGTCAACACTATTAAAAAAAAGGCTTCAATATAATGCAAATCAACATTGAAATACTCTGGATAGATAGATTTCAATGATTTACTATTAAAAATACACAGGTCAACAAAGTTTTCAATAATCAACCTCAATGCAATTCCAGAGTTTCTCTTCTACCTTTAACGTGGCTGCAAAACAACCACATGACCTAGTTATGAAGGTCACTGCACCCTTTGGGCAAAAGCTCCACTCCAGAAATGCTTGAAAAACAAACAAAACCATCCACATGTCATGACTGCCTGGTCCTGAGAGAGTCAGAGTGATCAGAATACAGCATGAGGTGGAGCTCCTGCAATCAATGCGCTCAATGAGATGAATCCCCCCAGGACACTAAGGTAGCAGAAGAGAGCTGAACACACTCAGGGCACCCTGAGTCCCATGTCATGGCCCTGGATCTGTCCATGAACTTTTTAATGACACCCATCAGAGCTGTATATTTCTTTACCCAACTGCACTAGGGACCCATCAGGCAGGCTTTCCCATCAGCAGGAGACTCGAACACTTTGTCTCAGACCCCATTGGACCAGTATAAGGGGTTTTTGCTACATTTGCTCCTGGTAGCATGCTCCAGCCACCAGAAATGTTTGTTGATGGCCTTCTGGTCTTGAAAAGTTTCAGATTTATCTGGAACTTATCTTTAACTGCTTTCCTGTGATGATGGAAAGAGCAGGGGCTTGCCCTACTTGTCCTACTGTTCCATTATTTCCAATCCTGCTTTTCAAAGCTCTTATGCATCTCCAGCATCTGGCAGCCTCCTTTCAGCAGTGAGGAACTGTGACAAACCCAGGACCTACTACTTTGTGTGGGCTCCTGGTAATCTCTTTGGCCCAAGGTCTTCGTTCAGCAGCCTCCTTTGGCCCTCAGGGCAGGCTACCCTGCCTGCCAGCACTCCCTATGCCCCATAACCTCTTAGCCACTTGCATGATGCCTGTGTGTTAAACAGGGGGAAAGGAGTACCCCACAAGGAGTAGGCACCACAGGACATGTCCACAAATGTTCCAGGGTCCCCATCAAGTCTAGTCTCTACTGTCCCCCAGAAGGTGTGGGAAGGCTAATACAGATGTCACTGGAGACAAGAGTCCAAGTGTCCTTAGAATTACAACCTTGGAGTTCTCATGATGCAGGTGTTTATCAGCAAGATGTTCCTGTGTACTTTCTCTGTTGATTCCAGTGCTGTGCTCTGGTCTGTTTTGAGCATTGAATAAGAAACTTCAGTATTTTGTCTATGATGAATCAATTCAAAGTTATTATTTTGGTGAGGTTACGCCTATAGTTTGAGTATAGTAAAGCACTATAGACTTACAGATAATCACTACAGACTCACAGTAATGCACAACAGACCCATATGATAGCCAAAACAAAATTGGTATATTTCTTTTTGAATTAAATGATAAGACCTGCACAGGCCATGCCCAATTTACTTAAGGTTACGGCTACAACAGGCTACCTGTGCCATGATCCAGGGTTGAGATATGAGCACTCACCCACTCAGTCCACGTATGTAGGCAAACAAGCGTGCACATGAGTTTGTGTGTAAACAGCACAGAGCATCTTTCCAAACCAGCACAGCACCAGGCCCTATTTTAAAAAGCGTGTACTGCTGGTTGCCACTCAAGTCCATTTTACCAGAGCTTAAAGTGGGTGAGACTCAATTAGTGAGATTCACGAACAGCAGAGGTCCACAACCAGGTGGCCCAAATCATAAAATAATGGGTGGGTTAAGCAGGTCAGACACAGCTATCACACAATATTTATAAATGTAATGAAATTCAAGAAAGAACAAATATTGAATTCAATACTTTGTAATATTACAGTTTAAAACATATGATAAAATCTACAATTTTTACTGGTTGCTCAAAAATGACTTTGCAATATGAGATTGCAGCAGCCATATTGGCATATACAAGTAGAAAGCACATAATTTCAATTTTACAAAAAAATAAAAGTCAGAATGAACAATGCTGTTTTTAGGAACTGATAATTCGCTAAGATACAGAAAATGTTGAATGTGTAAGATCTCTTATTGAATTCAATCTCCTTTTTATATAAAAGTATTTCAATAATGTGTTGCCAAAGACAGCTTTTCAAAATGTGGTATCATGCAAATTTTACAGCAACAGATTAAATAGAATGTCAAGATGCTGAAGACATTTTGCAGGTGTGACGACATTGGGCTTTATTACAAGTGCTCTGATAAATTGTGATGGCTGCCCAAACACTTGTTTGCTCAGGGACTGCAATTATAAGCTGTGTGATGTTTATGGCACCTGGTAATTACCAACTCAATCATCCCTTCTAAAGTCTATTGTGTTGAACTTGGAGAGAGCTTCTGGCAAATTGTGTATACTTAAGTTTGTGTACAGTTCTCAGATTTAGGGTGCCCGAACTTAAGTACTCTAAGTGAAAAAGTTGCTAGTTGCAACAGAGTAAGTCATCTGGCAAAAGTTTAATGTGATGGATGTAGCTACACCAAATGCAACTCTGTAAGTGTTTTCAGAAAATGGATGCTAATGGGAAAGGTAGAACTTAATCAAAGATTTGATAATTATAATATAAAATTGCAGCTGTGGTTACTGCCAGTAGCGGCTGCTGCCAAACAGGACTGAGAGGGCGGAGGGTGAGGGGGAAGAGGAGGGAATAACAAAAAAAAACACTTACCTGGATACGGCCAGCTGTCGCCTCTCCTCCGTCCTTTTTTTTCGCTGGGGAAGCAGTAACCAGAAAGCACACAGCCTCCCAGACTCCCTTACCAATCACAATGCTGCCTTACATCAGCGTTGTGATTGGTCTGAGCGCCGTGGTTCAGCGCTCAGACAGGGGCTGGAAGGTTGTGCATGTTCTCCACCTATGCTGAGAACATGGAAAGTGCACATGACTGTTTGGCTGGCCCAAGAGTGCCAGCCAAAATGTCATGCGCACTAAGGAAGTGCCTACCACTCCTCCCCCAGCTGTAAATAGCCCAGCCCAGCCCTGCCCCGCCCCACCCACCCCCAACCCACAGAGCCAGTACAGTTAAATAAAATTATAATAACGTTGCATTTTTATCATTTTATTTTTCCGTTTTGAATTTCTCAGTGGGGCGACGCTCCTCCGCCTTAGCGGAGGAGCCGCCACTGATTACTGCTAAATATAATTGTAATTGCATTTGTCCAGCGCTTCATTACCCATTACTAGTCACCAAGGTGCATCATCGGATGGGTAGCATGCTATTTAGTCAGTGAGCACTTGGCTGAAAGGGTGGCCCCTTTAGGAAGAGTTATGGTGTCTGTAGTGCCTTGCGAGTTAACAATGATGGAACCATTTTGGCTCCTGGTTAACTCTTTAGAGCTAAGACATAATGGATAGAGTGTATTGCAGTGACTGTAGCTTTAGAATGTTGAGTTCGCTATTACACGCAGAGGAATAAAGACATGTGATACCTAGCTGGGAGGACGTTACAAATGGCAACAAGGATGGGGGGTAAGTAACTCAAAGATTGACAGTGTTGTCTCAGAGAGTTAGCTGTGGTCCAGGCAAACTGCTTGTGCATGCCACATGTGCCGTCATCGAAGTACAGAATCAACGTTTAATGCATGTGGAGTGAAAGTGCAATTCCAGCCGCTGTGAAGCAGTTGAAAAGGAAAGCATTTACAGAGAATCTATATGATGTTGGTGGAGAACCTGTTCGTCAGGCCATACATAAAGATACTGCGTCACTATGCAACATCGAACCATACATAATGCAGTTATAACGCTACGATTACAAGTGCTGCCCACGAGAGATCAACTTGGTGTCAAAAACTACAAAGCGACAGCCAAGCGCAAGATAACGCTGCGATTGGAAACAGACAATCACATACTGTCAATGTACTTACCAGAGCCTTGAAAAGTATGGGCTCTATGACCTCAGCGGCAGGCAAAGAGACCCAAGAAGAAGCACAGGGGTTGTGCTTACTGAGCTGTCCAATACCTGTGTCACACCATCAAAGCTGATGGGTGGTGGCTCAGAACAACTCCAGAAGTCTCTGAGTAAGTGAAGGGCTCCAATGAGACCAAGAGGGAGGTCACCATTCCACAGACTGTCCATGATGACACAGAGGCCAGCACATTACGGGGCCTCAGAGATGGTACAGATGAACAGGATCCTAACGGACAGCAGACAGTGTTGGAGAGAAATCCACCCTTAGTGTCAGCCCCTCCCACAAATGGTTACAATGCTGCTGCCTTCTTGAAACCACCATCATCATTCGATACCTCCAAAAAGCGAAATATTGGTGACCGATGGACTATGTGGATAGAGACATTTGAAGATTTCATTGATGCGTTTGAAGGGACTGACAACAAAAAGATGATCAAATACCTTACAAATCTTGCTGGTGATGGCGTAAAGGAAGTCATAAAGAAAATGCCACAAACTGACGAAGAAATCAAATACCATGAGATTAAAGAAACCTTGAATCTCAAGTTTAATCCAATACCCAATTTTGACAGCAAAAGATAGATTTTTAGTCAAGAACTCAGAAAGTTGGCGAAACCATCAATGAATTTGTAGAAAGAATTGGCACACTAATCAAAGTAAGTTCAATGAATTTAATGATGAAGAAGCCATACGTCTCAGGATCACTGATGGATGCTTGTCCAATTCATTCAGACATCGAATGTTAAGAGAAACTCTGAGTCTGGGACGAGTGTTAATAGTTGCTAGAGCTTAAGATCATGCTAATCACAAGGCTGCCGACATGGAGGCCGGAGGTGCCCAGAATGAATCAGCCATGAGTGTGAAAAGCAAATCAAAGCCAAAGACTGAAGGACACAAGGTGAAGTTATGTTTTAGATGTGGATTTTCATTTCTACATAATGACAAATGTCCCACCATTGGACAAATATGTAAACGCTCTGGGAAGGAGAACCATTTTATGACGGTGTGCAGATCAAAGAGAAAAACAAGTGCGTCATGGCAGGAAGACAAAATGGCTGCCGGAACGGAGACGTCAGGTACGACAAATCGACACTGAACGAAGTCGATTGTCATCTAAATCATCGTCAAACCGTTCCTTCCTATCAGTATCAAGTGAAAGTGAAGAAGACGGTTGTGCCATGTCGATGTTTACTTCAGAAAAGCGTGCGCATATTGGATTGGCCTCATATGAAGAAAAATGTCAGTCAAAGAAAAGTCAATTTGCCAAAGCACCAATGTCATTCAAACATTGTCCATAATTTACACTGAAAGTGAATGGGTGTTCCATACCTTTCATCATCGAAAGTGGTGCATCAATAAACATTATGCATGAGGAAAAATATAACAAATTGCATCCCTTACCACAACGTATGCCGTAGAAAACCAAAGTGTATACATGGGCTGCTTCAACACCCTTAATAAGTCAAGGTTAATTTGCAGCGATGATGAAACATAAGAAAACGAAGGTGGGGGCGCTAGAGGGCAGGCTTGCAAAATGGCCACACACTAGTGAGGCTCCTGCAGTCCGGGATAATTATACATAATAATACTGCACCTGGCACATGCATAGTCGGCAAAAAATGTGTAGGTAGCGCAGAAGAAACTCAGGTGCATTAGCCGGAGCCGCCAATCCAGACATTACCGGTGGACCACCACAGCTTGAGCAGACTGGACAGAGAGGCCTGCTGGTGAACTACAACGGACCCAGAGTGAGGTGGAAGCTGGGGAGCGGGCGCAGAGGCTGGGAGACGCCAGCCGGAGAGAGGTCGGAGAAGAATGAGGCCGTGCCGCACTGCCTTCTAACTGACTTTCAGCCTTGAGAATCGAGCTGGAAAGTGGCAGGCATTGCGCCTGAGTAAGGTACGGGGGTCGTAGGGGCTGTGAGCGGCGGAGCGCATAGTCATGCTCCATGGCAGCGGAGGGTGCATCTCTTGGCGCTCGCAGAGTCGTGGTGGATAACGGCCCCCCCGGTTGACCGGCATACAGGGACTAGGAAAATCCCTGGAAAAGAGACACTGGGCGGCGAGCACCCGAGTCCAGTAGCTGAAACCAAAGGGCAGTCGAGCATACGTGCAACTCTGCCATTTTGGGACAAGCCGCGAAGCCCAAACAGGGAAAAAGCAGTACCTTGAGAATCTACCCAGCATCGAGCCGAAGAGAGCTACAGGGGTGAGAGAGAGCACCTGTGAGATTGCGGCAGATAGTTGACCCCCCACTCGGTCGACCGGCCTACAGGGAAGAAGAGAATCCCTGCATAAGAGACATTGGGCGGCGAGTATCCGAGTCTCATAACTGGAATAAAAAAGCAGTCAGACATCCTGCCAAATCTGCCATTTTGGGGCGTGTCACGAGGCCCAATCAGGGGGAAGAAAGGAGAAAAAACAAAACAAAAAGGGGAGGGAATTAAAAATAAGCCATAACTGAAGCCCAGCTAGTGGCACAGAAAGGAGAAGGGAGACTGGGCACTACCAATAACCACACGCAGCACATCCCCACATAAAAGCGGGGGGCCAGCCAGTCCTGGCCTGTCCCGATTTCAAGTGACCACTTGGAGAACCTCAAAGGGAAAAGGTCTCTCGCCGCATGTTGGGAATGTGCACAAGAGATCCATGGTTGGAGAGGGAGGACCAGATGAATTAATATAACAAATCCCCCCACTCAGGGTGACCCTCCTGAACGGGAGCTGTGTGGGATAAAGCACGCAAGGCAGAGATGAGCATAAGCCGGACAATATGGGCAAGTACGATGGCAAACAGGCAAAACTGCCTTTTGAAGCCCAGAAATCGGCAGGGGGACTCGGTCAAGAGAGAGACCAAACTCCCAGCTCGAAGATGATGACGTGAAAACACTGCTGAAAACGATGAAGCACAGTCTCAATTCAATCAAATCCAAAATGGACAGCATGTATACACGCATGGGTTTTATTACCCAAAAGCTAGAAAAACAAGATGGCAGACTAGGAGAGGCAGAGCACAGGATTTCGGAGCTAGAAGATACTACATCCAGCAACAAAGAACAAATGAAGGAAATGGATCGACTACTGAAGGTGAAAGCGGCCAAGAATGAGGACTTGGAAGCCAGGTCGAGAAGAAATAATATACGAATCCTGGGCATTCTGGAATCCGCCAACACCGGAAGAATGGAGGAATACGTGGAACGCCTGCTGGTCACTAGCTTCGGAAAAGAAACATTCTCCCCGCTGATGGTAGTAGAAAGAGCACATCGCACACTACATTACTTACATCATGTTCTACTGCGTCAGACTGCAAATTACACATCAGGGCAGACATTACCTCTGCATGACACCACAGCAGGCGATGGATTTCACGGTCCTCGGAACAGCGCATCCAATTGGAAAGAACTGTCCAGTTGCAATGCACAACATCCCTGACACCCTCTCCACTGTAGAACTATGCAGAGGGAGGTTCTGCTTCGCCCTCTAGATGACAGTCCCCAACAGGAGTTCCCTCTTAAGAGACATAAAGACGCTAACCAAAGCGCTCCTATTAACCCAAAAAGTTTACCTCTTCTACATTTTCTTTCTATTCTCATGCACTGTCTCTTCCTTTTTTTTCCAACATTTTCCTTTCTTTGATACTATGGTGCACCGCCCAATTCGAATGTTATCCATAGATGCAAATTGGCCCTGCAGCAATTTCAGTGTATTGGGAGGTTTGAATGTTACTTTGATAGATTGAACTTACCAGGGGAATGGGAGGGAGGTGGGGCTAGTTCATGGCAAGTTGGGGGAGCCGGTGTAGTACAGTAGGGGACACTGCTGACACAGAGCGAGCAAGAGAGCAGACTGTAAAAGCACACCTAGTCCACAGCAAAAGCAATCCCAAAATGAAAACCGAAACACCATTCTTATGCAACCTACACTCGAATGAAGGGTAATGGAGGGGAAGTAGGCTTGAATTTCCTAATGTGGAATAACCGGAGGTTGGGCGACCCGAGAAAGAAACAACATCTCCTGGCATATCTAGATAGACACAAGATAAGTGTAGCCATGCTGCAGGAAACGCACACATCGGCCGCCGCAGATCCCACATTTGCTACACGCTGGGCATCACATAGATGTTTTTCCTCCTACTCCTCCTACTCTTGAGGATCAGCCATCCTAATAAGAAAAAACACCCTTACATAGCCGAGGGGACCCTAAACGACCCTGGAGGCAGGTATAGTGTGGTGTGGGGGAGACTGGCATCTCGATCTCTCACGCTGGTGAACTGCTACGGGCCCAATATAGATGACGAGTCATTCTTTACCACTCTGTGTGGATTGGTCATAAATAGAGGCTCCTCGCACATTGTATGGAGCAGTGACTTTAACATCACAATACAACAGGAGCTCGATCGTTCATACCCCCAGTCACAACACTAAACAAGAGTCCAACATCATCTGAGGCAAATTATAGAGGAATACCGGCTACTTGATACGTGGTGCAATACACACCAGACACACAGGGAGGGTAGCTATTAATCCACGGTGCACTCCAGCTGGTCTCTGCTGGACTTCTGGCGACTTGGTTGCCACAAACGCGTCACTTAACACGAACATACTCGGACCACTCATCGGTACTCATGCAGTTGACCCCTCCGGGGAGCCCCCCCCCCAGCTCCATATCATGGCGCCTATCTACACAATCGTTACTTGATGCTCCATTCAAAGTTGAAATGGGGCAGGAACTGGATGACTTCCTTAAGCGGAACATATACTCGGTACCCACACTGGCAACGGTATGGGAAGCTCTGAAGGTGACCATACGGGGCACATGCAAAGCTAAAGCAGGGGGTATACTGAAAGACATCAGGAGTACGCTGGGGAAGCTGAAGAAGAGCCTCCGGAAACTGGAGAATGAGCTTAACTCAACTGGAGAAGAGGCAATCAGAGCCAAAATTAGGGAAACACTTACTGAATACCAAAATACAGCTGAGAGGGAAAACCACTTCCAAGGAAAGTATCATAGAGCTAGGCAATATGGAGAGGGGGAAAGACAGGGTAAAGCACTGAAGAATTGACATGCAAACCCCGGTTCTTCAATTATGTAATGGAAATCCGAGATGTGACAGGGACACTCCACAAGGACACAGAGGCGATACTGCAGACCTTCTGTGCACATTACTCCTCGTTGTACTCTACTCGGAGGATGGGCCCGCTTTAGGCAGACTCTTACCTGGAATAAATCAAGCTTGGGTGGCTTAGCAATGCCCAACAGGAATTCCTTGCAGCTGAGTTGGAGGATGACGAAATCAGAACCGCTATCATGCAGCTGGTATCAGGCAAAGTGTCGGGACCAGACGGACGTCCGGCCGAATTCTATAAGACCTACATTGATATACTGGCCCCATTCCTGAAAAAATATATGAAGAAGCACTCCAGTTAGGAACCCTCCCATATACTATGCGGGAGGCACTCATCATCTCCCTCCTGAAGCCAAGAAAGCCTACTGACAATGCCAAGTCATATAGGCCTTTGTCCTTAATAAATTGTGATGTCAAAATACTTGCCAAATTGCTGGCGAACCGACTAAGCCTGCTCATGGACGGGCTGGTGCACCCGGACCAGGCTGGCTTTATCCCGGGCAGGGCCACTTCATACAATTTGCGTACATTGTTTTCAATAATTCAGGATATAGACCCAGAGCTCAGTGCTGTGGCGGTATTTTTAGACATCACCAAGGCTTTTGACTCCCTGGAATGGGGCTTTTTCTGGCAGTCCTGCAGGCGTATGGGGGTTTCCCTGGGATTCTGTGATTGGGTGTGGCTCATATATCGCATACCAAAGGCAAAATTAGTCATAAATGGGATGCAATCCCCCACATTTGCTATAACCCGCGGAACTAGGCAGGGCTGGCCATTGTCCCCCCTCCTATTCGCCCTGGCGGTGGAGCCACTAGCAGCCATGCTTAGACAGCACCACCGCAAATATGCATTAAGATATCCGTCGAGGCACGTGCTGGTGTCACTTGACACAGATGACATAATGCTATACATTAGAGACCCTCACACAAGCCTGAACAAAATACTCTGATAATTCATTAAATTTGGGGGGCTCTCAGGCATCACAATAGACTGGGAGAAAAGCCAGATCTTCCCACTCACCCCCAACAACCCCCTGTGACTCCGGAATACCCATTGACATGGTGTCAGTCAGAACTTAAATACCTGGGAATTGTCATTACCAGAAATAAAGAGAACTTACTGAGATCCATCTACAGGAGGGTGTTGGACAAACTGACGGACTCCATCACCCACTGGATCACCATACCTCTATCACTTGCAGGACGCATAGCGTTAATGAAAATGGTGATCCTACCCCGCATGCTGTATCTCTTTTTAAACATCCCATACCACCCGGGGCGCTACTTTTAAAAAAACCTGAGAAGGCAACTGATCCGACTAGCATGGGGAGGAAATCAACCTAGAGTCAAGTGGGACACCCTTACACTACCCTTCTTCAAAGGGGGGTTTGAGGCTAGATGTCAAAGCAGCCACCCCAGCTTTCCTGGGGGAACCACCCACATTACTCCTACTACACAATCTGCTCCAAACCACCAGTCACTCGCATATAGTATCAAGAATATAGCGTACCACTCTCTCTCTCTCTCCAAGTTGAGAAAAAAAGCGAGGCCAGGCAGGGATGGGAGGCAGAGTTAGATCATGCACTTGAAGACAAAAAGTGGGAATACTGCTGTCAACATACAGAAAAGATCACCGCTAGCAGTAGATTATGGATCATCCACTTCAAATTCCTGCACAGGATGTATTCTTCCCCAGTGCGCCTGTATCAATGCAAGTTGAGGCCAAATGATAGATGCGACAGATGCGAGGCAGAGGGGGGAGACTTCCTTCACCTGGCCTGAACATGCAGACTAGTCTTTAAATTCTGGAGTGAGATTGACGGGCCCTATCTCAGATGGTGGGAATGCAGCTCAACCTAACCCCACTAATAACAATACTCGGATATACGGAGGGAGAAGAGGTAGCCTTTAGAAGATTTGTTGCCCTTGGGTTGTTACTGGCTAAATGCAGGATGGCTTGTAGATTGGGACATGATAGAGCCCCAAAGTTTAAGGAATGGCTCCACGACATGACATACTGCCAGGAACAGTTAACCACACATTAAGAACTACTACCGACAAGCTCTAGACCTCTAGATATATGGGAACCGCTAAGGGCGTACTTACTTCTGGACTCACAAACAACAGATAATTGTCAGTAACGCGCTATAGACTTTCGGGGCGCTACTGACCGAATGCATTCATTGGGAGGCAACTTCAATGGACTACCATATAGGGTTACATAAGCATCAACCATACCTAGGATCAGATTATAACATCATGATGGGAGTTGTAAAGGTGGACTAAAAAAAAAAAACAATTGATATGCTGCTCTAGAGATGTGAAAAATGTGTAAACTGCTTAATCCATAGTGCTCTGTAACAAGCTGTTGTTGTACGTGGTGAAAATGCTATTAAAAAGAAGTTTGAAAAGAAAACAGGTGCAAGCACCTCAGCACAACTGCTGAAATGGGACTGATTTCCGTGAACTACAACATCAATGCTTACCATAAACTGGTAAATCAGTTCCCTTCGTTGTTTCATGATTTGGGAAAGCTTAAGACTATGAAAGTAAAGTTGCATATTAATGAGGACGTCCGTCCTGTTGCTCAAAGCCATAGTTAAATTGCTTTTCATTCATAAGATGCTGTTGAAAAGAACTTGAATCCTTACTTAAGCATGATATCATTGAGCGTTCTACTCGTCCAATGCCATCGGTTTCTCCCATCATGGTAGTGCCCACAAAGGACAGTGAAGGAGCGGTAAGCATATGCTTTGACATGCGTTAGGCAAACAAGGCAATTGAACGAGAATGACATCCAAGTCCGCACATTGATGATAGGATAACACAATTACAATGGTGCAAAGGTTTTCTTTTGCCTTGATTTGAATAAAGGTTGTCATAATTTGAAACTCTAAGAAAATTGCAGATACATTATAACCTTTTCTACACACATTGGTCTGTTTCGATACAAAAGGCTAAGCTTTGGCTGTCATCATCAGCAGAACTTTTTCAAGATGTCATTCTACATATCATACAGCCTTTCATGAATGCGTTTAATTATAGTGATGACATATTGGTTTTTGGAGCAGGTTTGAATTTGAATGCAGAAAAATGTGAGTTCCATAATACAATGTTAAAATTCTTTGGCCATATCTTTTCTGCTTGGGGTATGACACCTGATCCTGCTAAAGTACAAGCACTGTCAAATGCTGATCCCACACAAGATGTTTCAATGGTGCATTCATCTCTTGGCATGGCCAGCTACTGTCCTAGATATATACAAGACTTTTGCACTGTAAGTGCTCCATTGAGAGAGTTGCCTAAAACGAATGCTTCATTTAAGTGGTCACATGAATGTGGGAACAGCTTTAGGATAATCAAGCAAGCCATTGAAAATGCTACTGAAATGGCTTATTTCATCCGAAACTTCATACAGAGGTTGTTGTTGATGCTAGCCCATTTTGGTTAGGTATTATCCTTGCACAGCACAGAGGACACCAGAATGCTCGAAGGGATATTGTGGCGTATGCAAGTAAGAGTTTGTCCCAACCAGAACGTGCTTACTAACAACATGAAAAAGAAAGTTAAGCTGTGGTATGGACGTGTGAACACTTCCATGTATTCCTGTACGGAAAGCCTTTTATGCTGGTCACTGATCATCAAGCTTTACTAACAATAATTGACAATCCAAATGCCAAGATGCCTCCTCGCATTGAACGTTGGCTCCAAGAGTACAATTATAACATTGTGCATCATCCAGGAAAGGATCAGAACCCTGCTGACTACTTTTCCAGAGTGTCCATTCAAGGTCATGGCACTCCATACAAGTCAGCTGAAGCTTATATCAACTTTATCGTAAAATCAAACACTCCAGCTGCCATTTTGTTAGCCCAGATTATCACTGCCATGAGCCACGATAGTGATATGCTAAAGTTGAAAGATATAATCACACATTAGTCATGGAACCAGCACACTCTGCCTCTCACCAGTGAGGGTGGATATCACAAATACAGAAATGTCAAAGATGAACTGTCCATAACTCAAGAGGGAGTTATATTGTGAGGGTCGAGAATCTTGATTCAGGGGAGTCTGTGGCAGAAAATGATTGAAGTGGCACACGAAGGACATAGGGGAATCTGTGCCACAAAACCAGCTCTCCAAGACTGAGTCTGGTTTGCATATCTAGTCGGACAGGTAGAGAAGGAAATAAAAGTCTGCCATTAATGCAACTGCCTATTACAAAAGTTACTCAACAAACGCTAAACATGTCAGAACTCCTGAAGCATTCCTGGGTGATAAAAGCATTTGACTTTTTTGGTCCACTCAACAACGGACATCACCTGATGGTGACTGTGGATGAATACTTGCGATTTCCACTAATTGAGGGTCTTTCATTCACCACTCAAGACCGAGTTATTAAGAGACTGGATGGCATCTTTGCGACATGGGGTGTTCAAGCCATACTAAAATCTGACAACGGCCTGCCTTTTAAAAACCAGGAGTTCAAAGACTTCTTAGAGCATCTGAATATAAAGCATCAAAAGAGCACTTCTCTGTGGCCGCAGGCCAACGGACTGAAAGATTTATGGGCACGCTAAAAAAAACTGTGCAGCGTGCTACCCTTGAGAAGCTCAATTTACAAACTGTGTTAAACTCTACATTAAGAGCTTATTATTTAACACCTCACAAGTTCAGCGACATTGATGTTCGGGAGAGCAATGACAACCAGGGTACCTTGGTGGATCAATCAGAGAGAAAGAAATGAGAATGCAACTTGTACAAGAGACTTATTTCAGAAACAAAAGATGGAGACATTTGCTGACCGAAGACGACATGCGAAAGACATAGGGGTCGATTCCGATCTCGGCCGGTAGGGCTCCGAATCGGATTCGGCATAACCGGATCCGATTCGGAGCCCTCTTTCCCGACCGATTCGGACGTGCGTCCGGGTGAGCGAGTACGATGCGAGCGCACGCGAAATCGCCAACCGACACGTTTGCGGGTCCGAACCGCTCCGACCGACTCGCACGGACACGACTCGCACCGCGCAATGGAGACGTTCCCCGGCCGGGCAAGTACGATGCGCGCCTCAAGCAGTCCGACCGACTCGCGCCCGTCCGGCTCCAAAGGGCAGTCGGAGCTGGACTTTGGGGGTCGGTGTCGGACCCCTGTATGCGTAGCCGCGCGAGTTGCACACAGGGGGACCCATGGGTCCCCCTACCTGTGCATGTGCGGCGCGATTCGCATCGACAGCGTACCCGCTGTAGGGAGGCACCCTTGTTCGCCTCGCACCCATTGTGTCAATGGGAGCCCGTGTACGCGTTGTGCGACCGGCTCCCATTGACTTCAATGGAGTCTGACCGAATCGTGTCCGATTGCATGCGTACGCATCGTACTCGTTCGGTCGGGCTGCTAGAGTCCGATTCGGTCGGAAATCTCTCCGGGTCCGGCTCGGTCGGAGTGATTTCCGGCCTGAATCGGAATCGGCCCCATAGTCTTCCAGAGAGGAGATAGAGTGCTCACCTGTCAGATGTGGAAAAGAAAATCTGATACTCCCTTTGATGCAGTACCTTTCCAAGTGGTGTCAACCAAAGGACACATGGAGACTGCCTAGCGCCCTGGGTAGTCTATTACCAGAGCTTCTTCTTACTTCCGGCATTTGATTCATTGTTCACCAGATCTCCATGATGGAGGGACTGATTCTGAAGCACCAGTGACTGCTGCTGCCTTTTCACCATCATAGCAGATCTTGGATCACGATGTTGGCCAGTCTCCACTTCAGGGAGATGCTACAGTGTCCAGCATGAGTGACCAGAGTGTTCTTCTTATCCTGCCTTGCACCAAAGCACCTAACAGTCTGATACAGTAAAGATGAGTGAGAGACAGAGCACTAATAGATTTCGTTTAGTTGGCTCTTAAAGTTACTTTGTAGGTTCCATGTGGAGTTTTTGTGACTACCAAGCCTTCAATCCACATCCTGTGCTGGATACAGCAATTAAGACAACCATACTGTAAATCGTGTGGAGGCTGGAGAAGAGATAGAAAGATCATGCTGGATGATCCGTATTACAGTTGTCCCTCTTATGCAAGTTGCTGTTCCAGAGGACTTTGTGATACCTTAGAGTGTCCAGTAAGGGATGAAAGTAGGCCAGGCAGGAATGTACTATATTAAAGCCATTTAAAATGTCAGTCATTATGTGCTCATTGGTAATGCATGGCTTGGTTTAGATGGTTGACAGTGTCTGCCTGAAAGTATAGAAATATCCTGTGGGTTCTTCTTAAGGCTGGTTGTCCCGGTAAAGTAATTGTACAGGTCCAAATCTGGTACAAAGAAGCAAGCTCTGATCTGCTCTGTGTACAGGCAGCTACTTGGTCACAGTAGACAGTATGATACTGAGTAGTGGACTACCCAGATTAGTGAAGTTAATTCTATCCACTGTGGTCAATATGATCCCGAAAATAAACCGTGGTGATATCTTGCGGGAACCCTAGAACTCACTCTGATTGGTTATTGAAAACTGTAGTGCCCTCCCCAACCTGGGAACCCACTAATGACTACGCCACACACAGAGAACACATCCTTATTCTTCTTTATTTAACTGTGAACTCAACATTCTAAATCTGCATTCCCTTCACTACACCCCAACGATTATGTTACAGTTCTTTGGAGAACATCAGGAGCCGAAAGAATTCCGTCATTGCTAACACACAACACTTCATCTACCCCTCTGCTAAATAAAAAATTACAATTTTTTACAACAATACACAATCATAACTCCTCAATGAGTCTCCGTGGTGCTCTGATAAAACATCCTGACTGTGTCTTCGATTTGTGTCTATGATCTGCATTGGCAGTGGAGGAACAATAGCAAACAAGGTTTCTCCAATTGTCCTTTCAGACCCAGTCTACATTGTTATCAGCTCCGGATGAGCGATGAACCACATGTCGGAAATGCCAGGAATCTTGCGTGATAAACTTCCCAGGAAGTTGGCAGTCACCATGTGTCCTTTGCTAGTCACAACATGAAATGGTTCAGCATCGAAGGGAGCATCAGATTTCCTTATCTTGGTGGTATTCAGACAAAATATAAAAATGTTAATATCGACCTACAGAAATATTGAGTTGGAAATATCGTCAGACAAAAATATCATCAGCAAGAATATCGTTGACAAGAAAATCGATTTTAAGGTAAGTAATATGGATGTTAGAAATATAGAAAGTGTTAATATCGATTACAAAAATATCTATGTTGTTAATATTGATGTTAAAAATATTGTTGCTAATAATATTGATTTTATATATTTTTTGTATTTTACTATATATTTTAATTGTATATGTTATAAATTGTTGATATAAATATTGTCAATGTTTTTTAATATAGTTTGCAAATTCTTTTTACCATAGTGGGTTGTGGGATTTATAGGGGTACAGGATGGGAAGTAAATTAATTATAATTAATTAATAATTATTTTTTAATTAATATTAATTATGTAATTGATCATTAGTTATGTTAATTGTATAATTACATTTTTTTTAATGTACGTTTTAAGTGCGGGTTGTGGGTCTTGTAGGGGTATAGGGTGGGAAGTAAATGAATTATAATTAGTGAATAAATATTTATTATTATAATTAATGATTTAATTGATAATTAATAATGCAAATTGTGTACAAAATTATTTTTTTATTTTGTGTAGTTTGCTGTTTTTGTATGAGTATAGGGTGTGCATGAAATTATAGTATGTAATTAATGTTAATTTATAAAAATATTTATTTGATAATTAATAATGTAAATTGTGTAATTAAGATATTGGTTGTGTTATATATTAGGTGTCAGTTGTATTCGTAGAGGGTAAAGGGTGGGGAGTTAATTAAATATAATTTTATTTGTTTTTAGTTAATCATTATTAGTTGTTTAATAGATAATTTATCATGCAATTTATCATGCAAATTAATATTTTTTAAATACATATATTAGGTGTGGGTTGTTTGCTTTCTAAGGATAAAGGGTGGGAAGGTAATTAAATATAATTAATTTACTATTAGGTAATTATTATTAATATTTTAATTGATAATTAATTATGTAAAATGTGCAAATATTATCATTTGATATATATGTTAGGTGTGTGTTGTGTAGTCTGTATAGGCATAGTGTAGGAAGTTACTTAAGTAATAAAAAATTGAAAATTGTGTTTTTTGTTATGTTAATTGTGTTGTGCTTTTTTATTTAAAAAATATTGTATTTATTTGGTTATTATTTTTAGACTATAGTTTGGCAACTATAATATTTGTATTAATTTATAATATGTATTAAAGGTTGTAATAAATATGTAATTTGTTTATTTTTAAAATAAAAATATATATATAATTTGTCTATTTAAATATTTAAACATTTTGTTATTTAATAATGAATTTAAAATGTATTTTTTTAAAGTGAACTACTGTACGTGTAATGTTGCATTGAGTGTAGTGGCAATAGTAAATTTTACCCTTCCGCAATCCAACACTTTCTCAACTGTTGCCCTGACTGTAGTGGGAATTGTAATTTTTACCCCTCCGCAATCCAACACTTTCTCAACTGTTGCACTGACTGGAGTGGGAATTGAAAATGTTACCCTTCTGCAATCTAACTCTTTCCCTACTGTTGCACTGACTGGAATGGAATAGTAAATTTTACCCCTCTGCAATTCAACACTTTCCCTATTGTTGTACTGACTGCAATGTGAATAGTACATTTTACCCCTCCACAATCCAACACTTTCCCTACTGTTACACGTGAGTGGAGTGTGAATAGTAAATTTTACCACTCTGCAATTCAACACTTTCCTTACTGTTGCATTTATTGTAGTGGGAACAGTAATTTGAACTTTTCCTGAGTTAAATTTTTTTTGTACTGGTTTATAGATTGCAGTGACAATACTATATGTATTATTTGTGGAATTGTATAATTTCATTTTTATGAATTACATTTATATTATTATGTTTTTGTGTAATTAAAATCATAATATTTTTAATTAGTAATGTTTTTAATATGTAATATATTTTTAGTAAATTTGAATTTTTATATTTTTTATTTGTGTATATATATATATTTTAAAACATTATTACATTATCACATAAATTTAAATTATTAGTTTAGTAATATTTTAACACTAAGGGCCCGATTCCGATCTCGCTGGGAAAGCCCTCCGTACGACTCAGATCCGGAGGGTTTTCCGAGCGAGATGTGCTCCTGGAGTCCGACCGAACGAGTACGATGCAGCCATATGCTGACGGACTCGATTCGCTCGGACTCCCATTGAACTCTATGGGAGCCTGTGTACAGACGCGTACACAGGCTCCCATGGCAGAAAAGGGGTGGGTGGGGAAAGGTGTACACCCTGTGGCGGGCACCCCATGTTGCCCATCACACTGTGCATGCCTGGATCGGGAGGACCCATGGGCACACCCCGTGACAGATTTGGAGGGCCCCGGATGCAGGGGGGCCTGCTACGGCCCCCGAAGTAAGCTTCCGACAGCCGTTTCGTCTCGCAGAGACCGAGGTGAAGTGGCTGTCCGAATCGTGCATCGTACTCGCTCGGTCGGCATTTGGCTCCATTGCGCTGTACGATCCGGCTGCGAATGAGTCTTACGGAGCGGTTCGTGTCCGAAAACGATTCGGTCAGCGCTTACGCGATCTTCGCATCGTACTTGGTCGTTCGGACCTGTGTACTATTCGGTCGTAAACAAGGGTTATGAATCGGATCCTGCAAAGCCAAATCCGATTCGGAGGCCTTCCGAGCGAGATCGGAATCGAGCCCTAAATAATTAAATGTATATATTAATATATATTCGTGTTTATTTTTTTAGATAAGTATGATAGTTATAATATATTTTCTTAAATTAATAAAATACATGTAATTTTTATTATATTACTGTTACTTTTAAATATATTTAATGTTCATTATTTATGTGCGAGGATTGTGCCTAACCCAACTGGGCTAGCATCAACAACAGCCTCTGTTTGAAACTTGGGATCAAATTATGCCATTTCAGTAGTGTTCTTGATAACTTGTTTGATTCCCTTGAAACTTTGCTCGCATTTATGTGACCAATGAAATGAAATATTCTTTTTCATCAAGTCTCTCAACGGAGCACTTACGGTAGTAAAGTCTTGTATATATCTAGAGCAGTAGCTGACCATGCCAAGGAATGAACGTAACATGGAAACATCTTGTGCTGGACTGGCTGTTGAGAACGCTTTCACTTTAGTGGGATTGGGTGTCATGCTCGCATTAGAAAAGATATGGCAAAATAATTTTAGCTTTTTTTTACGGAAATCCAATTTGTCGGCATTCAAAGTCAAACCTGCATCTGCAAGTACACAACACACTTGTGTGAGAGCTTTATCATGCTCCTTCTGTGTAGCTCTGAAAACCAAAATATCATCGCTATAATTAAATGCATGCATGACAGGCTATATGACACATTGAATGACATCTTGAAACAGCTCGACAGCTGATGACACGCTGAAACTTAGGGCCTGATTAGGATGGCGGGCGGACACCCTTTCGGACAATGGGACCACCCGACATGCTGTTGGCGGTCCCGTCAACCTCATTACAATGCAACCGACTCCTTATTGCGGCGGGTGCTGCGTGCTGCAGCACACACCGCAGTACAAGAAATAGACAGGGAACATATCCCTGCACTACGTGGCAGGCCACATGGTGCAGGGATATGTAGGGGGCACCATAGGTGCCCCCCAACACTCAAAATCAAGGTCCAGGGAGGAAGGGGGCCCGCTACGGGCTCCCAATGTCCCTTTCCGCCAGCCTTTCCATGTCGGGTCAACCGCCATATAACGGCTGGCGGGGAGGGACATCATAATCCCGACGGCTGTGCCTGGTTGGCACCGCCACCATTGAAGGGATTGCAAGGCCCTCCGCCACACCGGCAGGCTCAAGGAGCCCGTAGGATGCGTGGAGGTCAGTGTTTCCGACCGCCATCACACCTCCCACCGTTGTAATATGGCAGGCGGGAAACCTGTTTCCAATGGCGGTGAGACTGCCACCAATGGGCTGTTGGTGGCGTCTCGCCACCATCTTAATCGGCCTCATAGTCTTTTGTATTAGAACAGACCAATATGTGTAGAAAAGGTTGCAATGTACCTGCAACTCTCCTCGAGTTCCAACTGATGATATCCCTTATTCAGATCAAGTTGAGAGAAGACCTTTTCAGCATTCAATTGGGTTATCATGTCGGCGATGTGCGAACATGGATGTCGTTCTCTTTCAATTGCCTTGTTCACTTGATGCACGTCAATGCAGATGCGTACAGCTCCTTCACTGTCAAGTTCAATCTCCTTTTCAACAGCTTCCTGGAGATGAAATGTAGTTTGTCTGTGTCTTTGAGCAATAGGACGGACGTCCTAATTAATGTGTAATTGTACTTTCATAGTCTTGAGTTTTCCTAACCCATTAAACAATGAAGGGAACTGACACTATTTTTTGTTGAGCATTTATGTTATAGTTCACTGATATCAGTCCCATATCAGCAGCCACACTGAAACTGAGTAAACAGGCACTTGATGCTGTACCTTGAAGTACATGAATGGGAGCTTGTAGTTTTGTTTTCTTGTGTTTCATCATTGATTCAAATGAACCTTGACTTTTTAATGCCGTAGATGCAGCCCATGTATACACTTTGGTTTTTGATGTCTTAAGTCGTGGCAACGGAGACAGTTCAATGTATTTCTCCTCCGGAATTATGTTTATCGATGCACTACTATCGATAATAAAAGGCATTGAGCAACCGTTTACCTTTAGTGTAATCTTCGGACAATGTTTGAATGACTTGGGTGCTTTTTCATATTGACTTTTCTTTTACCAGTATTTTTCTTCACATGCGGCCAGTCCAACATGCGCACATTTTTCTGAAGCAAACATCGACATTGTACAATCATCACTTTCACTTGATGTAAATATTGAAGAACTCTTTGACGATGATTTAGATGACATGGCCTTGTGGACATGTGTCAAACGTCACTTCTGAAGCATTCGGGCGGCCATTTGGTCTTCGTACCGTGACGCACTTTCATTTTTTCCTTCACCTTGCAAACCATCACAAAATGGCTCTGCTTCCCACAGCCTTTACAGACCTGTCCAATGGAGAGACATTTGCCATTGTGTGGAAACAAAAATTCACACCTGAAACACAACTTCTTCTTCCGTGGAGACTTCACTCTGCGTTCCTCTGCTTTGTTCTTTGGCTTACTTTTTATATTCATAACTGACTCACTCTGGGCACCTCGAGCCTCCATGCTGGCAGTTTGTCGATCAGCACACTCTTTAGCTCTGGCAGCCATGAGAACTCACTCCAGACTTAGAGTTTCTCTCAGCATTCGTTGTCTGAAAATATCTGACTGGCATTCATCAATAACTCTGAGGCTTATGGCTTCCTCATCATTAAATGAATTGAACTTGCATTGTTTGGTAAGTGTATCAGGTCCCTCAAAAAATGTGTCAATGGTTTCACCATCTTTCCATCATTCTTGACTGAAAATGTACCTTTCATAATCTACATTCAGCATTGGATTGAACATGAGATTCAAGGCTTCTTTGATTTGATGGTATGTAATTTCGTCAACACATGGCATTTTCTTTATGACTTATTTTACACCTTCACCAGCTAGATTCTTAAGGTACTTGATAATCTCCTAATTTGTTTCTTATAGCACATCAATGAAGTCATCAAATGTTTCTATCCAAGCAGTCCATGTGTCGCCAATATTCATCTTTTTGGCAGTATCAAATGGTGGAGGAGGTTTCAGGAAGGCAGCGGCATTATAACCATTTATGTTATTGGCTGACACTGAGAGTGGAGGTCTCTCTGACACTGTCTGCTGTCCGCTAGGACCTGCTTCATTCATACCATCTCTAAAGCCCTTGGTGTTCTGGCCTCTAGGTCTTCTTGGCCAGTCGATGGAATTGTGACCTCCCTCTTGGTCTCCATGGGAGCCCTTCACTTTCCTGAAGACCTATGGAGCCGCCGCCCACCAGATATGGACAGCTCCATAAACACAACCCGGGCACTTCTTCCGGGGCCATTCCACTGGCTCTCTTTACTCAGTTTGGGTAAGCAGATGACCATTTCTTGTATTTGAATGGCTTTGTTTGTAAGTGTCTCTTTATACGGCCTGACACCTGGTTGACCTCTGCCGCGCAGCGCTTCTGATCGCAGGATTATCTTTCAATTTGCTGTTGCTATTTGCTGCTCTTTTAAACCTGGTTGCATCTGCCTTTAGCGTTATCACTTCGTATGATGTAGCTTTAGGTTGCATAGTAGCGCAGAACCTCTGTTTGTGGCTTTCCCAGCAGTTTCCCGCCCAACGATGTGTAAACTTGTCAGTATATCTTTCATTAACTTCAAATGCTTTACACAGCTGGAGTTGCGCTTTGACTCCAACATACACCAAGCGTTGATTCAGTACTTCAACTGAGGCACACATGGCACACACAAGCAATTTGCTGGACCACGGCAAACTCGCAGGGAGAGCAGTCGATCTTCGAGGTACTTACCCCTTATCGCGTCGCCAGTTGTAGCATCCTCCCCAACCTGGGTGCCAGCTAATGACTATGCAACACATGGAGCTTAGTAAAACACGTCTTTATTCTTCTGCGTGTAACCACAAACTCAACATTCTAAACCTGCATTGACTTCACTATGCTCTAACGCTTACGTTACAGTTCTACAGAGTCCATCAAGAAACAAAAGGGTACCGTCATTGCTAACTCACACAACACTACAAAAACTACTCAAGAAATCAAGGGGTGCGAGGTTTGTCCCTGTGGGATTGTGGAGGGGTGGATTGATAGATTGCTTACCCTAGAGATGTAGTGCTAGTGGTGGGGTGCAGACTACATTATTCATTCATTCTTTAAATCTCGCATTGAACAGGGGTCCCCCCCATTCAACCAACAACCCAATTTCTCTCAGTCATGATAGAGATTCAAGAAAATTAAAAGTAACATGCCTAATGAATGGTTCGAGTGTTAAAAAATCTTCAATTTCAATACAGGATCAGTGTGGGAACCATGAAACAGCAAAAACAGAAAAAATGAGACAGAAATAGGTAACCTGCTAACTTTAAAAGAAAGTGACTCACAATTATGGAAATAGAAAAACAAAAAAGAATGGGTGGAATGTTTGACATAACCTCAGTCAATGGTAATTACTCTGGCCACATTCTAGCCCATTAACATTTTCCTACGGTGTCACTTTAAGCAGAGACCAACCTTAAATAAATGAACCATTAAGGACCTGGCTCTCTCTGCAGCGTCGCCCCCAAACTTTTTGACTTCACCCCTCCTGTTTTCTGAACCTGTTTTTTGGGGGGTTTAAGACTTTGTGCACTTTACTACCGCAAACTAGTACTAAAGTGCTTGTGCTCTCTCCTTTAAACATGGTAAAATTGGCTTACACCCAATCGACACATTTAATTTACTTGTAAGTTTCTAGTAAGGTAGTACTAAATGTACCCAGGGTCAGTGAATTAAATACTACAAGTGGTCCTGCAGCACTTATCGTGCCACCCACGTAAGTAGCCTTTAAAAACATGTCTTGGGTCTGCCATTGCAGCCTGTGGGTGCAGTTTTAAACTGCCATTCTGACCTGGCAATTTAAGCTTTTAGCAGGCCTAAATCTCCTGGTTTCTTACATATAATTCACCCCTAAGGTAGTCCCTAAACAGCCCGTAGAGCAGAGTACATTGTATTTAAAAAGTTAGACATATACCTTTTTGTTTTTCATTTTCTGGTAGTGAAAAACTACTAAATTCGTTTTTTTAACTACTGTGAGGCATATCTTTCCCACAGGATAAAATTGGGTTACCTATTACATTTAATAAGTGATAGCTTTTGATTGGGAGAAGGTAGGAAAGTCACGTTTGGTATCTGAGGAATTGTAAAAACGCTCTTTAATGGTGAAGTTTGATTTTGAGTCACGATTCAGAAAATACCACTTTAAGGGATTAGGCAATTTTCTTGTCCTAATCATTTGGTGCCTGCACCCTGTTCCCGGGTCACATGACTAGGTGTAGTTGTCAGTTGGCCTATGTGTATTCCTCCCAGACAGTATCACAATCGGGGGACTAGGTGTTGGCAGGATGGTGCATCTCTGGCAAGATGGGGGCAGAGCTGTCACCTTCCACACTTGCGCTTCAAAGGCACTGGCTCAGCTCACATGCAAAGGACTTCACACTACCCTACTGTGCCCCCTACAGGCTGGGACCAGGGCAAGGATGCAGGAAATTCCAGACACCTCTGTAGGGAGAAAACTCCAGAAGCTTCTCCCACTTCTAAGTGGGCACCGGGTATAAAAAGGGGACTCTCAGACCCATTCTTCAGTACACACCTGGACTTGTGGATACTACAGAAGAAGGACGCCTTCCTGCCCTGCTGCTTGAAGTCTACACTGCTTGCTGAGAAGGAAAACTGGACCTGCTCCCTTCATCCCAGGCTGAGTGACTCCAAGGGTCAGCTGACTTACCTCATGTTCAGACCTACAGGCACATAACATGCTCCAGGGGCACCCTGCAACTGCCCTGCTAACCTGCTGCACTGAACCCGCCTGCACCTTCAACTGGATCTGCCAGAGCCCTGCTGGCCTCTGCTGGAGTGAGTTCTTGATCCCCAAGTGGTGACTCCCCAGGTCCTAGGCCCTTGGCTGGTATCAGAGCGAGCTTCCCCCAGCCTAACTAAACGTTCCACTAAATCCGGTGCAAAGCCTCACAGCACTCCTGCAAGCTTTATCGGAACCAACACAGAATGACGTAACTCGATGCAGGACCTCGCATTGCAGCCTTTCAGCTCCTCGGGACCAAAATTGAACAAGGGGAAGCCTCACAAAGCAAATCCGTGCAAACTGCGCACAAAGGCCATAAGGTACAATCCTCAGTGGGCCAAACTTGGTCCTGTGCCTACCTGCGCTCCATCGTGGTCAGCCTGAATTTGTGACTTTGTCACGACCAGATACCCTCTGTTGGCGCTTTTCACCTTTGGAGCTACTTTTAACTAAATCTTTAAAATTGCATGACTCCAGGTCTACTGATTAGATTTTTATCATTTTGGTGTTAAATAATGTATTAAATTGTACTCTATTTTTCTAAATTGGTGTGGGAGTTTTCTTGTGTTGTGTTTTTAATTTACTGTTTGTGTGCTGCATAAATACTTCACACTTTGCCTCTAAGTTAAGCTTTACTACTTTTGTGTTATGCTAGTGTGACTAGAGTGACTAGTGACTGTTTGTGGTTCACCTTGTCAGAGAGTAGGCCTGTTGCTTGAGAAAGGCTCACACCCCCTCAAACTAAACCCAATTTCTCACAAGCCTTAATCCTTTTCCAACAGAATAACTATTTTCAATATTCCCTTTGTAGGTAGTTGAAAGAGCTCTTGCAGTAGCCAGAGCGGGTTCCTCTTCTTCTGTGAGTACGAATTGGGTGTAAAGGGTCTGTGGGTCAATGAAGGCATTTTTAAAATGAAAACTAGAGTCCCTCTGGTTAGTGATTATAAACACATCTGTAAAAAGTTCCCACAGAGCTCACTCCCAATTTTACTGAAAAGCATATTTTGGCATCAAAATTCTCTGAGAATGTTTGGTAAGCTAAAATCCAAGACCACTGAATAAAGCACTGGAGCTAGGGATCAATTCCCCACATTACAACTCCATCCAGTACTGACCATTTCAGGGCAATTTCAAACAAATTGTAGAACCAGATGAGATTATGCCAGAGATCTTGTCTTGAAAGAAACCAAGTGTGTGCCATAGAGTGCATATGAAGAACATTGCCATTAGTACATAGTTTTTTTATGCTATCGTATTATGAAAGTGGACATGCATCTAGGGACCAGTAGGGTGTTCACTCTCATTGATCATACATGGTTAAGATTACTCTGCTGTAAGTGGTTGCTGCCCTTAAACTTGGGGAGAACATTGGAAGGTGTGTAGAAGAAGCCACGCGCACTGGGGATGGAGGGGGGGCAGCAGGGAAAAGGAGCCAGGATTCTAGGCTATCAAGTATAGAGGTGAGGGACATCCCTGCGTAGAAAGGGAGATACAGAATACCGGAGGCCGGGTAAGACAATCAGGTTGCAGTTCGTCGGGGTGTGCATTGGTGCAAGTGTGCGGGGCCCTTGTGTGATCATGGGGTCGAGATAGCACTCTGGGAGCATTGCTTGAACTGTTCTAGTAGGATATCGCAGGCAGCAGATGGGGGAATTTACAGAACTGGCGGGCCTCCTCATAACAAAAGGTGTCACCCTCTGCCCTCCCCCATTTAGTCATGGCCCCTGTGGTGATTCTCTTTGGGCCCACTTTGGTTCTCCCTTAATTGCACATATTGGCTGCTATATGCTGTCTCTGTTTTGCACAGCCACACATAATACATTTGTTTTTGGGACATATTATTTTTGAAATATGTTGTGCATATTACTTGTTATTCAGTAACTCTTCTTGGGGTTCAGTCTGAACATTTCGTACAAGGTTGAACAACATGGTGTACTGTTTTCTTGTGTCCGGTCAGCAACATCTCCTAACGTTTTTAGACATAACACGATAGCACAGCTGCAGATTTCTAACACAGTAGTTCTTATCATATAAACCGTGTCTTGCCCCCTCGGCGGGCAGAGAGGAGAATTCCAGCATAGATAGTGGTCCTGGAATGGAGGCAGCAGCCTTGTGTAAACTGAGTTTATACCTATAATGTGGACCACCTATCTACATACACCGGGTACAGGGTCCGGTGCTAGTCGCAGGGATCACTAATATATCCCTGTGCTCACATAGTGAGGGTAGGCCTAGTTAGATATATTAGTTTCCATGGTTGTGTTGTTCATTCTTTACAGCCTGCTAGTAATGTTAATTTGGTTGCTCTGTTGTTGACTACGATAATTTCAGTAAATATATTGTAAACTTCCTTTGTGTCTTTCTTTTGTTTACTATGGGCATGCATGAGTAAGAAACAAAAGGTGATGATCTGATTCCACGTTCCCTTGGGGTCTAAAGGTTTATGTTCAAGATTTGCCGAAAGCACCTGCTACTCTGGAAAGGTTAGGAGTTCAGGTGAGGTACTGTGAGTTAGTCGGATTTGGGCTAACAGGTACTGATGTGGTAGAGAGACTCAGTCCCTACATTCTGACGTCCTGTTCTCCCAAGGCACAGTTCTGCTTCCAAGAAGAATCCCTTCAACACCCCATGCCATGCCGTTATTGGTGGCACCGTAAACACCCTCCAGTGTATGGTCAAAGTTCTCTTTTGCCAGTAAGAGGGCTAAACTGGCAAAGCATGTCTGCTCTTTGTAGAGTTTTCTGCACTGGAAAATGCCCAGGGCACAGGCCTCCCATGCATAGATGTCAGGTAATTCTGTGACTTCTGGTAGAGTCTTGTGTACCTGAGCCCAATGTGCAAAAAGGGTCGAGGACAATTAGCGCAGGTGGCTGATAGGCAATGGGGGCATCACAGGTGCGCATCCAGGAAACATTGATTGGGTTGGGCAGGGGTTAAGTGCACCCTGTGGAGGATGGAGAATTGGATGTTTTTGAAATGTGCATTCGGAGATACCTTCTGTGGAAATTCTAGGGCTTGTTCCCATTCCTTATCGTGTAGCACCCTTCCGATATCATACTCCCACTTGCCTATCAGTACTGCCAGTGTAGGTCCAGTGTAGTCCTGGATGGCTCGATAGATTCAGGTAATCAGGTGACCCCCCTCCCCCATATGGAGTAGTGTTTGGAAGACGGCATGGACCTGTGGCTCTGCATCCAGAGTGGACCAGAGGGTTTGACAGGTGTGGCGAAGGTGGCGATGAATAAGAAACTAGCCAGGTGGCATGTAATATTCTGTGAGGAGCTGTTCAAAGGTGGTGAGCAAGTGGCTGTTGTCAGAGAGATCACCCACGGTGAGTAAGGAATGCTCATGCCAGCATTTCAAGTCAGCTGCGGAGTAAGAGCCAGAAATGTGAGGGAGGCCCTGCAGTGGAAGCACTGTGGCATATGGGGAACGTGCTGAGTAAGGAAGTGAACTCTGGCCATACATCTCTAGGCCACCTGCACTTGGAGGGACCATAGAGATGGAGGCGTTCTGCCAGGAAGCAGGAAGCTCCTGACTAAGGTCAGTGTGAGGGGAACTGCCCCGGGGCACGTCTCCCCCAGGTTCCATCCTGCTAACTACTGCAACAGCCACTGCCGTTGAGCTGTCAAGTAGTAGGCCTCAAAAGATCGGGCACTCAGTCCACCTTTGCCAACTGACAGCTGCAACTTTTTCAATGCAATCCCGGAGTGCTATTGCTCCAAATGAGTTCCCACAGAAGAGAGTCAAGTTCTCGAACAAATTAACGAGGAAGGACGACAGGTAAGTGTGTGAAATAATACATGAGCTGGGGTAGGATGACCATCTTTGGCAGATCTATTCTCCCCAGTACGGCCAATGGAAGATGCTTCCAAAAGTGAATTCTCAGTCTCAGTGAGGACAGGGCTTTGTTCAAGTTGCAGTCACACATATCAGATAGGGAATGGTAGAGATGTACCCGCAAATATTGGACCTTAGTACTGCACTAATTGAGTGAGGAGCCCCCAGTTGTATAGTTTGTAGGGGAATGTCAGCTCGCAGCAGGCATACACTGGACTTGGCCCAGTTAACTCGGAGGCCAGCTGCTAGTGCAACTGCGTCGAGTTTGGAGGCAATGGGCTTTAGGTCGGAGCCAACATCGTAAAGGTAGATGAGCAGGTCGTCAGCATAAAGGGATATTACATGTATCCTATCGTACAGGGGAATACCCCAATTTTGTCCCTCCTTGCGAAGGCGAGTGGCAAGTGGCTCGATTGCTATCGCAGAGCAGAAGGGGTAAAATGAGCAGTCCTGCATAGTTCTTCTTCCCACTGAGAAGGCCGGGGAAATTAGCCCCCCAAATTGCATCCAGGAGGTGAGTTTCGTATACAGCAGTTTTGTATATTTGATGAGGCGATCGCCCACCCCCATTCTGGTCAATACCTGGAAAAAGTAGTCCCACCGAAAAGTGTTAAATGCCTTCTCAAGATCCAAGACAAGGCAGGCAGCAAGAGGGCATTGTTTGGGAGCCCGATCATGGGCATGGAAGAGGCATCGAATGATATGAGAAGCGCTGCAGCCTGAGATGAATCTCTTTTGGTCTGGGCGGATGATCCCTGGGAAAACATGCGCGTATCTATCTAACAGAATCTTACCAAAGATGTTATAATCCACGCCTAAAATGACAATAGGCCGATAGTAGGACAGATTGGCAGGGCCCCTGTTGGTTTTTGTGAGGGATACTAGGAGGAACTCACAAAGAGATGGGGGGAGTTCATCTAGTTCGAGGACACCCTCGAACTGCTCCATTAAACGGGGAGCAAGGCCCGTGGTAAAGGCGCTATAATAGTCGATCAGCAAGACGTCTAGACCCAGACTTTTGTTTGTGGCTAAGGTCAGAATGGCCTGCTTCACGTCCGCGACAGAGATTGGGGTGTCCAGCTCCCGGCAGGTCGTTGCAGAAAAACGGGGGAGGGTAAGGTCTGATAGGAACTCGCCCACTGGGTCCCCTGGAGGGATCTCCAGTGCCTCATAGATGGCAGAGTAATAGCCAAAAAAAGCGTTCAGCGTGTTGCGTTTCCCATAGAGGGTATCACCAGCAGGGGAAGTTATTTCCAGTATCCCAACTTCACTCCCCTTAACTGACCTATCAGCGCTTTCCATTTGAAGCTGGGGAGGGATATTTCTTTCTTACGATCAACAGTAAGTGTGAGATGAATTGGGTTCTGTAGGCAGAGGTACAGAGGTGTAAAAGGGACTGATGAAGGTTCATCCAAATTATGTGTGTCGTTAGGCCAATGCATTTGGATTAGCCACAAAGCAGCCCATGTTCAAAACTCATAAAAATAAGAGTTTTTTCAAATTTGGCTACAGTTTGAGTATTTTATTTTAGACTAGATTACAATTAATACAGAATTTTGGCATTCTTGTATTTTCCAAATCATAAATTCAAATATGAAACATTTCATTTATAGAGGCATGGGGTCAGAAGCATAACCTGAGTAAGTTTTAGTTTATTATGGATGGTGAGTGAAAGGGCGAATCTGTGTGAATGATTCACACTCTGCCAGTTTTCTTAAACCATCTCCAGTTGTTAAAGTACACAACTGACCGCTTTTAAAGCCTATAATCCATCCTGTCTGCTTCTTAAATCATAACAATATTTCTGTAGTGTTTTCTTGCCAATTATTAACCATCTAACAATCATTTCCCAGACTTCTAGCATGGGCTATCAAAAGATTTTTCCTTTTATATAGTGTTGGGTTTTCTTTATTGGATTTAGTGGTTTGTGTTAAATAAACCATTACATACAAAATTAAAAACGGTTTTAAGTGAAAGCTGGGATAAAATGTTGAATGATCACACATTTAGCCAAGAATTTCACTCCTGAAAGAGATGAGTAATGGAGGTGGCAATGTTCTAGATGGGAACAAACGTGTGCTTCTTTAAATGTGTTTACACATCAAACTGCAAATAAGTGAATGTACAGAGTATGGAGGAGCATTTTAAACTTGATGTCAAAATGGACCATAATATCTCCTGAAGCAAAAAATAAAATTGCAAGTTTTATTGTGAGGGTTTTTAATCATATCTCACTAAGGACTCTGTGGAATTCATGCTATAAATCATACAATTTCTAATCTCTTTTTATTACTTTTACTCCAGTAGCTATGAAATAATTATTCTATTGTACAATCAGTAAGGCATGAATTGTAGAATAATTTAATAAAGAAATAACTATGTTCATTATTTAGGACTTGCTCATTCCCTTGACAGATGTGAACAGATACAAACGTCTTATCACCTGCTGCTGCATGGAATAGATTTAGTCATATCATTTGGCTCGCTGTGATATTTCTCGACAGGCAGGAGAGTCACTAAGAAATAGCCTATGAAATTAACTTATGTTGATTGTTTAAAGTAAACATCTTCTCTCCTGTGATATTGGATGACAACAGCTGTGAGAGTGTTACATTTGCAGATGCAGTGTCTTGCGCTGTTTTTGAGAATCATGCAGAATATCTCCTTTTTCTTTCAAAAACTAATCGCCTCGCTTTTACATACTAATTAATAGTTTGCAATATATATGACTTACTTATGCCTACTACCCCTTCTGGGGTATAGGCCATCAACTAGGGCTTTCCAGCCATGTCTTTCCTGAGCTTTTCTTTCAATCTGACTTCAGATGTAAACCATCTCCTTGCAGTCAGCTTCGAGGACTCGGCGCCAGGTGTTTCTTGGCCTTCCTCTTTTCTACAATATATATTGCATAATATTTAATGAGTCAAATTGAAATATGTGTCTGATGCGAGTTGTACGTGTGCACATTACTATGTGATTACATATGTTTCCCTTCAGCTCATGCATAATTTATATAACCTCATTATACTTTAAAGGATGTATAATCATCCTATCTCGTCCTTCTCCAAGAAGGTCCTTTCTGGCCAAGGGAAAATTCCCTCCCCAGAGACCTGGCAACCATTGCACAACACAGTTGCTCTTTTATTTAGAAATAATTTTGCAGAACCCCTCCATATCCATAAAAGATAAACTCTCCTTTTGGATGGCCACTACTTTTCTCTCAGCATTTGGAGATAACCATATTAAGAGGAATTTTCTATTGTTTTATTGATGCAAGTTTGAATGGCTGTTTAAATATTCCTTAGTCACAGGTCTTACATACACAGCTTTAATTACCAGGCCAATCATGCTTGTAGGGAAGTTGCTGTTATTCCTTTGTTATTCTCAAAGGTACGCAAGCAGGACTTCAGCAGCAGGACAGACGCATGCAGTACATTCAGGGATAATCCTGCTCAGTTGATGGTGTATGAAGCAGTGCTTAATTTGAGCTGGTGGTTTCCTATGCTCGGCACCGGCACTTATTGCAGTCTGCCACATGGTGGTGCTGTTTGTCTAAATTAGAGATGAACACAACAATTATTTATTAATTAATATAATTCAATATACATTAAAAATGAGTAATATTTGCTGCACAAGCTATTCGCATTGCTTTGGGGGCCTGGAATAGTCTGACTTCTAACATTTGTAGGGTGTGATGGTTAGTAGTTGGGTTAGTCCGCTTTCCCTTGGCAGCGTTTGATGGATTACAAGCTGGGCCATTGCCCTAAAAAAATCCTATATGACTATAATATTTGGATATGGAATTTGGTACTTCTTAGACATGCGCTGTGCAGTCCATGGCAGAATAATTTCATGGGTTATCGCAGTCATTTAGGCGGAGCTGAATTTCCAGACATGTTGGAAATTATTGAGATGCAAACCACGTTATTGGCAATATGACTTTTGATCAACTACATTCCACTGCATCAGCAGCTATTTCCTCTCCCAGATATCATCCCTATGTTGGTCCTGGAAAGAATCCCTACATTAGTTTGTGAAACATGGACCTGCATCCAGGTTGTGTCTAGATTCCAAATGTGAATTCTGACATCCATTGTTACTAAACCATTGCGTTACCAGAGATATTTTCCTCATCAAACTTTTTCAAAGGAGTAAGGCCATCACAGTTTGGGTGCATGGTGAGACTTGCTGTTTTTTGCAACGCGTATCCTCTTTCCAGTCTTGCCCCTCCTTTGTTTTTACCTAGGGGCAAAGGTACCAAGGTCACAGGCCAGCAAAAACTTTGAGTCAATGGATCAAGGTAGCATGCATGGTTTACCTTACCATCCATTGTTCAAGGATGTTAATACATTGCTAATGCTGAACCTCAAGGAATATCCTTAAGTGGCATTTGCAATGCAGCAAATTAGATGGCTCCTAATACATTTGTGTAACATTATCTTTGGGTGTTGTGAGGTTCTGCAAAAGATTCTTTTCACACAGTATTGTTGGTTGCAGCCTTTGAGTAATGCTGTGTGAACTAAACTAGGGATGTTGCATTCCTTAGGTGTTTAGCCGTTCTACAGTGTGGGAAAAACTAATTCGGTAAGAACTGTGATTTGAAGGAGGGATGAGGTATTAATGACCAGATGACCTATTGGTACTCTTCATTACCCTGTGTCTTGTTTTTCCTGTCTTACATTCTTGCCTAACTTCCCTCTCGATGAGAACTCCAGTGATTTATTGCTGTATCACACAACATCTCAGAATGATGAAGAATGCTGGAAATAATCAGAACCTTACAGATAACATGAAGTGTCTTCCAAAGAAAGTTATTGTATGTCAGAGGTTTTTTTACATGCTATTACTATCGCTTCACAGAGCTATTCATCAGGCAGGTATGAGCCAGCAGGATGTGGTGTTCTGCCACTAATGCCACTGAACTTGTACCCAGTTCTGCTTCACATGATCAGTAACCCAAACTGACAGTTGAACGTTAGAGGTTTCTTAATCATCACAGGAAGAGAGAATAGCTTGTAGCACAGCCATTTGTGATGGCTGGAGTATATCAATGAGTTAAACACATTACTTTAAAATCACCAGATCTTGTTGAATGTTGAACGTGTTTTCATTAAAGATGGTAGAAATTAAGTGCTGTTTATAAGTCCTCAAAATACATTTAAAATGCTTAAGGAATGCAGTAATGGCTTTGGACCCAGGAGGAGTTCTAAATTAAGGGGATTATTCAAGTGAAGATGGCTTAGCCCACAATGATGCACTGTCATGTTGGATTCATCGTGAGGCTTGCATGTCACATTATCGGCTACAAAATACATTGTTAGAAAAATATTGTACGTGAAAATATTGATATTTAATACAGGCAGGGCCAGATTTTCCAAAAAGGCATGCAAAACAGCGCAGTCCCCAAAGAAGCTGCGCTGTGTTGCGCCACATGGAGGGAGCAGGACAGCGCTATATCTACAGAGATATGGCTCTCTTCTCCTCTCTCCCTAGCGCTGGTGCTGATTTCAGCTGCCGTGCACCAGGCTCACACCTTAGCGCTAAGGTGTGTGCCAGAAGTAGCTAATTTGTAAAAATATAAGTGCTGGGGCACTCGTCAGGAGGCAGCGTGCACCAGTCAATTTCTCCTGTAATGACACCTAAAACAGAGCCAACTACAAACCAAAAAAATGGGGGAGGATGTGGCGCAATGGCCAGAGCTGCTGACCTAGGAGCTGGGGACCCAGATTCTAGTCTCGGCATCGGCTCAACATCCTGTGATTCACGGCAAATCACTTAATCTCCGAGTGCCTCCCTAACTGGTGCTAAAGAAACTATAGCGCAGGTGTTGATCATTAAGTGCCGGTGCAGCACGCATGCAAAGTAGGAAAAGAAAGGAGAAATGAAAACATTTCTCCTCTTAACACCTCTTTTTAGATGGCATTAACTTCAGGCGCTAAACTCTGTGTAAAATGTTTTGTAGATAGGGTTTTGCGTCAAAAGACATGGGTGGTAGCATGGGAACGCCCATGTACCACCCATGTAATGCCCCCTTGATGCTAAGTAACACAAAGCAATGATTTGTACTGCTTTTCGTAACTTTTAGGGTACTTTCCAATGCAAAACAAGTTGTGCGCTGCAAAGTAAATTGGTAAAAAAATAATTTGTGCTGGGTTAGTTTCACAAAAGTGACACTAACCCAGCGCAAAATGTTTGAAAACCTACCCCGCAGTATACTAATCTGAATATAAGCATCACAAATATTGACATAAACATATATTGACAACAAAAATAGCACATTCCAGAAAATACAGCAAAAATAACCAAAATACTGAAATAAAAATTAGGCCCGATTTAGAGTTTGCCAGATATGGACGGGCAGTCAAAAACCATCTATTTACAGTTGGCCACCATGGAGGTCCTTGTGTCCTATTTAATCTATGGCAGTTTGACAGACTAAATCTGTCATCCATCCACCATCTCTGCTGCATTTTCCTTAAACTGTCAACGGCAGTATACCCTAAGCACAATGGAGGTGGAATTTAAAGTCAATACTCTGTCTGCCTTATTTAGAACAGAATTTCTGTCGACGGAAACATGGCAGTTCATCCTCCATACCTGTGTTGGAGGAAAGAGAGCATAAATAGCCAAGTCCAGCCAACAATACCCACACAACCTACTCAATCAACATGCCCCTGCTACTCTAAGCCCTGGAACTCTATCTGGCAGGGGTGCATGTACAACAACACAATGCACGGCAAAACAGAAGGTATGTGCAGCTTGTTTAACCACTTTAAATGCGCTTTATTAACAAGCAATGACACTAAACTTAATTTTATGTATGCCATATCATATCTAACTTCAATTTAACCTGTCTCCTTCTCTGGCCATAAGTCTCATACTATATACACACATTAAAAACTCACCTAATGCAATTTTACTACCCCCCCAAACTTCAAATCAGTTTTTAAATGTGCCTGATCAAATATGAAATGTTATTATCTTAAGTATTTTCTTTTAAATATATGTAAACTACTAATAGCTTTACACGAACACAGCTATTTAGGGGCTACCCTAGATGCTAGCTTACTTACCACAGAACCCTCAATTCATGTGTTTTGCAGCATCTTGTGATTAAAGCACAAGTTGGGGGATCCCACAATTTTTTTTTCTTTTAGTACTGTGGATGTGACATTTAGTACGTTATGGTCACTCATCACTCAGTCACAATATTCATAATAACACAAAATAAATATAACTTTAAGTGATATTCATGCATGTAGTTTTCCTGACTCCCTGCAAGTCCATAAAGCTGACTGTAGTTGGTGAGGGCCCTCTCCGCAAGGATGTTTAACTCCTCTGGAGTGAAGCTGGGGGCCTGTCACCTGCACCTTTAGCCATAGTGGGACCCAGCAAAAGTGTAGGAGGTCTGCTACAGGTGGCGATTAGGAGACAAGTAACCTCATGGGCTGAAAAAACATGTACACTAACATGACAGATATTCCAACAATGTAAGCTTACACCACGGACAACGGATTCCTTTAATTACTGACCATTCTAACCAACAGAGGACTGATGCTGCCATAAAACTTAGGTACAGACTTCACTCACAAGTTTTTCGTCCATGACGGATACCGCAGGCATCCATCTTGCTTGGCCTGTCATCAAAAATCAACATTCTCAGCACAGGGTACGCCTGACAAAATTGTGGACAGGTAGTACGTTATTGTCGGGATCCACCATCTGCGATGTTGCTTCCATCAATAACAACTAGATCATCACCATTACAAACAACAGATTTACATCATCAACTTTACCTGACGTCTCCAAAAAATGATGGAATTTTTTTCTTCAATGCATTGTAACATTTGCCAATCTATACATTTTTATTTATGTAATTACTTATGTTTAAATATTAAAAACAAATTAGCTGTTTTTATATTGTGGTAGAGACAAAGTCAAACTATGGGAAAATGGGGAATAATTGGTACAAGATGGGTGGGGTTAAGGGAGATTTAATGGGGGCTTAGGGAGGGACATGCTTATACAAAAACACCCCCACAAAGGATTCAGGGCCTTATTACGACTACGGCGGTCCATAGGAACGCCGTAGTTGTGATGGTGATCCGACCACCACAATGTGGGACCGCCCACAGTATTATAAGTGTGGCGGTTGGACCACCACTGAACCGCTGCTACCCCCGCAGATCAAGGATCCTGCGGCTATCTGGCAGTGGTTCAATGCCAAATTATGCTGGCAGTGCCACAGCGGCACCACCGAGCATATTGTGAGTTGCCTCACCACCACCCTTTTTATGGCGCTCGCACCCCCATAAAAAGGGTGGCGGTGAGGCTTGTGCCTCTGTGCATGGGGGTCCATGCAGGGGCACCTGTTGTGCCCCCCTTTGGTTATGCACCCCCAGTTCCTGCACGTGAAGGAATGCACGACAATGAGCCTTTAAACAGCACCGCCGCGGGACCGGCATGCCGCCCGCCCGCCAGACCACAAAATTACTTGTAATCTGGCAGGCGGCTGTGAGTTTCCGCAGTCCTAGAGCAGAGCGGTGGCGTGCCACCGGTTCCAGGACCACCAAAACTCATAATAAGACCCTCAGACAATTGCTATTCACAAAACACACTTCTAAATCTACTACAACCCTAATAGATTTAAATGTACTCAAATTCATCTTTGGAACAAGTGAAGCACCACACAGACCAACCACTGGTACCGGAACACACTTCAGGAGAAAACCATGGAGGCAGGTTACAACACTGACAGCCCATAGAAAATAATATAAAATAAATTCCATTAATTCTAAGTGTTGGTGTGTGTGTGTGTCTGTGTGGGAGTAGAAAATAATGTAAAATAAATTCCATTAATTCTAAGTGTGTGGGTGTGTGTTTATCTGTCTGTCGGTGTGTCTATGTTTCTGTGTGTGTGGTCACTCCCTCTGTGTCTTTGTGTGTGGGGCTATCCATGCTGCTGGACCCTCTTCATGTAAGTGATGTTGCTAGGAGAGCTGGGAACCAGAAGAGAACCCAATATCCCAAATGCAATCAGATATGTGGTGCAGCACGGGCAGCTCCACCTTTATCCCCAACTATAGATAAGGGAACTACATCATGGCTCATGGTCCCTATTCCATTAAGGAGTGCCGCGGGGGTACAAGTAATTACACGCATGTCAATTTGCCTTTAGGGCGTCAGAGACTTGTTTAGAATTAAGGTGCACTGACCACCACAATGTTTGTTGGTGGTTATGGATTTTCTGAAATGCTAGGTCTGAAAATAAACTGGTCAAAAATACAATATCAAATGCTCTAATATTCACACACTTTGGAGCAAAGGCAACAAGTGACCTTTCAAACAATTATGTAAATTAGAAATGTAATTAGATTTTTTTAAATTTAAACCAGGTTATTTTGATTAATGTAGTAGCTAGGATTTGATGGAAAATAAATGTGTTTCTCACTTAATCTAAAAAACCAGGCAAGATATCACCCCTGTACAGCAAGGCCACTCGCAGCTCTAGCTTTCTGAATCCTTAGTAATAGTGCCATTGAAAAGCAGAAGGTAATGATTTAATTGCTGTTTATTAATACTTGACCATAATTCGCCATGATAAGGGAGCCTAATCTACCAAAATCATCAAATGAAGGTGCCTGAAATGGTCGCACACAATTTGTCTAGTTGAAAATATTGCAGGTTGCTAGAATGGGGACACAAGGAACATAGCTCCCTCTGAAGAGTGCAGAAGAATCATAAGTCGTGCTATGTACCAAAGAACGATAAATAGTGACACAAGATATGAAACAATTAGGGGCATGATTAGGGTGTAAATGGACAGTGCATATTTTATCGCCCAACAGCTTTTAATTATGCCATAGGGAAAAACTTCAAGCTTTATGGAGATTAATAGACAGGGATGTTGCCATCATTGTGCAGCAGGTGCAGTTGCACCACAGCCCAGGAGTTTGAGGGTTCTACCCCAATCATGACTGTAGTTTAGTACCCAACTATTGGATAAGCTGCCTTTTTTACATTCTTTAATTAGGACACGTAGCACCCTTCCTACGCCACTAATAATAAGAATGTGATCATGAAAGTTCAGGAAGTTAAATACATGGTCCTACTCTTTGCCAGCATTAGCATCACTTCCCAGTCGTGTGGCAGAATATGCACTGTGTGAGAAACACACTTTAGCACGCACTCTAAACCGCGTAGTGCCTTTACAATGAGGGCACTTCATCGAACGCTTTGCTACCACACATTCCTTTAGCACGCAAGTCATTAATAATAATAATAATAAAGACATTTGTAGAGCGCACAGCTACCTCGACTGAGGTGTCCCGGCGCTAAAGCGGATAACAAAAAACTAGTCCCTACGCCTGAGCAGCCAGGTCTTCAAGGCCTTTCTGAACTCCTGTTTAGAGTGCATCACACGTAGTTGAAGAGGCAAGTCATTCCAACATTTGGAGGTTCCCACCTCAAACGTTCTGCCCCCCACTCTTGTTTTAGCAAAGCAGGGGATGGTGAGGTACCATTTATTGTTGGACCTCAGCGATCTGCACCTGCTGGTAAGGGCGAAGTCTCTTCCTCAGATAGTTAGGGCCTCTGCCCTGGTAGGCCCGGAAAGCGAACGTAAGGGCCTTGAATTCCACTCTCTTGGCCTCCGGGAGCCAATGAAGTTGTCTGAGGTGGGGGGAGATATGTTGGCAGAGAGGAACCTTACAGACCAGTCTAGCGGCTGCGTTTTGCACTATCTGCAGCCTTCGAATCAAGCCGCTAGGCAAGCCTAGATAGAGTCCGTTGGCATAGTCGAGATGCAAGGTGACTAACGCATACACTACAGTTTTACGGGATTGCTCTGACAAGAAGTCGATGAATTTTCTAATCGTTTTCATCTTGCCAAAGCTGGCCGCAGATACGTGCTGGACATGGGCAGAAAGGGATAAGTCTTTATCCCATCTGATTCCAAGGTTCCTGACTGAGTCCTTAGGTACAGGAGCAGTCCCCAGTTCTGCAGGCCACCACAAGGCAGCCGGGGGCGGGACTGCTTGGTTAAAAAACAGAACCTCCGTCTTATCCGCATTAAGCTTTAAAAAATTGTTGCTTATCCAGACGGAAATGCTTTTGAGACAGTCTCTGAAGGAGTCAAAGACTGAAGACGACACCTCGCTGAAGGAAAACATCAGTTGGGTGTCATCCGCATAGGATATCACCTTGATCTCCATATTAGTAATGAGCTCCGCCAGAGGTGCCAGATATATATTAAAGAGTAGTGGGCTTAGGGCCGAGCCCTGAGGCATGCCCCATCTAAGCGGTTTTGCAGCAGAGGTGAAAGGGTGGAGAAAGACTTGTTGGTCTCGGCCATGTAGGTAAGAAGCGATCCAGTCCAGCGCCGTCCCACGGATGCCAATTTTCTTACGACGATCAAGCAAGCTGGAAAGAGACACCGTGTCAAACGCTGCTGACAAGTCGAGGAGTACCGGCATGGTCGCATAGCCCCCATCCACCGCCCAGCAAATGGAATCAGCCATCTCAATCAGTGCTGATTCAGTGCTGTAGCCAGGGCAAAAGCCAGACTGAGAGTCATGCACTAGCCCATTGGATTCAATAAAGGCAGCCAGCTGCTGGTGAGCTAATTTCTCTAGGATTTAACGGGGGCTGAAAGAAGAGAAATGGGCCTGAAGTTACTGGCGACTTCAGGGTCAGCATTGGGTTTCTTCAGTATGGGGAGAAGAAACGCATGTTTCCAGGCTGATGGAAAAACCCCAAGCCTTAGTGAGGAGTTCCAGATGGCATTGAGGGGTGGATTAAACCACTCTGCCAGTAAACTGTATTGTCTAGCTGGCCAGGGATCACCAGGTGACCCGGATTTGCATTTCTGAAGTTCAACGAGTGATGCATCAACGGGAATCATAGAGAACTCAGAAAACACCGGCTGGTTCTGAGTATGGCCACGAGAGACGTCCTCCTCACAAGGGTAGGGAGCCACAGGGAAGTCGGCATAGATCTGAGACATTTTATCCTCAAAGAAGTTCGAAAGGCTGTTGCACAGCTCCAATGAAGGAACAGCAGGGTGCATAAGAGCCGAGGGGTTAGTGAAGGATTTCACGATCTTAAAAACTTCCCTAGAGGAATTGCTAGCACTGGCAATGCGGTCGGCTAGGAAATCTCTTCTCTTATTAATGAGAAGTTTGTGATATTCTTTCAGTGTAGCCCTATAAACAATTTTATCCTACGTTGCATATGATTTTCGCCACTTACGCTCCAATCTTTTGCAATCGCTTTTTTTGGCTCTAATGTCCTCGGTGAACCAAGGAGCGGAGGGGGTTGCTCTGGAAGAGCTGACGGGCCTCTGTGGCGCAATTTTGTCCAGGGCCTCCACGAACTAAGCATTCAAGTTTACAATGCTGTCATCAGGGTTATTTGAAAGGGGGGGTTCGGAGTCCTTAAGAAGAGGGGCTAAAGACTCAGGGGAGACCCTACTCCAGTTCCTCCTTGTTTCGTTAGGGAGCGAGGTGACCCTGGCCTTAACCTTCAGGTGTAGCTGGAAGGGGACCAGAAAATGTTCCGACCAAATCACTGGGATGGGAGTGTTCACTATAACCTCCTGCAGGTTAGTACAAATGAGGTCCAGCGTATGGCCCGCTTTGTGTGTTGGAGAAGAGACCAGTTGGGTCAGGTTAAAACCAGCAAGCGACGCAATAAAGTTCGCACTATGTGAACAAGAGGGATCATCCACATGTAGGTTAGGGTCACCTAGGACCGTAAAGTTTGAATAGCGGGTGCTAGCCTGGGCGATATAGTCAACCAAAATGGGGGAGGAACTATGGCAGCAGCCGAGGGGTCTGTAGAGAAGGAGCCCCGCAAAGGAAGCAAAGGAGGACAGTTTAATGCAGAAGGGGAGTCCTTCAATATTACCCATCTGATCAAAATTGGCAGTTGACGTCTCCCAGGTATCTTTATGGATAATCGCCACACCACCCCCCGGTCTGTTGTCTCTCCTATTAGCACAAACTATGCTGCATCCCTGGGGAACGGCTAAGGACACTGACGGGTTGGAGTCTTCGCGCAACCAAGTCTCGGTCAGGAACATGAGGTCCCAGTCGTTATCAACTAGGGATTGGGGTATGCCGAGGGCGTGTTTGGGCAGTGACCTACAATTAATGAGGCAAGCTTTTAAGCCCAAGGGCTTTGAGGACATTGGGGGGGGGGCGGACACGACTCCTTAGTCCCCCAAGAAGCGCGACTAGTATTAAGGGTAAAGTTGCAACAGGGGCAGATAAAAGGCCCATCCATATCTCTAAGTGACGCGAGCGCCTGGCCCGGGCAAGTGGAGGGCCTAAGTGCTAGGAGCTCATCTCTGTCCCAGCCACGCAAGCAGGCCGTCGCATTTTGGGCAGCATAACTAACCCTGGCCGCGGTCCGGACGCGGACGGGCGCAGACTGGCTTGCCTTCGGCGCGCCGCCGGCGTGCCCGCTGCGCGTCGGCGCCATTAGCCTTGTATATAGTCAAGAACCTGATTAGTTGGAGGGAGACTAGAGAGTCTCCCCTCTAAGATGGCAGCTGTGTAATGGCACACCAGTAGTGAGTAATAGGTAGGGAGCCCTCCTTCCGGTAAAGAAACTCCCTCCACTCAATCAGCAGACTATCTGCTGTGGTGGACCGGGCAGCGAGAAGAGAGGCAAAATGCAGCGACTACAAAGGTGAGCGCAATGAACAGTTTAAAAATCCCAGATAAGGTATAAAAGCATTATAAAAACACACAATGTATTAAAAGCACACTCTGTATAAAAACGCTGTGCCAACACACTAAGTATTAAAGACACACTCTGTATTCAACACGGGAACAGGGTAAAGGGTAGAGGGAAGTGCAAGAAATGCCAGCTGTATCTCTCTCCGAACACGGTACCTGATTTGTGTTAAGCGCTGCGCGTCGTCGCCATTAGCCCTGTATATAGTCAAGAACCTGATTAGATGGAGGGAGACTAGAGTGTCTCCCCTCCAAGATGGAGGATGTGTAATGGCACACCGGTAGTGAGTAATAGGTAGGGAGCCCTCCTCCCGGTAAAGAAACTCCCTCCACTCAATCAGCAGACTATCTGCTGTGGTGGACCGGGGAGCGAGAAGAGAGGCAAAATGCTGCGACTACAAAGGTGAGCGCAATGAACAGTTTAAAAATCCCAGATAAGGTATAAAAAGCACTATAAAAACACACAATGTATTAAAAGCACACTCTGTATAAAAACGCTGTGCCAACACACTAAGTATTAGAGACACACTCTGTAATCAACACGGGAACAGGGTAAAGGGTAGAGGGAAGTGCAAGAAATGCCAGCTGTAGCTCTCGCCGAACACGCTACCTGATTTGTGTTAAGCGCTGCGCGTCGGCACCATTAGCCCTGTATATAGTCAAGAACCTGATTAGATGGAGGGAGAATAGAGCTTCTCCCCTCCAAGATGGCGGCTGTGTAATGGCACACCGGTAGTGAGCAATAGGTAAGGAGCCCTCCTTCCGGTAAAGAAACTCCCTCCACTCAATCAGCAGACTATCTGCTGTGGGGGAGTGAGAAGAGATGCAAAATGCCGCCACTACAAAGGTGAGCGCAATGAACAGTTTACAACGACTTGCTTTAGGGAATGCTGTGTTGGACTGGTGTTGGATTTAAAGTCCAACACCTTCCATACTGATACACCGACTGGAGTTGGAATAGTAAATTTTACTATTCCAACATCCAGCACCCCACTAACTCAAGTCCTTGTAACGGCTTGTGTGCTAAACGAACATGTGGTAACGACGCAGTCGGGGCAGTGACTGCGTTGTTAAGTCACGGGTGGTTTAGGCGTGCATGGTTCCAACATACAACAGCACTGTGTAACTCAATGGTTTACTGCACGTAAATTCCTCAATCTCTGAGGAGTCTAAAGGATACATGGGGGGTTGCTTCGACCTCAAGTTATTCCAAGACTGATAGGTGCATTAGCATTTAGTTATTTTATCATCTATTATTTATGGTGCCTGGATGCCCAAGGGTCATACAATAATATCAGTGACCACTTTACTTGTGTCCACCCCCTAAAGGGTGCGCAGACATGGGTGAGTAAAGCATGCTAGTAAGTACTGCCAAGCAGTTTCTTCAACAGGAGATATCATGACTATTTCTACTGACAGCTAGCAGAAATTCCACAGATGTTTTTGGAGTAGAAGGAAGTTAAAGAAGCCCATACAATACCAGTCTTATAGTCCCTGGAATGCGTGTTGAATCAATAATGGAGTTATTTAGCCTATCAGCGATTCTCTACCATAGGCTTCACAGGTAGTAGGAATCTATCTATCTATCTATCTATCTGTATATATATATATATATATATATATATATTACCCAGTAGCGGTCGTCACTAGGTAGGTATAGTTAGTATTGCTTTTCCATAGACATGGCGTTTTTTGGTTTGCTAATAACTTAGGCACCATTTGATGAACCTTTACAAAATGCTCTACAAAAAAGAAGCACATTGACTTTAGCTCCTTCCTGGAAGGTTTTGCGGTGGTCCGTCAAGCTGGGCCTGAGAAAAAAAGGGGGTCAAATAAGCAAATTTCCCCATGCATTTTCCAAAGGCTTGTTTTGGCAGGGCTACAGCAAAACCTAATGAATGGAATTACACGAAATTTGGCAATAAGCTAGATCTTGGTTCACAGATTGTGCTTTTCATGATTTGGTGTAAATCCGTTCAATAGTTTTTGAGAAGTTAAGGTTTAACTATATTTGTATATTTGGATGATTGGGTATGCGAGAGGCTCGTGAGAGTGTTGCTGGAGCGTTAATTTAAAAATATAGCTCTTTTCCTTTGGGGCATCTTGCTCCCGCAAAAGTCAGACTCCCGCGGGAGCAAGCGCTCTGATTGGCTGCCAGCAACATGAAACAAGCCATATTTGGTTAAAGTATTTTTGAAGGGGAGGGGGCTGCGCATCCCCCTCCCCGAGCCTTTAAAAGGCCCAAGTGACACTATCACCCAGGGCCCTGAGTTTAAAAAAAGGGAGGGGGGCCCCAAATACTTTTGAGGGGGATGGAGGCTCATTTGCTGTGTCCAGAGAAGCCCCCCACTGTGACACAGTAGTTTCCCTGCTTGCATCGGTGTAGGCAGGGAAACATGTGTTTGATCCTGTCTGGCTGGAGCATTTTTAAATCTCCCACCAAATGGGAGCAGACACAAAGGGGTCGATTCCGATTCGGGCCGGAAAAAGCACCGACCGACTCGGATCCGGAAATAATACCGACCGACACGTACCTGTGGCGCCCGACACGCCAAGTACGATGCAAGGCGTGAAAAATCCGACCGACACGTACCGAACCCAAGTCGACCGACCGAGCCGCACGGAAAACAGCAATCCGGTCGGAAAAACACGCGAATCCAACCGACCGACACGCACCCGGAACAAATCCGACCGGAACGTACACGCGAACTCCAAACCGCAAAGTACGATGCAAGGCGCGAAACCACGAGCGAGTCGGACGGAGGACAAGCCGTACGACCGACACGCATACAAAACCGAGCCGAAGCAACACAAAACACCGCGACCGACGCGTACGCAGCATAGAAAACTGCACAAACACAGCGTGAACGAAACGGAGAAGACCGTACGAGACAAATGCAGGGTCCGACTCGGTCACAAGAACGTTTCCAACATACACAGACAGTACAAAGGAAAATTCACCCAAAAAAAGGCCAAACAAGCAATTACCAAGCCAATAAATACTGGGGGTGGGGACAGAGAACAAAGACACACCCACAACTCCACCCATATAAAGGACACAAATCACAACCATGAGCCTTTGCAAATGCCATTCCACTGCCAGCACCCAAGAGAAAGCAACCACACACCCACAGCTCATCCCTCACACAAGCCACACACCATCAGCACACCAACAAATACCTACCTCACATACACCCAGCAAAACACACACTCACACACCCTCACCTGCACACCAACACACACATCAATCACCATCACCACCCATCACCATGCCCCCCAAGAAGAATCCCAAGTTCCTAGGTTGTGAATTGGAAGTCATGGTAGACGAGATCCTCAGGGTAGAGCCACAGCTGTTTGGCACACTGGTCCAACAGACCCCCATCTCCCAGAAAACCAAGATGTGGGAGAGGATCATCAACAGGGTGAACGCACAATCACCATGTCGGCGCACAAAGAGCGACATCCAGAACAGGTGGTATGACGTGCGCAGGAGGGTACGGGACCTGCTCAAGAAAGACTACATCAACAGCCAATACACCGGCAGTGGCCCTCCTGCCAAGCCAATATACCTCAGGCCCTGGGAGGAGAAGGTGTGGGCCATCCTTCCGCCAGTGAGCGTATATGGACTAGAGGACATCCCAGAGCCTGGTGAGTACACAACAAATGTACACAATATACTGCCACAAAACACACACATCACTGTCAAGGGGAGAGTCAAACCATGCACTCATAGCAATTACACAGCAACCAGAACAGAATCATCCCAAAATGCGTATGTCAGTCAGAGAAACACAACACATGCCATCAAAAAAGTCACATCCAACTGTGCCATCACATGTACAAACACAACTACAACTACAGCTAGGCAGTGGCACAAATAGAACTAACAAACACATCCAGACATGTAGCCACCACAACAACACCAACACACAGTGAAGACCACTCAAAGGAAGGAATTCTGTGTAGGCTGGCCAAGTCAGTGTAGCCAATAGCATCATGGGAGTCGCAGTCACACATATTGCCCCCCCCCACAACTGTCCCATCAACACCACCATGAACCATGCGCACATCACAGGGAGTGGAGAAGGACTCACAAGATGGCTGACACTGGCAACTGCTATGGGGAGCACAAGGCCCTGCTGCCAACTGTGCACCAACAAACAGCAGGACACCACTGACTGACATCCTGAGAGACAACTTCCACTCCCTGCAATGCAAGCACGTTCCATGGTGGGATATCTGGCTAGCTGGGTGGGAAGGAGGACTTGCAGCACTGACCATAGTCACAAGCACCTCCCCTCACACACACCCCAACACAAACTCCACAGAACCCACCTGGTAGAATGCAATGCCCCCATCCTAACACAAGATCCCACAAAGAACCACCACCCTGGGTTATGTTGTGTGAAGCACAGGGCCACTCTTGGGACTTTTAGCCAAACAACTGCCAGGACAACACTCCCAGCCATCCTGTCAGCACAGCCAGCCCACCCCACAGGGAAGCAGAGTCAAAAGGAAGGAAGCATGGGCATGCTGGGAAGGGGGTGGAGGCAATAGCATGATGGGAGTCGTAGTCACAGACATAGCTCACCCCCACAACTGTCCCATCAACACCACCCTGAACCATGCTCACATCACAGGGAGTGGAGAAGGACTCACAAGATGGCTGACACTGGCTACTGCTGTGGGAGCACAAGGCCCTGCTGCCAACTGTGCACCAACAAACAGCAGGACACCACTGACTGACATCCTGAGAGACAACTTCCACTCCCTGCAATGCAAGCACGTTCCATGGTGGGATATCTGGCTAGCTGGGTGGGAAGGAGGACTTGCAGCACTGACCATAGTCACAAGCACCTCCCCTCACACACACCCCAACACAAACTCCACAGAACCCACCTGGTAGAATGCAATGCCCCCATCCTAACACAAGATCCCACAAAGAACCACCACCCTGGGTTACGTTGTGTGAAGCACAGGGCCACTCTTGGGACTTTTAGCCAAACAACTGCCAGGACAACACTCCCAGCCATCCTGTCAGCACAGCCAGCCCACCCCACAGGGAAGCAGAGTCAAAAGGAAGGAAGCATGGGCATGCTGGGAAGGGGGTGGAGGCAATAGCATGATGGGAGTCGTAGTCACAGCTCTACATCCCCCACCACATGGCCCAGCAAGCTCACACTCACGCATGCACATCCCACAGAGAGTGGAAAGGCCCATCAAAGATGTCTGACACTGTTACTGTGTCGTGGGGAGCACAAGGGCATGCTGGGTACTGCACACCAACCAACAGCAGGACACCACTGTCAGCCATCTTGCCATTGCTCTCACACCCACACACACTGAACTCCCCACAAAAGCAAGTAAGTATGGGAATGCTGGGAAGTGGGGTGGAGGCAATAGCATGATGGGAGTCGTAGTCACAGACATAGCTCACCCCCACAACTGTCCCATCAACACCACCATGAACCATGCTCACATCACAGGGAGTGGAGAAGGACTCACAAGATGGCTGACACTGGCTACTGCTGTGGGGAGCACAAGGCCCTGCTGCCAACTGTGCACCAACAAACAGCAGGACACCACTGACTGACATCCTGAGAGACAACTTCCACTCCCTGCAATGCAAGCACGTTCCATGGTGGGATAACTGGCTGGCTGGCTGGGTGGGTGGGAAGGAGGACTTGCAGCACTAACCATAGTCACAAGCACCTCCCCTCACACACACCCCAACACAAACTCCACAGAACCCACCTGGTAGAATGCAATGCCCCCCATCCTAACACAAGATCCCACAAAGAACCACCACCCTGGGTTATGTTGTGTGAAGCACCGGGACACTCTTGGGACTTTTAGCCAAACAACTGCCAGGACAACACTCCCAGCCATCCTGTCAGCACAGCCAGCCCACCCCACAGGGAAGCAGAGTCAAAAGGAAGGAAGCATGGGCATGCTGGGAAGGGGGTGGAGGCAATAGCATGATGGGAGTCGTAGTCACAGACATAGCTCACCCCCACAACTGTCCCATCAACACCACCCTGAACCATGCTCACATCACAGGGAGTGGAGAAGGACTCACAAGATGGCTGACACTGGCTACTGCTGTGGGGAGCACAAGGCCCTGCTGGCAACTGTGCACCAACAAACAGCAGGACACCACTGACTGACATCCTGAGAGACAACTTCCACTCCCTGCAACGCAAGCACGTTCCATGGTGGGATAACTGACTGGCTGGGTGGGTGGGAAGGAGGGCCGGCTGTCAACCAAACACAACCAATGCAGACCATGTTCACACCCCAAAAAATACATAGAAATGCCCAAATAATGCAGGACAATGTGCCACACCAATATCAACCCCTGACTGTGACGACTTAGGACAATGCAATGTACAGGCCCGCACCCAGAGGCACAGTCACAAATGTCATGTGTGTCAACCATTGATGCCTGCAGAAACATAACATACATTGTTTGTGTCTCCCAAAAACAGGTGATGATGGGGACACAGCAGCAGACGCTGAGGAGTCCCAGTCCCAGGCTCAAGAGGATGCGGAGCTCACTGGCGTCGTACAGCCTCTGTCCTCCTCGGACGATGAAGACCAACCTGCCACATCCGGTGCAAGTCTACATGCAGCACCAGCAGGACCACCAGCTGCAGCACCAGCAGGACCACCAGCTGCACCCCCTGCACCCACCCCTCCAACGACTGTCACCACAAATACCATCCCTGCCGACATGGACAGAACAAGGAGCAACACCAGCACAGGGACCCTGGACCAACCTGGGGCCATGGACACCACCACCACCACCAACCCCCAAGGTGGACCAGGGTTATCTGTGCGTGCCACTGCACACACTGCACATGTCAGCAGGGGTGGTGGGAGGGGTGGGAGACAGAGGTCGCTGCTTGCAGACGTTGCTGGTGTGCATGATGACCCACAACTGGTACGCATAGCTGATGCGTACCAGTCCAGCACCGGAGACCTCAGCCAGGTAGTGGGGCACCTCAGAGACATGAAACATCAGCAGGCTGCCCATCATGCCCGCTTGGACTCCCACATGTCCCACGTGGAGTCACACATGTCCCGCGTGGACTCACACATGTCCCGCGTGGAGTCCAAGTGGGATGCACTGCATGAGATGACGGCGGTGCACAGGGACATTTTACAATGCCTCCACCAGATGAACAGCAACTAGTCCACACCTCCCTGTGTGCCAACAACATCTGGTGCCGAACAAACTGCAACTGCCACAGGGAGGGAGGATGACTCTGGCGGAGAGTCCCCTGCACCGCAGCAGCCTGTACTTGAGGGCCCCCCCCCAAGAAGAGGGGTCGTCCGAGGAGGGGCAAGTGAGAGGCCGATGGCCAAGCACAACTCCCAGGAAGCCTGAACCTGTTCTGGATGTTCGCCTTTGTGCACAGACTGTTCACCCTGTTGACGGCAACACTACTCCCACACATTGCATGGGGAGTACAAGTTGGACCAATGTGTCAGACAACTGTCGCCCCGATACTGGGGATTCTGTCTACCAGGACTTTCAATTCACCTAGGAACTTCGGATTGCAACATTTATGTACAGCACTACCCATCCTATGCACTATTCACACAAATGTATCACAATAAACACACTAATACACCATACTTGCCTCTGTCGTGATTCCAACGTGGGTGCTGTTATGGGGATGATGAACTGCAAAATTACACTGTGTATGCGAACTGCAACAGCAAGGACAACACAGGCATGTGAGTAAAGGCAACGTGACACATATGAGGGAGACACACCACCAGGGCTACACAACACATACACACCTAGGCCATCTGACTCATTGCCTACACTAATGTTGCCAGGGAAGACGGTGCAATGCACAGACACCACACCCATTCCCAGTTGTAGTCAAGTAGCCCACAGGTGCAGTAAGCAAATGGCACTCAAATGTGTGACCACAGACAACGCACATCACAAAGTGAAGCACAGGTTTATTACATAGTTGCAACATGTCGTAACCACTACAGATGCAAGGTAATCCCACCTGGCAGCGGGCACACAGTCAACAACTGTAGACGGAAGGAAGTCCATGGGTGTGGCGCACATCACCTGTAGGGACACAACAGCTACCAGCCTGGAAGTGCAATCACGTCGTCGGTGGACACAGTTGACCAAACGAATCTGAAAGTACCCTGTGAAGGACAGAAATGACACACAGTCAAAAGCAATGAAGAACAGGACAGAACAGCAAAACTCATGCACAATACATGTTACAAGATACCCACCCAGAACCAAGTTAGCATGTCAACACTGTTGGGGAGTACAGCCCACCTGTAAGCACACATCGCAACACACATCCAGTCAAGTAGCCCATGGACACACTCCAACAGCACCAGAGCACCACCTACACATCATGCCAACTCACATCATTGACATGACACCTCAGGATACTCACATTCAGCTAAAGAAGTTGGTGATGAGCTGTGTGCGGACATCACCATCATCATCATCATCATCATCGTCACTGGCATCGTGGTCCAGGCCAGGATCCTCCACAGGTGGCGGATGTTGGTCATTGTCATCCTGGATGAGAGGCAACTCCTTCCGCACTGCCAGGTTGTGGAGCATGCAGCAGACGATGATAATCTTGCACACTTTCGCAGGGGCATATGGGAGGGACCCTCCGGTCTTGTCCAGGCAGCGGAAGCGGCTCTTCAGGAGACCAAATGTCCGCTCAATCACTCTCCTGGTCCGACCATGTGCCTCATTGTAGCGCATCTGGGCTGGTGTCACAGGGTTCCTGAGGGGTGTCAGCAACCACGGCATGTTGGGGTATCCCGAGTCACCTACGGACAGACAAGTGCACATTAGCTGACTTGGAAAAGTGGGCGGAATACTACAGATCAGATCACACACAATGGCACAAAGTCAGTACACACCGACAAGCCAGGCACGCTGGTTCTGCATCTGTGCCATCATCCTGGGGATGCGACTACTCCTCATCACAAAGGCATCGTGTGCTGAACCAGGGAAACGGGCACACGTGTGTGATGGTAATGTCTGCAAGACACACCACCAGTGCATTGACCGAGTGGTAGTGCTTGCGGTTCCTGTAGGCCTGCTCCTGGGCCTGTGGTGGTACCAAAGCCACATGTGTCCCATCAATGGAGCCAATGACATGCGGCATCCTCCCCAGGGCATAAAAGTCACTCTTCACGTCAGTGAGTCATCGCAGTCTAGGGAAATAGATGTACCGGTTCAGGAATAGCAACATTGCCGCCAAAACATCGCGGAGCACACGGCTCAACATGGTCTGTGACATCCCACCAGCAGTCGCCACAGTATGTTGGAAGGTACCGGTGGCAAAGAAGTGTAGGGCTGCCATCACCTTCACCTTGGGGGTCAGCGCTGTAGGATACGGCCGGCCAGGCTGCAAATGTGGGGACAACTGCACTGCCAAATCCTCAATCAGCTGCCTGGTGAAGCGGTACCGTCGGATGCTGTCCCGTTCCACCATCGTTGCCAGGTCTGGGAATGGTCGATGGACAGCAGGAGCCCTGCAGTGCAGAGGAGAAGTAAGCAAGATTGTCAGATCACCCCACATATGCGGCATTGAACACACTCAATATCCCAACATACATCATTATGAGGCACAACTACATGAAGTGTGCAGTTCCGGAAGGACATGTATGGCCAACATCTGTCAAGGACATACATGGCCAACATCTGTCAACACGGTCCAACAGGTGGCATCAATTAGTCCCAGGTTGGCCCATTGGATATCATGAGGCCGTGTCACAGTTCCCATCTCCTGCTGCCGTGTCACAATCACCCCCCACAGTGACATGTGAGGACAGATGTGCCCCAGGCACCACAGCTCAATGACAGGTACATTCCCAGGGACCCTGTATTGCCACATGGACACTGGCATTACATGGAGTATCATGTATACACCACAGCAAAACAACCATGACCCCCACAGGTAGTGGCCCCACTTGCCACGGCAGGACAGACATGGACGTCTGTGACACACACACGCACAACATCAAAGTCCATGCACACACAACCTGGATGTGGAGACTGTCTCCCATTGTGCACATGAAATCAGAGACATTGTAAACACTACATGCACAAAGACTGTGGAGGACCATCACTATTGTGCCACTGGGACACCCTGGCTCAAACATACCGTCCCACATGGGACTCACGGGGTATGTGACATGACATACACATACACCACCGTGAAATGTGACCATGGCACATGCACAGATATGAACAGTTGCACATCACAGTGGTCATGTACACATAACACCCAGGATCCTGTCCCCATGAATACGTGCACAGCCTGGGGGTGGCTGCCCACAGGTGACACCCACAGGACAACATGTACACCAACATACACACAATAGGAAATGCAGCCTTACATGCCTTATGATAAAGTTTGGACAGGCTGTCGTGATGTAGGTATGCCCCTCACTCCCTGGGAGCTATCTGTGGCTGGCATATGTCCATCTGAGACAGGCATGCTGACATATGCCAGTCACATGTACAGTGATGCGTTGTACTGCAATGGACCGATCGGTGCCCCCGGCCGGCCCATTGCATTCAATGTGTGCGGGTACGCGTTGTACCCCTGTACGCGTTGTACTGCAATGGACCGATCGGTGCCCCGGCCGGCCCATTGCATTCAATGTGTGCGGGTACGCGTTGTACCCCTGTACGCGTTGTACTGCAATGGACCGATCGGTGCCCCGGCCGGCCCATTGCATTCACTGTGTGCGGGTACGCGTTGTACCCTGTACGCGTTGTACTGCAATGGACCGATCGGTGCCCCGGCCGGCCCATTGCATTCAATGTGTGCGGGTACGCGTTGTACCCCTGTACGCGTTGTACCCCTGTACGCGTTGTACTGCAATGGACCGATCGGTGCCCCGGCCGGCCCATTGCATTCACTGTGTGCGGGCACGCGTTGTACCCCTGTACGCGTTGTACTGCAATGGACCGATCGGTGCCCCGGCCGGCCCATTGCATTCAATGTGTGCGGGTACGCGTTGTACCCCTGTACGCGTTGTACTGCAATGGACCGATCGGTGCCCTCGGCCGGCCCATTGCATTCAATGTGCGCGGTACGCGTTGTACCCCTGTACGCGTTGTACTGCAATGGACCGATCGGTGCCCCGGCCGGCCCATTGCATTCAATGTGCGCGGTACGCGTTGTACCCCTGTACGTGTTGTACCGCAATGGACCGATCGGTGCGCACCCATTGACAATGGGCTTGCCTGGCAACGGACGCGTTTCGAATTTCGAACGAGTCGGTTGCTGGAAAATCAGTTGGTCACCCACAACAATGTTGCAAAATCATGTATGTCATGAAGTTGAAGATTTGAAGGATGCTGTGGGCGTGTTTTGGTGCTGCTATTCCATGGATTGGCCAGATTCAGCAGATGCAAACGACTTGGACCTATCACTTTGGACACAAGGGACAGTATCTGCCTCTCCAGCACATATATATTGCTGGCTGTTCCCCTGAGAGCTCACTTGCCTGCACTACATGCTCCAGGACGACATCTGCCACTGCACTGCTGCTGTCTCTGCCCCTCTGGACCCTGCAATGGCACGTACTGTGGAGAGAGCCCCAGCCTTCAGCCTTGAAGAGAACCAGGCCCTGCTGGACAGCCTACTTCCACAGTACAGCAAGCTGTATGGGACACCAGGGGAGCAGGTGAGTGTTCTGTGCACTGCCTTTCTGAATGTGCATATTGTCTGACTAGCAAGGCTGAAAGTCTGCACGCCACTGGCTAGCAGGCTCACTGAGTAGTTGTCACCCCCATAGTGTGTAGTGACATGCACTGGACAGGTATGGTGCAGTGACAGTGCATTTGAACAAGGTTTTACTTCCCATGCAATGATACCATGTAGTGACGTCTGGCAAACTGTCCATGGTCAGCTTTGCACTGCCTGTGTACATCATGTGCCCCTGTGATTGAGACATGTATATACAACTGTGTCATGCACGGATATGTTGCATGTGTAGTAAAGGCCTTTTCACTTTGTCATCCTGACAGGTTAATGCCCATCGGAAGCAGGAGATCTGGAAGGACATCGTCCGGGCCGTCCGGTCCGTGTGGGTCTACAAGCGCCGGATCCGCAACTGCCAGAAGAGGTGGCAGGACCTTCGGGGCTGGACCCGGAGGATTGCACGGGTCCAACTGAAGCTGTCGCCTCCTCGCAGGAGGGGCGGAACACGGACCCTGACCCCCACATGCTCCAGATCCTGGCGGTGGTGTTTCCAGACCTGGATGGGCAGCTGAAGGCCAGACAGCAGCAAGGAGGGGGTGAGTCAAAGACTGCACTGTGAACTCTGTATTACATGCTTTGTGCCCTCCTCTGGCCTGGTTCAACTGCCACAGTGCAGCAGTCATGTTGTCCAGGAGCCATGTCCTCTATTGTGCACTGCCCACTGCTCATCTGATACCCAGGTGTGGCCCTTACATTCAGGGAATTGTGTCACTTGGGACTGTGTCCTTGCAGTTTGCTTCACTAAAGGTGGGGGACAGCATCTGTTTCCCTAACTCTGTTGTGGGCATCATGGGTGGGTCCATTGTTCACACAACGCCTGTGTTCGGACATGTGATCTGCGTGTTGCTTTGATATGCGGTCCACTTGCTGAGCTGAGCCACCACATGTGCCTGGGGTATGTGGCACACGCCCATGCAGCGGGTGGGAACAATGTTTGGGCCCCAGGAGTGTGCAGATTACGTGTGTCACACATACATAGCCAGCTATCCACTGTCCAGGGCACATCCCTCATTCATGTGGAGCAGGACAGTCATGCCTACTCCAGGCCATGCAATGCACTCTGTACTCCCACTCCCGTGTATCAGCTGACACATTGTGCACAGTGATTTGACCCCTCAGGTGTCTGCCTCTGTGTCAGTGTGCTGTGGATTAGTTGCCAGGACTGCTGGGGTGTTTCTTGGTAGGGGCTCAGCATGCCCCTGGAGATGTGAGCATAGGAGACGATACTTGTGTGTCACATAGGTGTTTGATCAGCTGCCCGTGCAGACTGGGATATGCCAATGTGAAGTTCAGGCAGCTGTTCCCCATTCACAGCAAATTGTGAGGGGCTCAGGTTCAGAGGGTAGTGTCACAGGTCTCCCATATGTCCAATAGGTATGACCTGGACAGATGAGGGTTAAGATGATGTGTTGTGTGGGGGATGTACATGTGCACTTGTGCAGCTCCAGGACTTGCATTCCCCATGACCTACTATTGTGACACAGTGCATAGTGTTGTTGTCTGGCTGCCAAGTCATACATCACTGAGACAGTGATGTATGACTTAGCAGTCATGCCTCTGCCATGGCATGTGTCAACTTATTGGTGGTTCTGCAGGGGAGTGACATGTGCTACATGCACACCATTGTGGCGATGGCTATCAGGACATGGGTGCATCATGGTGTCTGTCGCTGGTATGCATCACATGCATTTCCTATTTGACTCTGGGCATCCCTTTCATCCGGAAACCTGTACTGACTCAGTGGCAAGAGCTGTGATGTGTGCATGTCCACATGCCACACCGTGTCCTCTGCACTGTCCAACTACTGTGTACTTGGTGCATGTGTCCACACTGGGGTGTTGCAATCCAACAGACACCAGACAGATGGGTGCAAGGCCATGTGGGATGTGAGTGCCATGCTTGGCATCAGACTGACAATTGGCTTCTCCTGTTCAGTTAGGGCACTTTTAGCAATGTACAACTAATGATGCCAGGGCTTGCTCTGTAATGTGCTGTGCTCACAGTGGTGTGTGCGTTTGGTGCAGGTGACTGATGTCTGTCTGTTTCCCCATTGTTTGCAGATACATCCACGGCCACAGAAGGGGACAGCTCCACGGACCAGGAGGAGCCAGAGAGCCAGACTGGGTCAGCAGCCGAGGAGTGGTCGGAGGGACCCAGTGGCACGGAGGGCGAGGGGAGCCACACCAAGGAGTCCTCAGCACCATCCACCTCAGCTGAGGACCAGAGCAACTCGGAGGATGACTCCCTTGTGGAGGCAGGTGTCAGCAGCCACCACACCCCAGCTAGTGTTGCTGTCCCCGCCACCACCAGCACCACCACCGCCCTCCCATCGGCTCCCATTCCCCAGGTCCGTGGAGGCTCCCATGTTCGGGAGCGTGTCTCCTTTGGGCCAGGCACCGCACCCCTGCCCCTGTGTCCCCTGCTGCCCTGAGTGAGGAGTCTGTGTACCTCCTTCGCCAGCTCCATGTAGGGCAGACAGCCATGCTGAGTGTCCTCCATGCGCACACCGCACTGTTGACTCAGCTGGTGTCGTTCATGGAGGGCATCTCATCGGGCATGTCTGACCTACAGAGGGGCAATAGGTCCATGGACTCCTCCCTGACGGCAGCAGTGTCCCTCCTCAGACAGTCCCTCACCCCTCCTGCCTCTGCTCCATCCACACTCCCCAGCACCTTACCCGTCCCAAGCACACACACACCGGCACAGGCACACACCAGCACACACACGTCCAGCACACAGACACACACACCACAAACAAAATGCACACACACGCACAGTCAGGGAACTGAAACCAGACTCACAGGGGATGGGGCCCTGGTACACACACACGCATCCACGGGCACTGCGCAGTCCTCAGTTGCCTCTCCCTCCAAAGCACCCTCCCTTGCCTCACCTGCAACCCCAAAGACCCAGCGCCTCTTCCTCAGTGACCTCGGCCTCTTCCCCTCCGATCCAGCTGCTCCAGCATCCAGGGTGAAGAGGAAGCCCCCCACACGGAGCAGAGTGCCCCTCGCCCCGGACACCCTCCCCCAGGCGCAGACAGACTGAGGCCCCCACCCGCAAGTCCCCCGGAGTGGTAAGAGCAAGACCCCGCCGCCGCCCTGCAACTCAAGCACCAGGTCTCCTTCCTCCATCCCTCAGGCCCCCACTCCACAGGTGCCCCCACCACACCCTGCCCCAGGTTCCCCCACCCACAGATATACCATCCCCAAGAGGCTCCGGCCTTCTCCCCTGCCACTTGCTCTCCCGGCACCACACCCCCGCTGCGCTTGTCTGTGCCACTGATGTGGTGAGGGTGTCCTCCCCTCTGTCCAGCCCACCTTGCCTGTTCCCCATTCTCCTCCCCTGGTGGTAGGCACTGCAGTGGAGTCCACTACCACCTTGTCTGACTTGGGCACTGCAGTGGCGGACCTGTCCACTCCATCTGCAGGATCCACTGCAGTTGTGCCGGCACCCACAACATCTGAGCCATGCCCCCCAGTTGTGCCGGCACACACCATGTCAGACACCTCCACTGCAGTTGTCAGTGGCTCTCCAGCACCCACCACCCCTTCCCTGCTTCCTCCTGGTGAGCCCTGATCCTGTCCCTGCGGTGCCTGGCCTACTCCCCGGTTGCCCCTCCTAGTGGATTGTCCCTGGTTTTGTGCAGGCATGTGTAGGGTGGCATCTGCCACTGTCACCCACTTGTGACTTTGTTGATGGACTGGCCATTGGCCTTTGTTTATGTTCTACCGGACTTCTACTTTTAATGCCACATATGCTGAATAAAGCAACTTTCTGTTCTCTAGTGCTTTTGCTTCTGATGTACATGATGTTGATGATGCTAACCATGCCCTTGCTGCAGTGATGGTGATATTTGGTCTCATGATAATGAAGTGTTACTGTGCAGGAACCCATGTGGTCCAGGGGGAATGTGTCTTATCCTGTGGTGTATCCATGTCATCCATAGCAGCATCTGAGGGTGTCATGTGTTCAGTATTTGGCAATGGGATTTCCTACTTAGATTGGCTATTTCACATCTGTGGCTTCCACCCCTGCACATCTGTTGTGCCTGCTATTGTTCAATTCGTCTACTTCCCTGACCGTGTGGCCATCTCCAGTGGACATGCAGGTTTGGGCATCAATGGGGAAGGACTCATCTGTGTTGTCAGTGCAACATTGCTATACAAGTGTGTTGGATCTGTGCTGATGATTCCGTTGGCACTTCCATGACCAGGCTGATGTTACGGGAGCCCTCATTTGGTGCTAATTGTTGATTGTGTGACCAAGTGCTCAGCTGACATGATGGGGCCCTACTGAGGCAACATATGGCACAGCTTTCCTCACACAGGAGTGGAGTCCCCTCATGGCAGTGTGTACTCCTGTGACATTCCCTGCGCCCATGGTGTGTGTTGTATGTGCATGTCTGTGTGTTGACTTCTGTTTAGCTGTGCATGCTGTGATCCCTAGTGTTGTACCTGTTTGTGATGCTAGCTGAGTTGAGCTATGTTCCCCCAAAGTCTTCTCCCTGGGTTCTCTGTGATGTGGGTGCATGGCACGTTACTGGTCATCAGGGTGTCATCCATAGGTGTGTTTGCTGTCAGGGCTGAGTTTGTGTGCAGACGCAGATGGGTCACAGTCAGGTTTCCCCTTGGCACTTGTTGTTTGCCCCTGTCATGTGATTTCCAGGTTGTGTTATCTTTCCGTGATTGTGACACGTTGTGTGTGTGACTGCTGGCACTCCTCAGGGTCCGGGCTGCAATGTTGGTTGTTGTCTATGTGTGTTCTTTGTGGGTGACCTTGGCTTCTTCATTGGTGTGTGACTGTGGCTGGGATCCCATTGGTTGGTGTGGTATTGCCGTCATGTCCATGTACAGCGTAGTGTGCAGTGTGTCAGACATTCAGGAGTCTTGTTGAGTGTCCATGTGTGATGTGTTTCTGCACCTTGGTTCCCACCCACCACCCTGGAATAGTCATGGGTGCATGTGCAATGTCACCAGTGCATGTGTGCTTCACTGCTGCACATTGTTGGAGGTCGAGGGTGTGGTGTTGAGTGTGTGCAGATGAGAGTTGTTGCCCGGCTAGGCCCCTGCCTCCATGTTGGCCTTGGCTTACTGGCCATGCTGTTTGATTTGTGCTTGTGTAGGTGTGATGGTAGTTAGTTGCTCAGGACACATGACTGTGGTTCACAGTGTGAACCACATTTAGCTTTGTCATCACAGTGGGATTGTAATGCAGCCCAGGGTCACCACATTGTGGGGGCCCTGGGGGTGGTGCTGTGGTGTGTCTGTGTCTTGCTGTGTCAGTTGCTGTCCCTACGTGCCTGTGTGACATGTGTGATTTGTGCTCCCTCTCATCTGACAATGCCTGCTTGCCCACATAGGGGATTTGGATCCATGAGTTACCTTTGTGTGGCACTGTATGCACATCTGTATGATTGGTATTCAGGTCTCCTCATGTGTTGTGTGGTTGCCTGGGGACACTGGCACCCCCCTCACCTGTTGTGTATGATGTGCAGTGTGGGTCTGCCTGTTTGTGTTTGTGCATCTGCACCACTGCATTGGCATATCTTGGGTGTGCCATTGGCTGTATGTAGTTTGGTGGGTTTCCCCTGCTGTCCCTGGGACTCCTACGTCATCGGTCAGCACAATGATCATGGTTTGTGTGTCCCATTGCTGCCATGGTATGGTATCTGTTCACCTCACATCTGCAGTCTCCACAGGGTATCTGCATGTGTGTGCCCATTGGTGCAAATATTTGGGTCTGCATTCTGATGGTCACTTCTGTCATTGTGTCATTGATGATTGTTGACGGTGTCAGCCCCCATGGGTGTTGTTTGTCTGCACATGGCCAAAGGTATGTCTTATTTGCACTGCAGTATTTGGCTCCCCCAATTTATGTTGCAATGGGACACATACACTACTTTGCCACTGATGTGTTTGTTGTTCTGTGACCAGGAATCATCCATGCAGTTTGGCAGTTGCACCTCTTTCTTTGTCAACACTTACCTTTTGGTCACTGTGATGATGGGGGTTTGGACCCCATTGCCACAATGTTCAAAGTGTGCTTCAGCTATGGACCCCACACTTACATTTTGGTCACTGTGATGATGGGGGTTTGGACCCCATTGCCACAATGTTCAAAATGTGCTTCAGCTATGGACCCCACACTTACCTTTTGGTCACTGTGATGATGGGGGTTTGGACCCCATTGCCACAATGTTCAAAGTGTGCTTCAGCTATGGACCCCACACTTACATTTTGGTCACTGTGATGATGGGGGTTTGGAACCCATTGCCACAATGCTCAAAGTGTGCTTCAGCTATGGACCCCACACTTACCTTTTGGTCACTGTGATGATGGGGGTTTGGACCCCATTGCCACAATGTTCAAAGTGTGCTTCAGCTAAGGACCCCACACTTACATTTTGGTCACTGTGATGATGATGGTTTGGACCCCATTGCCACAATGTTCAAAATGTGCTTCAGCTATGGACCCCACACTTACCTTTTGGTCACTGTGATGATGGGGGTTTGGACCCCATTGCCACAATGTTCAAAGTGTGCTTCAGCTATGGACCCCACACTTACATTTTGGTCACTGTGATGATGGGGTTTGGACCCCATTGCCACAATGGTCATGGCCTGCTTGCATTGTGGGTGCCACACACATATATGTGTGGCACATGTGCTAGGGGGTCACATTGTATGTTCAAAGTCATGTTCGGTGTTGTAGGCATTTGACACAGTCTACACACGCTTGTCATGGTGTTGGGGGATGTCTTCTTGCATTCCCTAGGTTGTGGTGTGCTGGTTGTGTCATGCATTGTCCATCCTATGAGTGGGGGTGGTAGTAGTGGTAGGCATCCAGCCCCCCTGGGTGAGGGTGGTAGTAGTGGTAGGCATCCAGCCCCCTGGCTAAGGGTGGTAATAGTGGTAGGCATCCAGCCCCCTGGGTGAGGGTGGTAGTAGTGGTAGGCATCCAGCCCCCCTGGCTAAGGGTGGTGGTAGGCATCCAGCCCCCCTGGGTGAGGGTGGTAGTAGTGGTAGGCATCCAGCCCCCCCTGGCTAAGGGTGGTAGTAGTGGTAGGCATCCTGCCCCCCCTGGGTAAGGGTGGTAGTAGTGGTAGGCATCCAGCCCCCCCTGGCTAAGGGTGGTAGTAGTGGTAGGCATCCTGCCCCCAACTGGGTAAGGGTGGTAGTAGTGGTAGGCATCCAGCCCCCCCTGGCTAAGGGTGGTAGTAGTGGTAGGCATCCTGCCCCCCCTGGGTAAGGGTGGTAGTAGTGGTAGGCATCCAGCCCCCCCTGGCTAAGGGTGGTAGTAGTGGTAGGCATCCAGCCGCCCCTGGGTGAGGGTGGTAGTAGTGGTAGGCATCCAGCCCCCTGGTTAAGGGTGGTAGTAGTGGTAGGCATCCAGCCCCCCTGGGTGAGGGTGGTAGTAGTGGTAGGCATCCAGCCCCCTGGCTAAGGGTGGTGGTAGGCATCCAGCCCCCCTGGGTGAGGGTGGTAGTAGTGGTAGGCATCCAGCCCCCTGGCTAAGGGTGGTAGTAGTGGTAGGCATCCTGCCCCCCTGGGTAAGGGTGGTAGTAGTGGTAGGCATCCAGCCCCCTGGGTGAGGGTGGTAGTAGTGGTAGGCATCCAGCCCCCCTGGCTAAGGGTGGTAGTAGTGGTAGGCATCCAGCCCCCCTGGGTGAGGGTGGTAGTAGTGGTAGGCATCCAGCCCCCCTGGCTAAGGGTGGTGGTAGGCATTCAGCCCCCTGGCTAAGGGTGGTAGTAGTGGTAGGCATCCAGCCCCCTGGGTGAGGGTGGTAGTAGTGGTAGGCATCCAGCCCCCTGGCTAAGGGTGGTAGTAGTGGTAGGCATCCTGCCCCCTGGGTAAGGGTGGTAGTAGTGGTAGGCATCCAGCCCCCTGGGTGAGGGTGGTAGTAGTGGTAGGCATCCAGCCCCCTGGCTAAGGGTGGTGAGGCATCCAGCCCCCGGGTGAGGGTGGTAGTAGTGGTAGGCATCCAGTCCCCCTGGCTAAGGGTGGTAGTAGTGGTACGCATCCTGCCCCCTGGGTAAGGGTGGTGGTAGGCATCCAGCCCCCCTGGCTAAGGGTGGTAGTAGTGGTAGGCATCCTGCCCCCCTGGGTAAGGGTGGTAGTAGTGGTAGGCATCCAGCCCCCCTGGCTAAGGGTGGTAGTAGTGGTAGGCATCCAGCCCCCTGGGTGAGGGTGGTAGTAGTGGTAGGCATCCAGTCCCCCTGGCTAAGGGTGGTGGTAGGCATCCAGCCCCCCTGGGTGAGGGTGGTAGTAGTGGTAGGCATCCAGCCCCCCTGGCTAAGGGTGGTAGTAGTGGTAGGCATCCTGCCCCCCTGGGTGAGGGTGGTAGTAGTGGTAGGCATCCAGCCCCCCTGGCTAAGGGTGGTAGTAGTGGTAGGCATCCTGCCCCCTGGGTAAGGGTGGTAGTAGTGGTAGGCATCCAGCCCCCTGGCTAAGGGTGGTAGTAGTGGTAGGCATCCTGCCCCCCTGGGTAAGGGTGGTAGTAGTGGTAGGCATCCAGCCCCCTGGCTAAGGGTGGTAGTAGTGGTAGGCATCCTGCCCCCTGGGTAAGGGTGGTAGTAGTGGTAGGCATCCAGCCCCCCCTGGGTGAGGGTGGTAGTAGTGGTAGGCATCCAGCCCCACCCTGGCTAAGGGTGGTGGTAGGCATCCAGCCCCCTGGCTAAGGGTGGTAGTAGTGGTAGGCATCCAGCCCCCCTGGGTGAGGGTGGTAGTAGTGGTAGGCATCCAGCCCCCTGGCTAAGGGTGGTAGTAGTGGTAGGCATCCTGCCCCCCCTGGGTAAGGGTGGTGGTAGGTATCCAGCCCCCTGGCTAAGGGTGGTAGTAGTGGTAGGCATCCTGCCCCCCTGGGTAAGGGTGGTAGTAGTGGTTGCCATCCAGCCCCCCCTGGCTAATGGTGGTAGTAGTGGTAGGCATCCAGCCCCCCCTGGGTGAGGGTGGTAGTAGTGGTAGGCATCCAGCCCCCCCCTGGCTAAGGGTGGTGGTAGGCATCCAGCCCCCCCTGGGTGAGGGTGGTAGTAGTGGTAGGCATCCAGCCCCCCCTGGCTAAGGGTGGTAGTAGTGGTAGGCATCCTGCCCCCTGGGTGAGGGTGGTAGTAGTGGTAGGCATCCAGCCCCCCTGGCTAAGGGTGGTAGTAGTGGTAGGCATCCTGCCCCCCTGGGTAAGGGTGGTAGTAGTGGTAGGCATCCAGCCCCCTGGCTAAGGGTGGTAGTAGTGGTAGGCATCCTGCCCCCCTGGGTAAGGGTGGTAGTAGTGGTAGGCATCCAGCCCCCTGGCTAAGGGTGGTAGTAGTGGTAGGCATCCAGCCCCCTGGGTGAGGGTGGTAGTAGTGGTAGGCATCCAGCCCCCCTGGCTAAGGGTGGTAGTAGTGGTAGGCATCCTGCCCCCCCTGGGTAGGGGTGGTGGTGCGCATTCAGGCCCCTGTGTGCATATGTGGCATTGGTGATGGGCATCCCGCCCCTATGGTGCTGCTGTTGCTGGTGTAAGTATATTCTGCATCCCTCTGTGTGTGATGTGTCGTGTACGTGTTGTATGTGTTTTGTGGTTGGTGTCTGGCTTACCTTCTGCGCCGTACGCGTCCGTGCCTGTTCCGGTAGTAAATGTAGAATATTGGTATGATCGGGACGAAGGGATTCATGGTTGGTTCGTGTCGTTCGTCCTTCTCGTTGCTTCGCGTCGTCCTCGTCGCTTCGCCTCGTCGCTTCGCGTCGTCCTCGTCGCTGGCGTGTTCGTCTCGGAGCCGTGGATCGTGTTGTGGCGCGAATCGGAGCTTATGTGCGCCTCTCCCGGATGCTTTGACGTGCCGTGCGTAGCGACGGGTTCGGCGCGTACGGAAAGCACATCGTACTCGTTCGGCCGGACGGAGCTGCATTTTTCCTTCCGTGCGACTCGATTCAGCGTTTCCGGATTCGCCTCGGTCGGGGAACAGGACCTGGTTTGGGTGAGTACGGCTCGGCCGGATTCTTTGCTGTTGTGCGCATCATACTTACTCGTTCGGTGTGCTGTACGGATCGGTCGGGAAACAGGCTTTCGCATGGCTTTTTTCCCGACCGAATGGTGTTGGGTGCGCCTCCGACAGAGATCGGAATCGGCCCCAAAGTCTGTTCCAAGCGGGCGGGAGCTTTAAAAATCCTCCAGCGGCTGGGAGCAGATTGAGATCGGTTTCCCTGCCCGCACTGATGAATCAACATAAATAGCTGCTCCCTTCGGGCAGGAACAATGGCAGCTCCTGCAGCAGGCGGGCAGACAGTTGGGGCTGTGGGGCCCAGGGGGCTCGCCCTGCAGCCCCCAAATTGTGCTAGGTGGGTGCCTTGGGGGGATGGGGTTCCTGGGATCCATGAATGCTCAGGGAGTGGGGCCACGTGCCCCCTTCCCTTATAAACAAAAAAGGGCCTGGTGGAATGGGGTCCCTCGGTCTATTGATTTAGCCCCAGGAGATGGGATACATGGGGTCTAATAAGGTTCGGGTTGGGCAGACTGCGTGGCCTCCCTCCCCTTCCTTATTATATTTGACCACAGGGAATGGGGTCCCTGGGGCCTAATAAGGATAGAGGAGGGGGGATGCACCCCCCTTCGATTTTGGCCATGGGGATGGGGTCCCCTGGGCCCAAGAAGGCTGTGCATGGCATGGAGTTGGCTGCCTCCAGGTGACTGCCTGCGTAGAGTTGGACCAAGAGCCTGGCTGCAGCCAACCCCCTACTCCAAGTGACGAAAGACTGTGCACAATGTGGGATTGGCTGCCTGCATGGGGTTGGCTGCCTCTGAGAGGGTTGGCAACAGGGCCTGGCTGTAAGGCCGTGCACTACATGGGGTTGGCACCGGTGGGGGGTTTGGCAATGCGCATTTGGGAGTTGCCTTTACGTATGGTAATAAATTATTACTTGACTTTAACCTAGAAATGTACTGAAAAAAACAAAGGTTAAAGCAACTTTCTAGTTAGGCGAATATGTCGGTGACCACATTACCGTTTTGAACTTAAAAAATGACAGAAATTAACCAGTTATAGTTAGCATGGCTGACTATAACTTGCACCCCACCATGCACTTCTTATGACCTCACATATTACATCACTCATGACGTGTTCTATGACATCATTTATGACATCACTGACGCCATCTCAAATGACATAATTGATGAGGTCACTGATGTCACAAATTTCCTACTCCCTCAATAATGGACTGAACATGTAGGAGAGGGCCTATGAAGAGGAAGTGTGAAATTAACAGTCATTATTGCCCCACAGCTAAAGCTGATAGCCACTGACATAGCAGATTCCCTGTCTCCACCATCACAGCAGAAGAATGACCGCCATAGAGAAACTTACAGTGTTGGTGTGAATCCTTTAAGCAAAAATACTGCCCCTGACATGGCAAGTGCACTTTTATTCAAACTGAAATGCCGGCCTCCATGTCTTGGAGGTCAGCCAGCATGCCATTTTTTCAGAAACAAACCTCCAAAACAGGAATTCATTTCTGCAAAGAAAACAACAATGGCCCTTGTTTTTTCTCAATAAGTGGTGCCATTGCTCTTTTTTTCCTGCCCTGTTTTGCCATGCCCAGTCAAGAAAAATGTACTAATGAAAGGGCTGCCCTAAATAGGGCAGGCCTTCCAAAGTACACTGACCTGCAGTACTGAAGCAAATGGGCAAAGTTTTCCAATTGTGGGACCAGAGATGCTCCAGTGTTGAAAACAGAGCAGCTCACATACCTGTGAATGAGGGAGAGAAACTGTGGGTTTAGTAGGTTTGGAGACTGACCAAGTTGCAGCCGATCTCCCATTCTGCCAAAACCCAAATAACCCCCAAGTGTTGTTAGCACGTATGTGATCCATACAATTGCATCCTTCAAAAACTGGACTCCAAAGGGGTACTGAGGTTTGATAATTAAAAATACTTCTCCAAATTAGATACCAAAGGTAATGAGAAAAAGAAGATAGCATTTAAACCCTCCTATGAAGGTAAGCCGCATCTGGATATCGCACCAGGGATTGGGGATACGCTGGACTACAGTAATCTGTTTTTGCAATATTACTAAATTAGTGTTGATCTTAATGTATGAAATTGACAAAAGCTGTAGGAATCAGTGTTGTGTAACCATTCCTGCTTGTTTTCCCTCATTCCAAGGATTTTTCCCCAGATATAATCTGGGAAAAACATGTCTTAGAAAAATGAAAAGGAGTTGTTTTTCCCATACAACTCATAATTCTGATTCATCAACTAGCACCCTCTACCAGTGAATCAGGATTTACAAGAAAGATGTGATGAGGGTTCATAGCTGGAAAGAAAGCACAGGTCAAGTACATTAGAGGACACTGCCAGGTAAAACTCAACATGTAAAAATATTACATGTACTAAACAATCAGGACTGCCTGTAACAATGTTAAAATGGTTGTAGGTCCGATTATCATGCTATAAAAGATCAACTGGCAACAATATTGCTTTCAGATATATTTATTGTCCAGATAAGTAGATGTGAAACAAAGAATAGTAAATCTAAACTTACTTACCTTGATGATATAGTGGTAGTCGATATTATGGAGTTGAAATTGTTCTGGGTCTGCATAAAAACTGACCTAGAGCATTATTTAGTGTTTGGCGGGTGGGCTGACATTCCCAATGGGTGGCAGAGGTCTTAACCTCCATCATACTGATAGACGACCACCCGCCATATTCGGAGAGCAATGTCTGCCTGAAAGACCCATTTCTAATGGCCTCCTGGTTTAGCCTAGCATTAGACAGAGGGTGGCTACAGCTTTCCCAGGTAGTGGTAGTGTATTGATTGCATGGCTAGAGGATGGGACCCAGTTGCTAAAGTGAAGGAGGATGGAGACAGGGCTATCGTTAGAAATTTTATGAGGATTTTAGCAAAGGATTACTGATTAGAAGCTCCTGTGCACTGCTATTTAGCAGATCGTAGGAAGAGAGAATGAGTAAGCTGATTCTGTTATTAACGGTGGGGATGTTTCTAAGCAAGGCCATCCTTTTGTCTAGCCCTGATTGCTACTTCAGGAAGGCTGAGGACAGTCAGATGCCAACATTTTGGATACTTCTGTTTGGAGCGAGTGTCACTGTAAGAAATTAGGTTATTGGCTGAGCAGGTGGTAGCCCTACTCAGGCAACAACCACAATCCTTGTCAGGGTGAACCACAAACGTCAATAAATTAACCTATGCTTAACCCTCTTGTGGCTTGTTGTGTCCCTGTATCTCAGGCAGGAGGTCAGCCAACTGACTCTTGGAGTAAATCAGTTTATCCTGGGATGAAGGGAGCAGGTCCAGTCTTCCTTCTCAGAGAGCAAGGCAGCCCTCAAGAAGCAGGGCAGTCCTTGTTCTGTAATGTCCACAGGCCCAGGAGTGTACTGGGGGTCAATTATTTATACTTGATGCCATCCTTTGCGTGTGGGAGAACCACCCTGTACTACCCCCACATCTGGTTCTGGAAAGTTCTTCCCTTCCCCTGTCAAGGCTCTAACAAGTCTGGTGTGACAAAAGACTGGTGTCAGGTTCTTTTGTGTGTGCTGGAGGCAAGCCCCCTCGAAGTTCAAGTGGGGCAGCGATCAGCTCTTCCCAAGCCATACTGGCAGGATGGCCCATCCTGTCCACACCTAATCGGCTTTGTGTCACTGTCTGGGACGAATACACAAACCCCAACAGCAGAGCCATTCATAGTTCTTGTGACCCAGGACACTGGTAGAAGCCACAAATGATTAGGGGAAGAAAATGGCAACTTTCTAAAAGTCAATTACCTACAATAGGGGATGGGCCCTTATATGTCAGTAAGGCTAGGCCACTAGAAATACAAACACCACACTAATTGGTGGGATTGTTAAAGGTGTTCTGAAGCGAATGTGTCTTACTGTATAATATTATGATGTGAACAAATAGCAATAATTAGACCTTTGGTAGGAATTTCTCATAGCTTTTTATGAATATTCTGTCGGTCTACATTTGATGTTATGGTTCAAACATCTTTAGTGGGATTTTGCAAGAGATCATAGAGACCAATAGCAAACAAGGGCATCTTAGCACCGCAGAAATAGGCAAGAAAACGGTTACAACGGAAGCCCTATACTGCCCCCTCCCCCCTTCCCCCGCCCCCAAGCTCAGGAGGGTTCACATCATAGGTATCTATGTCAGAAGGCACTACTCCATCATCATGGATTAGTCTGGATGATTCTAACAGTCTATGGAGGGTCACCAGAGTCTGTCAAATGCAGGAGGCGCCGGTATTTGGGACAGTTCAATTAACTGCACTCCGCCGAAGGGAGTGCTAAGTATGGGCGCCAACGTCTTCCTGAGCAGGGAAAACTAGAGTAAGCTTCTCCATCCCCAACACATGCAATAACCGATAGAGCCACCCAAGGTGTGTCTGAAGTTCATCTGTACCCTAATGACTGAAGATATTCTGGAGGGCCGCTCCCAGCGCTAAGCCTATCTGTCATCCCTTGTGTGATTTGAGTGGAAATGTAAGCACATTAGAGAGGCCTAAGACAATGTATGCAGGGTTGAGTGTCAAGGTAAGTATCAATATCATGCAAGACCATCCCAGTATTGTTGGAGTTTGGGGAATTCCGATCAGCAGGTGTGTCAGTGTTCCAGGGAATACTGAAATAGCGTCCCCTATTTAGGGTGCGTCCCCCTGAGCACTGCAGAAAACCCGCCTTCCGGGGTAAGAATGTTGCAAAATGATATAAACAGTCAAATCCAATATCAATTTATTGCAGTGGATTTGTAGAGTTTTTATTCATTGTTCGATATTAGGCTCTCATATCGATGAAATAATTCATAGGAGATACATCATGTAAACTTAGTTAGATGAAGCCATCATTCGTTTCGATCATCCCTCCCGATGCCTTTCGGGCTACCTGAGCCCTTCGTCAGGGAAAATTTGAAGATGGAATCTCGATAACGGCGTGTGACGGCAAAGGTGAACCCACAATGTCTCCAGCAGTCAGCGCTTCATGAAGGGTTGCATCTATGAAGTTACACCGGTGTGAGGTACCAATACATAACTATTTTGGTAGCTGTCTCAGTGTTGGCCATGTTACGTGCTGTGTGGCATTCCCTGTACTGTACCTCCTCACATTCCTTTGTTGTTAACTGCCGCCCCAATTCCTGCTCCCAGCGTTTCTGCCTAGGGTATTAGTCACCAGTGTAGTGTGCTGTGTAGTTCAGTAAAAAGGCGTTTGTCTGTGGTTTTGGTGATTATACACCTCTTGAATCTAGTAAGAGGCCGTTGCGCTCTCAGGCACACTGTTGGATGCATTACCCAGTGTCTAACCTACAGGTATCTCAATGTCATATTTCACCGGAGTTGCTCAAAGGGGAGAAGACCCTCTGCATCGAAGAAGTGGCCAATGGATCGACAGCCCACACTGTGCCAGACTTTGAAAGCATCCTGGGCAAGGCCAGGTATAAAGTCCATATTGCATATCACTGGTGTGAGCGGGGAGGGAAATGACGTCAGGTCCTTGAGGGTGGCAACACAGCCCCACACATTCAGGATAGATTTAGTGATTTGGGAGCAAAGAAGGAGGGTGGCGAAGCGAACCTTCCATTGAGAAGTTCCCGCTTTGGCCCTATCCATGAACAGCCAAGTTTTCTCAGATTGTTCCCTGGACCATTAGACTATATAGCGCAGTTGCTTGGTAATACTGCATGAGGTTGGGGATTCCCACGTCCCCCTCTACTGAAGGTAGGTAGCTCAGATCTCTGCTCATGCGAGGCTGCCCCTCTGCCCAAACAAAGCAATGCATCTCTCCCTGAAGGGACTGTATCATGCCTGCTGGGGGTTTGAGCGAAAGCACCTGGAAGAGGAAGAGGATTCTTAGGAGACTTGCCATCTTCCGTGCTGCTACCAGGCCAAGCCAGGAGACCCGGTATAGTTTCCATTGAGCCAGATCCATTCTAATTCGTTGATGGAGAAGTTGGTAGTTCAGGAGTACCGTCTCCTGAACAGTCAGGGCTAACTGGATTCCTACTTAGGGGATAGAGGTGGATTGCCATTGAATTGGATAGTGTTGGGCCAGAAGAGCCTCCGTCTCCAGAGGGGCCGAGAGGTTTAGAGCCTGCTATTTCTGGATGTTTACCTGAAAACCCACTGCTCCACTGAAGGCCTCCATTTCAGCAACGAAGGCCAGGAGGGCCTCCTTGGGGTTGTCTAGTACCACTATGACATCATCGGCGTAGAGCCTGATCATGTGCTCCTCCCCACCAAAGGCAACCCCAGTGATGCAAGGATTGCATACGCTTTTTGAGCAAAGATATCCATGTATAGGGCAAAGAGCAGGGGTGAGAGTGGACACCCATGTCTTGTCCCCTTATGGATAGGAAATGGGGCCGAGCTCACACCATTCAGCCATACCATTGTTTGGGATTGGCCATAGTTACAGAGTATCCAGATGAGAACCATAGCCGAAAACCGAAGTGCTTGAGTGTCACCGCCAGGTACGGCCAGTGCACCTGGTCATATGCATTTTCGGCATCTATGGCCAAAAGCATGATTCCCCCTTGTCGAGCAAATGTAGATTTCTCTTGGTAGTATCACTACATTGTCTATGTGGAACGAATCCCACTTGATCGGGATCGATTGGCCCCAGCATGAGTGAATTTAGGCGTGCTACTAAAATACTGGTAAACAGTTTGATATCTGCATTTAGGAGGGATATGGGGCAGTAATAGCCGCACTGTTTGGGGTCCTTCCCAGGTTAGAGAATGACTAGTAAGTAGGTGTCCATCATGGAGGACAGGACTGTGTCAGGCCAGTTATTTTTAAAAAGTCGGGTCAGAATCTGAGCCAATTTCGTACAAAAGGTTTTTGTAAAACAGTGTCGGAAATCCATCCGGCCCTGCGATTTAAGGAGTTTCTGACTTGCAATGGCTGAAATCACCTGCTCAATACAGATCTTGTGGTCCAGCGAGTCGTGTTGTGCTGCCGCCAGCCACGAGGTGTGTGCTTCTCTAAGGTAAAAGTCTGGGCCCTCAGCAGGGAGGCTTTGCTGCATGTAGAGTTCCTCATAAAAGTCACAGAAGGCAGATGCAATGGCAGCATCCCCCTTTGATCTTTGTGCCGTTCTCGTGCTTGAAGTTGTGCCTTCAGGCATTTGGCAAGCAAAAGCCCACATTTGTTCCCCCCGATGTAAAAAGAGTGCTGGAGCCGAAGCAGTGCATACTCTTGTCCAGGTCGAGTCCCGCCAGTTGAGCTCTCGCTGCCTCCAGCTGTCGCCATACCTGAGCCAGTGCACTTATGTATACACTCGAGTTCTTGCCCCTGCTGAGCCAGGTGCTCCCAATTTTCATGCCATATTTTATTGTCTGACGCAGATATGGCTATGAACTCCCCCCAGATGACTGCTTTTAGAGTCTCCCAGAGGAAGTAGATTGGAGTGTCTGCCGTGTTATTGGTGTCAAGGTAGTTAGTGAGCACCTGGGTGATCTGCTGTACTACTTCAGGTCTCTGCAGTAGGGTTTCCCTTAGTCTCCACGGTCGAGGTGTCCTAGGCAACGGCGGAAGTGATAATGTGAGGGAAACTGCTGCGTGGTCAGAAAGGGAGCGGGGCTCTATCTCAACTGTAGTGAGGAGGTTTTGCAGCTCCTTGGTCCCCAGGAAGTGTTTGAGGTGGGCATAGGTCTTGTGAGCGTGGGAATGGAAGGTATAGTCCCTAGTCTGGGGGTGACATTCTCTCCAGAGGTCCCTCAGTCTCATCTCCCTTAGCCATTGTATTCCCTCCTGGGAAAGCACCCCCGAGACTGCACATCGGAGTGCGGATCTATCGAGGTCGCTGTGAAATACCAGGTTCAGTTCCACCCCTATCATCACTTTCATGTCTTGAGAGGACATAGCATCTGCAACTGCCCCCCTGAAGAAGCTTTCTTGGCCTTCATTAGGGGTTTAGAGAGAACCTACAATGAAGGTATGGCCACCTACACTGACCCTGTACATCAATAACTGTTCCTTAATCTCTGTCAGCATGTCGCCCACCTTCCCTCGAAAGGAGTGAGAGACCAGGAAGGCTACTCCCGCTGTTTGTTTTGTCTGTCACGGAGGAGAAAAACTGTTGTGCAAAGGACCAGGATCTGAGTCTGTGGCAATCCCCAGCAACCAGTCAATCTGTAGAGGTTTGCATTGCTCTGTCAGGGAACGGATCTGGTAGAGTCTCCCATCCCAATAGGAAAAAATACGAAAGGAGTGTTCCCAGGAGTAGTCACTCCCTTTGCCCGGAAGTAGGCAGTGATGGGCCAGAAGGTGTACCTCTTCTGTATGGCGAGAGCAGACAAGTCTTGATAGAGTACGTGTGTGCCTTTGAAACTGGAGTGGATGTAGGTCTCGGACTTTACATAGGATCTGTTCCTTAAGCTGAAAATCATGAACACATACCAGGATGTGGGCTGGACAGTTACCCTCATGGTGTGGGAGACCCGCTCTATGTACCCTGTCTAGCTGTATCCCCTTTTCAAGTGGGCTTGCCAGGATCTCAGTAACAATGGCCTGTACGTACACCCCTATGTTGGCTTACTCAGCGTTGGTTGGGGCCGCCCAAATCCATATATTATTGCACCTCAACTGGTTTTTGAGTTCTTCCAAATGTGCCTGTTGGCCAATGTGCTGCTCCTTGGGTCGGATGGTTTCTTGCTGTGGCTGTTCGATTTCCTTGTCTCGGCCGGATTCATGTTCTTTCAGCGTGGAAACCCTGTCCCCCACCTCCGCCAGCTCCCGATGGGTCTCTTTCAGTCTTGGGATAGGTCCTTTTTAACTGTTTGGAGGTCATCTCGTAAAGAAGCGAACAAGGCCTCGAGGAATGCGTGGTTAAACGGGCCCTCATTGTCGTCGCTCTCTGTATGTCAATCCATGCAGATGGGAGGAGGTTTGTCTCCTGGCTGGTTCCCAGTAGGTTTGGTCAGCTTCTCTTTTAGGGAGCAGTCTTTGTTAGCCCAGGCGGTAGCCATGTCCAACCCAGATTTTGCATCTACTGTCTGGGTGGGAGAGCGCTGTCTCCACTCCCCCACGGGTCACAGGGGCAAATAAGGGGGGTACTCCTTTTCTGGTATCTAGGTGTGTGCATGGTGCATTTCAGAGGTCGCCGGGCTTAGAGCCTCACTGTAGATCTCCTTGGAGGTGTCTGACATGCCTTTCAGTGCCCCAGTACCCTGCCCCCCTCTCCCAGGAATAGGCTATCTCCCTCTCAGAGCTCCATCCCTTCGTCTTTGTCCCTTGGACTCTGTCAGGTAGGCCTTGGGAAGGAATGCAAGGTCACTCCCCTCTGAGCCTCAAAGGCTACAGGCTAATTTCTCCAGCCAGATGCAACCAGGCCCTGAGCCTAGCCAGTGATGACCACCCCCAGCAATGCTCAGATGACCCACCCCCAGATGGACACCTCAGGCTTCGCAAAAGGGCCAATGGGGTCCCTCATCTTTAGATGGGCTATGCAGGAGTGCCTTGACAGCGATCAGTTCAGAGTATACTGATGTTTGGCCTCGAGCCCTTCCCAGCTCACATAGGCATTCTAGATCATCAGTTGATGCCTCACTGTGGTGTGCAGGGCCCTTCACTCTCACCTCATTTCCCAGCCAGTCAGCACTTGTACTGGGGCCTCCTCCAATGCCCCTTGCCCAGGTTGGTCTCTACTATGGATCAGAAAGTTCTGTTGTGCAGTGCGTGGGGGCCCCGCAGGTTAAGATCAAGCACCTTGGTGATGTGGTGGCTGTGTAAGGCTGCTGAGGGCTCCCTGCAGGCGATCTGTGTCCCCTGTAGCGCCTTATGTGGATTGTCTGGTTCCCACTTTAGGTGCCGGCCTGGAGCTGCCCTCCATCGAAGGCCACCATCCGACACAGCTGCAGTCAACCTCCAGGGGCCTCCCCTTCTTCTCATTGCTGTCTGACTACAGTGATCCCTCTGCAGCTGCCATTTTGGAGGGATCAGGCGGGTCTTGGCTCATGCAGCTTACAGCCGGTGCAGCGCCGGGGGAAGTCTCACCTTTGCCTCCACTGCACCTCGTTGCCTCCTGGTGCTGCTGCTCTCCTGTGTGCCATAAGGGCAGGCACTCTGCAAGATCCACGGCCCTGATACTACATCCCCCATGTGGTCACTGCCATCTTCACTGTCACATCACCCATGTCCCTGTGTGCTGCTGATGTGGGTCCCACGGTAGCTGTTGTCCTGGAGGAGGGCACGGGCGGTAGCAGTTTAAGAAGTTGAGGGCTTCTGCAGGCCAGGGGGGAGTCTCACCTCATTCTCCGCTCCCCCTTGCAATCGCCGGGTACCATTGCTCAAGTGTGTGCCATGGGGCTGGGTGCTCCGCTATACTCCAGGCCCCGTAATTAGCTCTGCTGCGCTTAGGGGGGTCGGTAGGTCCAGCAGCCTAAGTACACTGCCGCGCCGGGGAGAGCCTCGCTTCAGTCTCCACTACCGTTTGCAGTTGCCGGGTGCTGGTGCCTCTGTGTGCTCCATGGGTTAGGTGCCTCGACAGGCCTGGGTTCTCCAATCAGCCATGCCACGTTGCAGCCGCCATTTTAGCTGCTGGGGTCGGCTGCGGCACAATGTGGAGTTGTATGTGGGCTCCGGGGGATGCCCCTCCTTCTCCAATGCCTACCCAGGTGGCCGGAGGGTCCCGGGGTGTATAACGGCTATTTTCAGGCTTAGGGAAGGCGGTAGTGCCAGGGAATGGCGAGGCTACTCGGCAGCGGGAAGAGAGGGACGGGAAAGTGCATCCTACCCAGCCAAACCATCATGCGCACTTAGATGTCTCCTGGCTATTGCATGGAGAACAGCAGGCACAGGCTTCCAGTCCCTCTGGAGAGTGAAACCAGCCCGCAAACTGTTAAGCTAGCGTGATTGTGGGCCTTAATCTTACAGTTGAGACATTTAATATTAATGCGAAAATTGTTTTTATGCATGTTTTCTCCTCTGCAGGTGCAGACCAAAGGCATTCATTAGTTAGTAAAAAGCACATTGTATTTCAAAGATAGTGAGGTGAGAAAGAACTGGCGAGGTCAAATCATTATAATGAGGAACATAGGTAGTGTTACCAGTTGGTACTATCAGACAAAAGAAGGAATCCAAGGACGCCTTGGAAGCGGAGACTGGAATATGGGAGTAGTGTTCAAGGCGCAAAGTTTTTTCTTGGGACCTGGAAAAGTACGATGATGCGAAAGAGGTCATATTTCTCAAATGTTCTTTGTGCATTTTAATTAGTGAATCCACCTTGGGTTTAGTCAGATTCCCTTTAGACTTGAAGAGGTACAGACCTCTCCAATCATTTCTGATTGCGTGGCTTCATGCTATACATGACTCCTTACCTATATAACTACTACAGAGGTTCTGAGGGTGACACCTTTCTTGTTTCATTGATTTAGTAGGGTTTCCCCTATCTTTAGTTTAGTGTAGGGTTTAGCAGATGTTGTGAATCTTTTCCATGTATGGGGAAAAGGATCAAAAACATTTGTTCAGTCATCAAATCCTATTTCTTTTTGTATGCATTGCTGCCACCGAAATTCTTATATGCTCCTTGCTGTTGAGGACCAATATTGTACGCTGCTTTGGTCTTCCTTTGACAATCCTGTACTTTTATAGTATGTTCTTGAAATTGATTTATATTAGTTTGCCTTTGAGTTTGTAATAAGCATTCTGACTTCATGTTACTGACTCAGACTTTTATTGTGTGATCCTAATGGTCACTCTGTACCTTAAGATTCAAATTTGTTGCTAACCCCTTTTCCTCTCAGGCTACTAAAAAGGTCTATTGACCAGAGTAAATTGTAAGAAACGGGCCAGAGCGTTCTCACTAATCAATGTGCATGACTTTGTGACTTCAATAAAGTCATTATCAATGCACTAAAAAGGCCAGGAACAGACTGTGGTGGAGAGACTGGCAGATCAAGAGTTTTCAACTGCAAATCCAGATGAGGCAAAGTCATCTTGATGCTTACAGTTACCATGACTCTAAATAAGACAGGGGACCACGTGTTGGGTGGAGGGGAAGCACCGTCAGCTTATGGTGGCACTCCACACCCACAAAACGCTAAATGAGGTGGAAAGTCTGGATTAGATGGTGAATGCTGCTGCTGATCCGAATGACGAGGAAGGCATACCTGCCTGTGAAATATGCTAAACTATGACTACCAGGAGAAGTTACCAAATGCCAGTAAAGAACTGAGACAAGTTGTCTCAAAGGACCTGGGTGGGACATTAAAATGGCCCGCAAGACTTAAAGTCTTCCCAGGCAGCTGCCCAGAAAGCAGAACCTACAGCACAATGACATCTGGGTCCGGAACAATTTCTGTTACCTTCAGTCACATGTGAAGATGAGCCTGCTTTGTCCCTTACACACCTATACGTAGGAAACCTGAATCCGCAACACTAGTGGTTCTGGTGGTCTTGAAAACATCTTGGTTTTGGCCACTGAACTGGGGACCCAGTGGGTAAATGAGTAGGCCATTTCGATTCTGTAACCTTTCTAGCCCAAGCAGGTCTAAAGATCTCATCGCTTGTGCCAACACTAAGAAAAGCCTTAATAGTCTCCAGCTTAATCCTGGCCACTTTGTACCCATAGTGGGCATTCCATGGCTGTGTTATTCCCCAGCCATCAGAAAAACATAATTGTGGCAGGGGGGTTTTGAGTTCTTCCGAGTCCAGTGGCTACTCGACTCATGGACTCCTTTGACTGTGTCAAGCTCTGGGCATTGTTGACTGGACACTGGATCACCACTTCCAGTGGACATCTGCAGGGCACTGTAGGAAAGTAGGATCTGCTTTTATGGTTACCCCCTCTTTTTGCCTGGTGCTATGCTGTTTCTGACTAGTCTGACTGGGATCCTGCTAACCAGGACCCCAGTCTCTGTGCTTTCTCCCTTAAATTGTTATGTAGCAATGGGGCAACCCAATAGCCACTGGGCCTGGGTGAATAGTGGTACAACAAGAAAATGTCCCAGTGGAGAACAATTAAAACAGATAAATCAATGCAAGAATTAATCAGTTGTATCTAAACAAAGTTAAGCACCACCATACAGTCTTTCCAAAAATGGATGTGATTTTATTTCATCACAATATTGAAATTAATCAATTTATAAAGTACAAAACAAATCCTAAATGAATATTTTTAGAAGAACAGGTGCACAGGGGGGTGAGGTGATAAGTCTTGGATGCCCACAGGCCTTGGAAGGTTCCTGTATCCAAGACACCTGAAGGAATTTTCCTTGAAGTGAAGGAGTCACTTCCCTGCATCTGCAGGCACCGCAATGAAGCTGACCGGTCTGCTGATACTGGGCTCCCACAGACTCCAAAAGGCTCAGCAATACAGGTGGTGGTTCTTCACATCTGTCGAGGCCTGCTCTGTCCTCTCACCAGGTTTGAGTCCAGTATCCCTCGACAGAGCCGCAGGAACCAAACCACTGTGCATCGCGTTGTCTTGCCGTTGCAAAGGCTGATTGGCCTCCTTCCTCCAAGATCTTTGGGCTCCAAGTAGCCCCAACCTCAAGCATCTCCTGTGACCAAGAACTTTGTCCTCATCACATCACTTGAACCGTGGGCCTGCATCTTTGGTGAGCTGCTCAAGGTCCTCTTGTGACTCCAGTTGCCCTAGCCTGTGGGTCTTCTTGAGTATCTTCTTTGAGTTCAGCAGGCTCCCCTGATTGCTCAGGGCCTGCTCCGACTCCCCTGCTTGTGGTGAGTCACCTGGACCTTTCTGGTCCCGACACTGCACCTTTTTCACTTTCCACGTTGGTTGCAGTTGCCAAGGCTTGTTGTGCTCCCGATGGACACTGACCCCTCAAATCTCGACATCCTATGTGGGACAGCTAGTGAATGGCTCCTGGTTTTCCACAGCATTGCCTGGTCTGCACAGCTGCAGCTCCAAGGTCACCATCAACTCTCCTGCAACACCCGACATCGGTGGGCATTCGTCTTCCGTGCTTCCTGGTCACTCCTGAGTGGCATAGACTCTGTCCCATCTGCTTGCAGGTACTTCTCATCTTGAACACACCTTTGGGTTTCACCGGACACTTTCACCTTCTCCAGCAGCGGCATCTTCCTGAAGTCCTCCATTGAGTTCGACTGCGATTTCCGACGCCACTTCACACCTATGCACATGGCTTCCCTTGTATAGGTATCCTGGTTCCTAGGATATCCACAGGTGGGGTGACTCTCCAACCTTCTGTCTTCCATGGGGTTTCTTCAGGGTCCACTGGGAAGGGTCCTTCATCTTTAAAATTGCAACCGCGACTTAACCATTGACTTGTATTGAGCCCGCGGTCGTGTTCTCATTCTGCACACTGCCTCCGTGGGATTCCTGGTTACTTACCTCGGGTGGTTCCTTGGGTTCCCAGCATTTCTACGCCTTCTGGGTATAGTCTTGACTTGAGTCGTAGTTCGCATACCACTATTTTAGTATATGGTTTGGTCTCCCCCTGGCAACCACTGTGTATCTGTGCTACTCACCTGTTTTATTTGCAAAGTATTGTGGGCATTGTGGATATCTCCGGGCAGGAGATATTTGTATGTGTTAGTGAGTGTCTTACAATAAATACATATTTTTGGTAAATACACTGTGGGTTTTCACTTAATCTATACCAATAAGATTATGTTTACACTCCTTCTGGACTAAGCCCGAAGGCTACTTTCCACAGCTACCACTTAGAGAGCTTTCTAAGGTTGTCTAAGACCACTAAAATCTCCATACGGGTTGCCTGGATTAGTGCAGGGTGCTACACTTACATAAGTGAGCACCATATACTAAGCCAGCTTCTCACATTGGTGTGCAGCAGTTGGGATTCAAGCCTGCATTGTTTTACCAGATAATCTTGGTGTGGATTAATTGAAAAACCATCACTAATATTAGGCACATATAATATAGCTTAGAATAAGTAAGTTCTACTGAACTTAGGGTTGGGTAGTTAAGGGTCTAGCACAACCCTTTCTCCAACCTCAGAGAGTTTAGTTTCCACTAGGGTAGGTAGGTGCAACACCTCACTACACCTAGAACCATGTCTTTAGTTGGGGATACCAGTGTACCCCAGTCTGCTAAGTACAGTGGTCTAAAGTTCCAGGAACTAAGGACCCCGTGTAGCCTTAGAAAGATAAAGACTTGTGGCAACCCCACCATTAAGCTGCTCTTAGAGCTGCTACATCAGGATGATGGCCATCCTGTAGGGGCAGAAGAACAGGATAATGTAGGTGGGAATACTCATGGAGAGGGAGCACCAGGGGTTCCCCCTGGTGATCTCAATTCAGAGTACGGGGAGGAGGATTTTAATGATTCCAACCTGCCAAACTCTGACCCCTCAGGGAATAGTGCAGATGATACAGAGGATATACCCTTTGTTCCTCCTGGGAGGGTCCAGAGTAGACCAAGGAGGTCTAGATCCTCCTCTAGAGAATCCAATGCTTCAGGCACTTTCATAGGGACCACCATATCTAGTAAGAGGGACAACTCTTTGGACAGGGAATACCAAATGCTCAAACTTGAGAAAGTCAGACTTAAGCTCATGAGAGTTCAGTTGGCACTTGACAAAGAGTCCCTGTAAGTACAGAAGACTAGGAATAGATTGGGACTAGAGTCCCATGGTGGCAGCAACAGTGTCCCTAGAATCAGAGAAACTTCTTTTGACAATAGGAACCTGAGCAGGATAGTCCCTCCTTACCAGGAGGGGGATGATATCCATAAATGGATCACTGCCTTGGAGAGGGCCTGCAAAGTTCAGAGGGTCCCTCAAGAGCAGTGGGCAGCTATCCTGTGGCTCTCCTTTGCTAACAAAGGTAGAGATAAGCTCCTCGCTGTTAGAGAAGATGATGCTGACAATTACTCAGTACTGAAGAGTGCTCTCATAGATGGGTTTGGCTTAACCACTGAACAGTATAGGATTAAAGTTCAGAGATACCCAGAAGGCACACACCCAGGATTGGGTAGACTTTGTAGACAGTGATATTAAGGCTCTGGAAGGCTGACTTCATGGAAGCAAAGTACAGGACTATGAAGGATTGTACAATGTGATCATGAGGGAGCACATCCTTAATAATTGTCAGATCCAACTTTTGCACCAGTACCTGGTGGACCCTGATCTGACCTCTCCCCAAGAATTGGGAAAGAAGGCAGACAAATGGGTGTTCACCAGGGTTAAGCAGAAAAAGCATGGTAATGGAGGTGACCAGAAGAAGCAAGATTCTTCTAAATCCCAGGATAATGGTGGGGACAAGGGTAAAGATAAAAAAGAGTCTTCACAAGGGCCCCAAAAACCTGCATCTGGCGGTGAGTCCCAAAATTCCAAGAAAGGCAAAAAGAAACCTTGGTGCTACATTTGTAAAGTAAAGACCCATTGGCCAAGGGATGCTAATTGTCCAAAGGCCAAGGAAACTCCTACTATCACTGCCCCTAAGGTACCTGCTCCCCCTAGCACAAGTACAAGTGGCAGTATAGAAACCATGGGATTAGTGGAGTTAACCTTTGGTTCTGAGATGGGTTCTGACTTAGTCAGAACTCCAGCTCAGGCTGTTCTAGTCTGTGATGGTGGCATACACCTTGCCACCTTACTGGTAAGTCCCACTAACTTGAGCAAGTACAGACAACAGCCTTTGATCAATGGAAAAGAAGCAATGGCTTACAGGGAAACAGGAGCCAGTGTCACTATGGTGACAGAGAAGCTTGTGTCCCCTGAACAGACAATACTTGGACAAATGTGCCAAGTCACCAACGCTAGCAATGTCAGGACTGACCATTCCTAGGCAGTTGTGAACCTCAGCTAGGGAGGGGTAACTGGACCTAAAAAGGTTGTATTATCACCAAACCTACCTGTAGATTGTCTGTTGGGCAATGATCTAGAAACTTCAGCCTGGGTTGAAGTGGAGTTCAGGACTCATGCAGAGATGTTGGGCATCTCTGCCAGTGTGTTTGCTGTCACCAGGGCTGAGGCCAAACAGCTCAGCACTGACAAGGCACTGGTTCCTGGAAAAATGGACCAGGTGCCTCCCAAGAGAAGGAGCAGGAATGGTAAGGCTTTATCCTCCTCACAAACTCCCAGTGAAGATCAACCTCCTGAGGTAGATGATTTCAGCCCCTGAGAAGGTAGTGTCCCAGAGGAACTTGGGCCTGATCAGGCAGAGTTCTTGGGAGCAGGGGGTCCTTCCAGGGCAGACTTGAGTTCAAAGCAGCAGACCTGCCCCTCTCTTGAACCCCTCAGACAGCAAGCTGCTGCTGAGGAAGCAGGGAATATCAGTGGATCCCATAGGATCTATTGGGAAGTTGGGCTTCTGTACTCTGAAGGTAGAGACCCCAAGCCGGTGCCACCAGGACGTTGGTAATGCCCCAGAGGTTCTGAGGTTTCCTCCTCTCCCTAGCTCATGATATTCCTCTTGCAGGACACTTAGGGCAAAGCAAAACTTGGGACAGGCTTGTCCCTCACTTTCACTGGCCCCATATGTCTGAAGACACGAAGGAGTTTTGTCGCTCCTGTGCCACTTGCCAAGCCAGTGGTAAGTCAGGTGGCACCACAAAGGCCCCCTTAATTCCACTTCCAGTCGTTGGGGTCCCTGTTGAAAGGGTAGGGATTGACATTGTTGGTCCCTTGAACCCTCTAACTGCATCTGGGCACAGTTACATCCTAGTGGTGGTGGACCATGCCACTAGGTACCCAGAAGCTATTCCCCTTAGAACCACTACAGCTCCTGTAGTGGCCAGGACCCTCCTGGGGATCTTTTCCAGGGTGGGCTTCCCTAAGGAGGTCTTAACAGACAGAGGTACAAACTTCGGGGGAGATTTACTAAGATTTTGTGCTGTGTTTGCGTCACAAACGTGACGCAAAACGGCGCAAAATCTTTTTTTCCTAATTAACTTTCCAGCGCAAAACCTGTTTAGCGCTGGAAATAACGTAAAAGTAATGCGAAGCAGCGCATTGCACTGCTTCGCATTACTTTGCGCCGTGGGGGCGTGCCAAGGGTGGTGCATGGGCATTCCCAAGCAACCACCCAAGCTTTCTCACGCTAAACCCAATTTACTAAAAACAGTAGATTGAGTTTAGCGTGAGAAAGCTGCGCCCTTTTCAACTAGGCGCAAGGAAGGAGAAATGCTTTCATTTCTCCTTCCTTTTCTGACTTTGCATGCGTGCTGCACTGTGCAGCACGCATACAAAGTGGGAAAAGCTTTCCCTCGTGTCTAGCATAGTATTTTATACAGGAAGGGTACCCTTCCTGTACAAAACCTTTGCTACACCCATGCACACACCCTAGCGCTACAGCGCTAAGGTGTGTGCATGGCGCACGGCTGCTGAAATCAGCGCCGGCGCAAGGGAAAGGGGAGGAGAGAGCCATATCTTTGAAGATATGGTGCTCCCCTGCTCCTTCCCTGTCGTGCAACGCAGCGCAGCCTTGCAGGGGGCTGTGCTGCATTGCGCGACTTTTGTGTAAATCTCCCCCTTCATGTCTAGTTACATCACTGCCATGTGGAAAGAGTGTGGAGAGAACTACAAGTTTACCACACCCTACCATCCACAGTGCAATGGGCTTTTTGAAAGATTGAACAAGACCATAAAGGGTATGATTATGGGACTCCCAGAAAAGCTTGGGCGAAAATGGGATGTCTTACTACCCTGCCTTCTCTTTGCCTACAGAGAGGTTCCTCAAAAGGGGGTTGGCTACAGCCCATTTGAACTTCCGTTTGGACATCCAGTTAGGGGTCCATTGTGTCTTGTGAAGGAAGGCTGGGAGCCACCACTCAAACCTTCTAAACAGAACATTGTGGACTATGCCCTTGGCCTGCATTCACGCATGGCTGAGTACATGAAGAAGGCCAGCAAAAACCTGGAGGCTAGCCAAGAACTTCAAAAAGCTTAGCATGACCAAAAGGCTGTCTTGACTGTTTACCAGCCAGGCCAGAAAGTGTGGGTGTGGAGCCTGTGGCCCCAGCAGCTCTCCAAGACAAGTGGAGTAGCCCCCACACTATCCTTGAACAAAAAGGTGAGGTCACCTACTTGGTGGACCTAGGTACTCCAAGAAGTCCCCATAGGGTACCTCATGTGAGCCGCCTGAAACTTTTTGTGGACAGGGCTGACATGGGCTTGCTCATGGCAACTGATGAGGGACAGGAGGAAGAGAGTGACCCTCTCCCTGATCTCCTCTCTCTGAACCCTGATGATGGGTCAGTGGATGGAGTAGCCTTGGCAGGCAGCCTTACTGACCAACAGCAAACTCATTGTAGGCAAGTCCTCAATCAGTACAGATACATGTTCTCCCTGACACCCAGTCAGACCACCTTGTGTACCATTGAAGTGGACACAGGAGACAGCCTGCCTGTAAAGAGTAAAATCTACAGACAGCCTGACCATGTCAGGGATTGCATCAGGACAGAGGTCCAAAAGATGCCGGAATTGATGGTCATTGAGCCTTCAGATAGCCCCTGGACTAGTCCAGTAGTCCTTGTGCCAAAGCCTCACTCCAAGTATGGAAAAAGAGAGATGATATTTTGTGTGGACTACAGAGGCCTTAATGTAGTCACTAGGACTGATGCCCATCCTACTCGAACGGTAGATGAACTTATAGATACTTTGGTCTAAGCCAAGTTTCTAAGTACATTTGACCTGACTGCTGGCTACTGGCAAATGAGATTAGCTGAGGATGCCAAGCCAAAAACAGCATTCTCAACCCCTAGTGGGCATTATCAATTTATTGTGATGCCCTTTGGTCAGAAGAATGCATCTGCCACATTTCAGAGGTTGGTGAACAAAGTCCTAACAGGTCTACAAGCCTATAGTGCAGCAAATCTAGATGATATTGCTGTATTTAGCTCCACCTGGGAGGTTAACCTGGTCCACCTCAGGAATGTCCTGGCGGCCCTGCAGAAGGCAGGCCTCACTATCAAGGCCACCAAGTGCCACATAGGGCAGAGAAAGGCTGTGTACTTGGGCCACCTGGTAGGTGGAGGCCAGGTTCAACCATTGGAGAGCAAAATCCAGACCATTGTGGACTGGATTGCTCTCACTACCCAGACTCAGGTCAGAGCTTTCTTGGGCCTGACTGGGTACTACAGAAGATTTGTCAAGGGATATGGGTCCATAGTGACTCCCCTGAATGATCTTAAATCAACGAAAATGCCCATGAAAGTTCAGAGGACAGTAAGCTGTCAAAGGGCATTTGCTGATCTGAAGCAGGCCATGTGCACTGCTCCCATCCTGCAAAGTCCTGACTACTCTAAAACTTCCATTGTCCAGACAGATGCATCTGAAATAGGGGTAGGGGCTGTGTTATCACAACTAAATGCAGAGGGCCAGGATCAACCAGTATCTTTTTCAGCAGAAGGTTTACCCCCCAGGGAGACACATTGGTCAGCCATTGAGAGGGAAGCCTTTGCTGTGGTCTGGGCCTTGAAGAAGCTGAGGCCATACCTGTTTGGCACTCACTTCATTGTTCAGACAGACCACAAGCCCCTCTTATGGCTTAAACAGATGTAGGGTGAAAACCCCAAACCTTTGAGGTGGTTAATTTCCCTACAGGGGATGGAGTATACAGTGGAACATAGACCTGGGAGTAACCATGCCAATGCAGATGGACTCTCCAGATATTTCCACTTAGAAAATGAAGACTCAACTGGGCAAGGTAAGTCTCATCTCCTTACGTTTGGGGGGGTTGTGTAGGAAAGTAGGATCTGCTTTTATGGTTACCCCCACTTTTTGTCTGGTGCTATGCTGTTTCTGACTAGTCTGACTGGGATCCTGCTAACCAGGACCCCAGTCTCTGTGCTTTCTCCCTTAAATTGACATGGTGAGTACTTAGGTACATCCCAGATTGGCTACCGGTGTACCACTATATGTCCCTAGTATGTGGTACTGAGGTACCCAGGGCATAGGTACACCAGGGGTCTCCCATGGGCTTCAGCATGTATTATGCCACCCATGAGAGACCACTCAAATTGTAACGACGTGCCTGCCATTGCAGCCTGTGTAAGCTGGTGCTAGCACCACTTACGACAGATATAGGTTTCCCTATATCTGGGGTCACTGCACCTACAACCTATAAGTTACCCCTAAGGCAGGCCTTTCAATCCTGAAGGCAGAGTGCTCGGATCTAAGTGTGAGGGTGCCCCTGCATGAGCAGGACACCCCTACAACCTTCGGAGTCCATTCTCCCGGGTTGTAAGTTTATCAGCCATTATAATGCATGGAGTGGCCATGCGTCATTACGCGATGACAATCTCTAAACTGGCTGTAACGAACCCTGTCATGTTTGATATCAAACATGTTGGAATCATACCCCAACACTATAAACGGCGTGAAAGGTATGACTCCATGCACTGTAAAGCTCCTCCGGGAGGCCCTCAGTGCTCCTGGTACTAGTCTTCTAGATCCGGACAGCACAACATGGCTGCTGACGACCAGTGACATGATTCTGCCCTCCTGCTGCTGAGCCAAGCTTGAGCAGGGGAAGGCAGAACAATAGGTATCCTGTCACAGGAAGGTGTGACCACCTCCCAGACAGGGTTTAGTGTATTGGGGCAGGGTGGGAGCGCTTGCCAGCGCCACTCAGTCTGCTTGAGGGGCACATTTGGTGCCCTCCTTGCATAGTCCAGTTCAAACCAGCTCAGGGAGCCGTTGGTGTTATGCCCAGCCACTCACCTGTACTCCAGATTGTTCCTCTTCTGATGTCGACTGTTCCCCAATCCCTCTGAAAGTTATAAGATGTGGCCTGAAGTATACACACAATTGCCAATCCAATAACTTCTCGGGGCAAGGGGGATTGGATGGAGAGACAAGAGTAACAAAGAAACCGGATTCTGCCCGAACCTCTTCTGAAACAGGAATCTTGCGTCTCGGGGATATCAATGTCTGAACGCCTGTGGGTCTTTTTCCAAAAGAGTCTAACCGAGTTTTGATGAGGTGCTGCTAAAATACAAAAAATACCTAATTACAAATATGCTTTTCCTACTATAACCTTTGGCATCAAGAATACACTAAATAATGTCCTACCCAAGTTAGCTTAATACGTGCACTCTTTGGGGATGATGAGCTTCGAATAAGAATGTTAAAAATCAGGGCTCTCCAACATGGAGTTTTTTCTATAAAACAAATATTTACAGTTTAGACACAATCAACAACTGTCTCTTTTGGTCATTCTCATCTTTTAAAACTTTGACATTGGCATATCTGACTGTTGTTTTCCATATGCGTTATAATGTTGCCCATCTAAAACAATAAGGGATAATCATATCATAACATGAATACGTATCAGAAACAATGTTCGTTTTGTTTGGTCTATTTCTTACAGCACCAACTACTATTGCATGGAATACAATGGGTTAGTACTTGGAATCAGAGTAGTTTTCTTGACAGTCTTTTGTAAGCGTATTCGCTTGTAAATGCGCAGTTTTTATTTAGCATATGCTTGTTTGTTGCACAGTTCTCTTGCAATAATAACTCCTTTCAATGAGCGTTCATTGTTCTTTAGCAAAACAAAAACCTAAATAAATGAGGAATGATAAAGGTTTAACGATAATAAGTCTTACCGCGATGTCCAGGAAATAAGGAAACGTGTTACCGTTGTGTTCAGAACGTTGCTAAACAACGATTTCTCTAACTTGTTCCTTTCTCTTCTTATCAGGTTTTGGGAGCCGGAAGACGCGTCAGAGCAGAACTCAGGAGCACCAGAGGGCAACCGGAACTCGCCGCGATGAAGCAGGAAGAAGGACTGGAGGACGCGCTGAGCAGTACCGGAGCTTGGCCGAGAACAGGTAAGTGCCGGAATCAGTAACGAGGCTAAGCAATTGCTTGTGAGCGGGTGCGGTTTAAATACTCTTGCACTCCGCTTTTTCCTTTGATTCACGTGTGCCCGTTTCTGTCAGTTTACACGTGTCTGAGTAATATCGGTTGGGTTATTTTGCATGTGACAGGGAAAACGTGTGCTGAGTCATCCTAGTAACTCAAAGAAAGTTCTGTATGCAAGTTTATAGTGTGCTATTTGTATTACACAATAAAGCTAGTACTTTAAACACAATAAACACAATATAAATCATGAGGTGCACAATATCACCACTCATCACTAGAAATGGTAAACCAGGAATTATTGATACTATTTTTTAGGAAATCAATGACAAATTCCTGCCGCCTATAACAGTTAGCTCCCGCTCTGGCGCGAAACTGGACAAAGGACATGGGAGTATCCTCCCCACTGTCCGACCCCTCGCCTGGGATGGGAACCCTTAATCGTCCCAACACTTTCCTTAGGGTACTTAAGGGCTTACTTGTGGGTGGGTCCTTAGATTCATCGTGGGACAAGATTCATATCAAGGCGCCACTTCTTCTTTGACCATCTGGGTGCTCTGGACTTCGCTGGAGTTCGCTCTGGGTATCGAGACTGCAACTGGAAAGACTCCTGCTGCTCCTGGTCTCGTCACCCTGCTCGTCTGCTGCAACGTCCATGCCTGTGCTCCATACAGGAACCTTCCAAGGCCTGTGGGCATCCAAGACACCTGAAGGAATCTCCCTTGAAGTGAAGGAATCACTTCCCTGCATCTGCAGGCACCACAACGAAGCTGACCGGTCTGCTGATCCTGGTCTCCCATGGACTCCAAAAGGCTCAGCAACACAGGTGGTGGTTTTTCACATCTCTTGAGGCCTTTCCTGTCCTCTCACCAAGTTTGAGGCCAGTATCCCTCATCGGAGCCGCAGGAACCGAACCACTGTGCATTGCGTCGACTTGCCGTTGCAAAGGCTGATTGGCCTCCTTCCTCCAAGATCTTTGGGCTCCAAGTAGCCCCAACCTCAAACACCTCCTGTGACCAAGATCTTTGTCCTCACTATATCACTAGCACCGTGGGCCTGCATCTTTGGTGAGCTGTGCAAGGACCTCTTGTGACTCCAGTTGCTCCGGCCTGTGTGTCTTCTTGAGGGTCTTCTTTGAATTTAGCATGCTCCCCTGTTCGCCCGGGGCCTGCTCTGACTCCCCTGCTTGTGGTGAGTCACCTGGACCTTTCTGGTCCCGACACTGCACCTTTTTCACTTTCCACATTGGTTGAGGTTGCCAAGGCTTGTTGTGCTCCCGACGGACACCGACCCCTCAACTCTCGACATCCAATGTGGGACAGCTAGTGTATGTCTCCTGGTCTTCCACAGCATCGCGTGGTCCGCACAGCTGCAGCTCCAAGGTCACCTTCAACTCTCCTGCAACACCCTACATCGGTGGGCATTCGTCTTCCGTGCCTCCTGGTCACTCCTGAGTGGCATAGACTCTGTCCCATCTGCTTGCAGGTACTTCTCATCTTGAACCCACCTTTGGGTTCCACCGGACACTTTCACCTTCTCCAGTAGCGGCATCTTCCTGAAGTCCTCCATTGAGTTCGACGGCGGTTTCCGACGCCACTTCACACCTATGCATCCGGCTTCCCTGGTGAAGGTATCCTGGTTCCTAGGGTATCCACGGGTGGGGTGGCTCTCCAAACTTCTGTCTTCCACTGGGTTTCTTCAGGGTCCACTGGGAAGGGTCTTCTTCTTTAAAATTGCAACTGCGACTTACCCATTAACTCTTATTGAGCCCGTGGTCGTGTTCCCACACTGCACATGGCCTCCGTGGGGTTCCTGGTTATTTACCTCTGGTGGTTCCTTGGGTCCCCAGCACTTCTGCATCTTCTTGGTATAGTCTTGACTTGAGGCGTAGTTTGCAAACCATTATTTTAGTATATGGTTTGGTCTCCCCCTGGTGACCACTGTGTATCCATGCTACCTACCTGTTTTATTTGCAAAGTATTGTGTGCATTGTGTATATCTCCAGGCAGGAGATATTTGTGTGTGTTAGTGAGTGTCTTATAATACATACATATTTTTATAAATACACTGTGTAGTTCTTTTTCACTTAACCTATATCAATAAGATTATGTTCTGGTAAAAAAAAGCTGCTTTACACTCCTTCTGGAGTAAGCCTGAAGGCTTGTCTCTGCAGCTACCACTTAGAGAGCTTTCTAAGGTTGTCTAAGACCACTAAAATCACCATAAGGGTTGTCTGGATTAGTGCAGGGTGCTACACTTACATAAGTGAGCACCATATACTAAGCCAGCTTCTCACAGGCACCCAAAGCACAGTGCTTTGTTTGTGTCACGATCCCTCCAAAACCCGCCAGCAGTAGAACCTCTAACTTGCTCAGAGGCTGTTGAATGCATAAAATCCCACCCACTCATCCATGCAATCAGCACCACTGGTGGTGTTATATGCGTACTGTGTTTTGTGTCATCTGCAATGTTGCAGCATTATGCTCACACTGCTGGTATAACAAAGTGATTATGCCAATCGCATGATGGTTTGACTGTTTACAAAATCAGCCACTGCATGGGATGTGAGAGTTACAATGCTGCATCTTCCGGCATCAGGGACAATGGCTCCCGCATTGTCAAAGCTCTCGCGGGAGCTCCCCGGACTCCAAGCTCTTGCGCGAGCTCCTCAAGTCTCGTCAGCCATGATGTACATTGACTACCAGTAAGTTGGAAAAACACATGAGTGTGGTGCGTAGAGGAGGGCTTGGTTGTAATTGCAGTGGTTAACATGATATGTGTTTGTTGTTCTCATTAGATTTCTAGTGTCCTTTATTCCGCCTGGATGTTATGGACCCACAAACTATATCCCTCCCGGACATCGCAGGCATTGTTGCCGCCATACAAGCAGACAATGCCACCTTGCTGCAAGAAATTACAGCAGTACACGCGAAGATAAACCTTCCTAAAGACCCCTGGGGACTGCCTCCCCCAGTAAAACCTTCAAAACCTGTGTTAACATCTCATAGTTTTCATATGCCATCAGGAGACTTCACGGCTTCGGCTAGCGGCCTGCCTCCTACACAGATACACGTTGTTACCCCGATGTCTATCCTCTAGCACCCCAAGAGCGCTTCTATGGAGATACCAATAAATTTGGTATATTCCTCAACCAATGCCATCTTCTCTTCATGGCTCATCCAGGGGCTTTCCTGGATAATGCTACTAAGGTAACTTTCATTCTCTCCTACTCAGTAGGAGATACAACCCTGTGGTCAGTTTCCTTGGGGGAAACAGCGTTTACATTGCATGCTTTACATTGCATGCATTACAACGCGGTCGTTACAACGACCACGTTGTTACATCGCGAACCATTACATCGCAAGTCGTTACAACGACTTGCTGTAGGGGGCAGTAGGTGTGGGATTTACAATCCAACACTTTCCCTGCTGTTGCACAAACTGGAGTAGGAATAGTAAATTATACTATTCCTAAGTCCAGCGCGCCCCCTACAGCAAGTCGTTGCGATGTAATGGTTCGCTATGTAACAACGCGGTCGTTGTAACGACCGCGTTGTAATGGCATGCGATGTAAAGCATGCGTAGTAATTACATATATTCTCTCCTTGGTGGAGCACAAAAATCCCCTTATATAGAACTTTAGACAACTTTAGACAATTTAAAGAAGCCATGAAACGGTTGTTTGTGAAACATGCTTTCGTTCAAGCGACAGACAACGCGCTGTTGAACTTGAAACAGGGCTCCTCAGACCTACTACATTACATATCCACCTTTAATAGGTTGGTCATAGAGGTCGAATGGCTGGAAGACAAGGGGATGTTGCTCTGCTACAGAGGACTTAAGGACGAGCTCAAAGAAGTCTTGTCTCAAATCTTAGACCCTCCAGACGACTGTAATGATTTCATAGACTTGGTAGTCAAGTTAAACCATCATCTCTCCAAACAAAAATGAGAAAAAGACAAAAGAAGAACAAGGGAACATAGGGTCATAGTCGTAAGAGACAGAGGGAAAAGGAATGAATCCTCTAATACATCGGAACCCATGCAGATAGGGACAACACGTGGCCCCCTTACAAAGGAGGAAAAAGAAAAGTGCAGAAAACTCAATCAATGCCTTTACTGCAGGAAATCAGGTCATTTTGTCAAAGAATGCCCAAGCCATCCAGCCAAGCCTAGAGTAAACGAGATAGGGGTATCTGCTGTTTCTATTGAAAACCCCGAACAGCTGAAAAACTAGTAAACTCGGTAGCCGATGGCGTCACTCTACTGAGTCAGTCTCTAAGTTCGACCTCCACTATGACCCCTGTTTCTAATCCTCACCATTTCAGCATCCCCGTAACTCTGACAGCATGATCTTAACAGTCTTGGGTTGTGGAAGCTCTTATTGAGCCAGGGCAACTGGGAAATTTGCGGATACACACGTTTTGCACACCTTAGGAATCCAGGCCATCCCAAAGAACAGACCAGAACTAGTTAGGGCAGTGGACAGCAAGGAGTTGACTTCAGGACTGATACAATCCCATACTGAAGACTTATTAATGACGTGTGAAAACGCACATGCTGAAAGCATACATTTCAATGTCATCGACACCCCACAGTTCCGACTTATCCTAGGGATTCCCTGGTTAGTGACCCACAACCCACTAATCAATTGGCAGAAAAAGACGCTAACCTTTCAGTCCACCTTCTGTGCTGACACCTATTTTTCCACACCTGTGACACAAACAACAATCCAGGGGTATGACTTCCCCAGACCCGTTCCTAGTATACTTGTTCTTGAGGGCATACCCGAAGAGTATCAGGATTTGAGAGAGGTGTTTGATGAACAGAAAGCCAATACCCTACCCCCACATAGGGATTACGACTGCAGGATAGATCTCGTGCTTGGAGCTAAACTGCCCTGCAGTCATATCTATTTGGCTACCAAAAAAGAAAATGACCGTCTCTGTGCCTACCTGGATGAGTACCGAGCCAATGACTTTATCCGCCATTCTAAATCCCCAGACTCCTCGCCCCTCTTCTTCTTACCCAAGAAGGGGGGTGACCTCAGAATGTGAATTGACTACCGCACAGTAAGCAATTTTACCATCAAAAACTGCTACCCCTTACCTTTAATCCCTACCTTTCTGGACTAGGTGAACTACCTAGTGAGAGTTTGAATGGGTGATAAGTGGAAGACCGCGTTTCATAAAAAATGTGGTCTTTACGAATACCAGGTCATGCCCTTTGGACTCTGCAATGCCCCCACAGCTTTCCAGTTTTTCATAGATGAGGTATTGAGGGAGTTCATCGATGTTTGCTGCGTGGACATCTTAATCTATTCTAAGATCAAATCTGAGCATGTAAAACAGGTAGGAGCCATCCTTCACAAACTGCGACAAAATTCCCTATATGTAAAACTGGAAAAGAGCATGTTCCATACAACTCAGGTTGAGTTCCTGGGTTACACTCTCAGTCCTGATGTAGCCGGTGTGGAGCAGAGAAAGATCAAAGCAGTCGTAAATTGACCCAGTCCCACCTCCGTCAAACAAATTCAAAGCTTTCTTGGCTTTGCCAATTTGTAAAGGAGGTTTACAAACAATTCTCTCAAATGATTACCCCAATCATCAGACTTCTTCAGAAAGGAGTTAAATTCGACTGGAACTTCACAGCTGAAGCAGATTTTCAGGTCCTAAAGGGCAAATCACCACCGCCCCTGTGTTTATGCATCCTGACCCAACTTAACCTTCATTGTTGAAGCAGATGCTTCCCAAATTGCCCTTGGAGGAATTCTGCCCCAGAGAAGCTTAGAGACGGGACAACTACACCCCATCACATATTATTCAAGAAAATGACTACCAGCTGAAAAGAATTACCCAATTGCAAATCGTGTAATATTGTCTATAAAAGCAGTTTTTAGGCAATGGAGCCATTGCCTGTTGAGGGCTAGACATCCTATTACAATCTACAGCGATCATCGCAACTTACAGTGTCTGTGCTCTGTTAGAGCTTTGTCAGCACAGCAACAGCGCAGGATGAAACGTTTTAATGATTATAATTTCATAATTACCCAAACGGATGGGGAAGGAAAATACCAAGGCAGATACCTTGTCCCGTATTGGACAGTGTGTTACTGATACTAATATCAAAAACCCCAACCCATTCTCGCACCTGATTGCTTCCAAGCAAGTGTTTGTATTTCCACCTTTTTTGGATGATGTAAAGAATGCTGTTCAAACAAAAACCCAAGAGAAGTGGTTAACCGCACACCCTACACTTACTTATGACAATGGGCTTGTTTTCCACGCCAACATGCAATTGTTTCTACCCAACCCAGCGTTACAGCTCACTGCAATACAACTCAGTTATGATACACTACCGTCTGAACACTCAGGCATTCAAAAAAACCTAACAATTAACAAAGAGATGTTTTTGGTGGCCATCCATGTTAGACGATGTGCAGAGGTATGTTGAGATGTGCTATATACTCTTAAAGTAATATGATTCGTAGTGCTGCTAGCGGACTCTTATGCCCCATCCCAGTACTGCCAAAACCATGGCACTTAGTCTCCTTGGACTTTGTTGTGGAAATCCCATTGACTAAATCCGGTTACACCACTATCCTAACCGTGCTAGATCATCTTTCTAGAATGGCCCATTTTGTGCAGTTAAGAAAACTACCCACAGCCCATGATTTAGCTTCCATCTTTCTAAAAAACTTAGTCCGTCTCCATGGGGTACCTTCAACACTTATTTCGAACCTTGGCTCTCAGTTCATTTCTCATTTCTGGCATGCATTATGTAAAACCCTGAACGTAGAGCTCTGCATATCATCTGGTTGCCACCCCCCAAGAAGACGGTTTAACCGAAAGGACTAACCAAACCCTAGAGCAATACCTATGCTGTCTGTTATTAGAAAACGATGAAGATTGGTCTACCATCCTCTGGGCAATAGAATTTGCTTATAATAACACAGGCCACTCCTCCCTAGGAATGTCCCCTTTTTACAGGGGTACCACCTCAAAGATGTACCGTAGGATGAACCCGTTACTACACAAGTACCCACTGTACAGGAATCCTAGACTATAAAAGAATCCATGGTAGGCTTCAGTATCTGGTGGACTGGATAAGGTATGGCCCAGAAGAAAGGTCCTGGGAACCTTTAGTCCATTTGCAGTATGCTCCATGTCTGTTACGCTCCTTCCATGCACGGTATCCAGACAAACCATGACCTATTACCACAGTCTTAGAGGAGTTTTATAGGGGGGCAGTGCTGTCGCGATCCCTCAAAAATCCGCCACCCGTAGAGCCTCTAACATGCTTAGAGGCTGTTGAATGCATAAAATCCCACCCGCTCACCCGTGCAACCAGCACCACTGGTGGTGTTATATGCGTACTGTGTTTTGTGTCATGCATTGTTCCAGCATTATGCTCACACTGCTGGTATAACAGAGTGATTGTGCCAATGTCATGATTGTTTGACTGTTTATTTGATCAGCCACTGCATGGGATGCTAGAGTTACTATGCAGCATCTTGCAGCATCTGGGACAATGCCTTCCGCATTGTTAAAGCTCTAGCGGGAGCTCCCCGGACTCCGAGCTCTCACGCCAGCTCCTCAAGCCTTGACAGCCATGATGGGTGTGGTCTTTATATTTAAGCTGTGCCCACCTTCCAGAAGCTGCTTTGCCTTGAGTTCGGATCAAGACAGCGGTCTGTGTGTTTGTCCCCGCCTCAAAAGCTCCACTTCCGGCTCCAAGAATGGATCAGGACTGCTCTGCAGGATTCCTGGTTATTCTGCTTGGCCACCTGAATATTGAAAAGACAAAGCAAACTGTGAGTAACCCCGAATCGTTTTCCAGGAGCCGGCATTGCGTCACAGACAACAAGGTACCCAATGTAAGCAAGGAATACCATGAGAGTCTAATAGTAGTAATAACTTTTTTGACTGCAATAACTTTGTGAATGTGAAAATATATTTCCTGATACTTTGTCACTAATTCCTGGCACTAATGCTTGGCACTGTTGAAAAAAGAATGATGGATTAAACTCAGATCTTTCTGACTGGGGGAGAATGTTTGCATGGTACAGACAGAACAATGCAAGAGTGATTTGCATATGTCTGGGTCCAGCCTGGGGTGGCACGAAGAGCAAAACAACGATTTAATAAACCCAGATCTTTCTGACTGGGGGTGAATGTTTGCATTATTCCGCATTTCGTCCATCATTTGTTCCTTTTACTTTTGTCACCCTAAGTGGGAAGGGTATGCCCAGATGTGGGTCCAGTGCTCACTGCCCCACTGGATTCAAGCTAGCCTGGCTGATATGGGGTGATGGCCCGAAACCAGTCCCAGAATGCTTGTTTCCGGTCCAGGGAGGACCTGGCTTGGCAGTTAGGGCTGGACTTTTCCCATGAGGAACAGGGTCAAGACTGATTTGCATATGGCTGGGTCTAAACTGGAATGGCATGGGAAAAAGAAAACAATGGATTTAGGCCCAGATTTCTGTACTGGGGTGAATGTATGACATTGTTCAGCATTCTGTCCATCAATTGTTCTTTTTGCATTTGTCACCCCGAGTGGGACGGGTATGCCCATACATGAGTCCCGTGTTCTCCATGCCACTTGAGTCAAGCTAGCCTGGCTGATGAGGGGTGCAGACTGATTTGGATATGGCTGGGTCCAAACTGGGGTGGAGTGGTGAGCAAGCGAATTATAAATTAAACCCAGATCTTTGTGACTGGGGTGAATGTTTGCATTGTTCAGCATTCAGGCCATCAATTGTTCTTTTTCTTTTGTCACCATAAGTGGGAAGGGTATGCCCAGACGTGGGTTCCGTGCTCACTGCACCACTGATTTCAAGCTAGCCTGGCTGATGAGGGTGTTGCCCAAAAACCGGTCTTAGGATGCTTGTTTCTGGTCCAGGGAGGACCTGGCCTGGCAGTTCGGGCTAAACTGTTCCATTAGGCACAGGCTCAAGACTGATTTGCATATGGCTGGGTCCAAACTGGGGTGGTGCAGTAAGCAAAAGACCGATGGATTAAACCTAGATATTTGTGACTGGGGGTGAATGTTTGCATTATTCAGCAATCCATCCATTGATTGTTCGTTTTGCTTTTGGCACTGTTTCCTAGCATTAACTCCTGGTGCTAAGTCTTGGCACTAATTCTGATTCTTTCTACTACTAGCCTTGGCACTCTCATTTGCTATTCCCCAGCAGCGATTAGTGTAACCTCAAGGTGTGAGCATTTGGAACCTGTGCTGCTAAACAGGTCATCAGAGTGTCATTCTGCGAATGCCGGTGTTTCCTACAAGGGCCATAGATTACGCCGTCTTCGGCGATTGATGTACGTTGACTCCCAGTACGTTGGGAAAACACGTGAGGGTGGTGGGTGGAGGAGGGCTTGGCTGTAATTGCAGTGTTTGTTGTTCTCATTACATTTTGAGTGCCATCAACATCATTTCTCCACAACCACAATCCAGAGCAGCATCTGGACGAAAGGACATTGCCACCCAACAAGCCCAGTAATTGCTGCGCAGCTAGGAGGGTAGGGAGAACACAAGAGAACTACATACATCTTTGAGCTAGGGACGGAGCATTTGAACATAGGTCACTCATACTCAGTCCCCCCTGTTCTTGTCTTGCCTTGAAGGTCAACAATTACCTAAAGGTGTCTACGACGACATCCAGTATCCGGCCCTCTTCCCTGGCCCTTATCCAGATCCCTTGTGGATACCTACATACACAGGCAGTAAGGTAGGGTACACAGAGTTGGGCCCATATCGTCCCTGTGGAATCAAGCAGTGCAGGCTATAAGGTAAGCGCTGCATTGTTGCACCCTGATGGTTTTCCTAGGAAAAAGGGTCGGCAGTATGTTCTTTGTGTCTGATTAAAGAACTTCATAGCAAGTGCATGGAAACGTTCCTGAGCATGCACTGAAACCTGCTAGAAACCTTAATTGAAAACAGGTCACTGGAGCTGAAAGTCCAGTAGTGCTTAATCAAGCCTTTGAAGAATATCCCTATATCCCTGTATTCCTTTGAAGAGGGTCTGCCTTTTGCTTAATTAACTCCATTAGTTGGCTTGAATGGTGCAGATAAATCCTTTGGCAGCACAATCTGGTTTCCCATGCATAAGCATTCGACATAGTGCTCAATGTAAGAATGATTTTTGTGCATAGAGTTCAGGAGCTACAATAATTTGAGGTAAATACTCTAGTTCCATAAAGCGTAGGCCACCTCTCTTTTTACTGTATGTCTTAATTTTATGTATAGTAAATCATGAATTGATATTAGTGCTGTTACTTTCTAATTATTTCTGCTGTAGTCTCAAGAAATGAAGGAATGTTGAGGCTGACAATTACATGTAATCAGAAATATCAATGCTCAGCTCTCACAGATGCCCCCTATAAAATCACTGACTTGATGTATTATTGAATCGCCCAAACAAGAAGCAAAGACTAAGGAGGGGATCACAAAACAAACATTTGGGACTGCCAGTAGCTGAGGTCCATCCTATATTAACGGTGCTAAAGACAAGTGGTCATAGTGTTGTTACCTACACCAAATCCATGCCCAGGTTTGCTGTGTTTCCCATCAGATTTGCAAACCTCCTGCAGGAACAGATGTCCTCGCTAGAACACGACTAATTCTTGCAAATTCCCCCTCCAACCTTATGATTGCTGTTGTTGAGTTACCATGACGACCATGAGAGCAGTGGATGAAATGAAACAAAAACCTATTATTCTCGTGAGACTTGGCACAACTAAGGCCGAAATTCGGCCTTCTAAAAACGTTTGGATGCCGTCCACGCAGGTCCTGTTCTGAAGGATTCTGATCGTAGTCAGAAATTCATTGTCTAGTAAATTATTCCTGATTAGGGGTTGGTAATGCACTGTTCAACTGAATGGGAAATGTGAAGACCAACATGCAACCTTCATCAGCAAGATGTACCTTTTCAAAAAAGAAAATTGGCCAACCATTGAATTAGAAGTCTTTTTAATCATGTGATGCACCTCGGTTTGCCAACTGATCTCCCCTCCTCCATCTCTAATGCGTTTAGAGGGAGAAAATTAAAAAAAATCTAAGATGGTAAGTTTCCTTGGTACAATTGAAATTGAAAGCAAAACATACTCTGTGTATGGAAGTGCTGATGGATCGTCCTATGTTCATTCATGGGCTAAAAGAGAAGCTTTTATGAATCAAAAGTGTGCAGGGCTTTGAATTCTTGAACCGAACAATATATCACTATTTTTTAGTAGTCATCGTGCCACTTGGATGAGAGAAGAACGAAGCCTTTTTATTTCTAAAAGAACAGTTTGAATTATGAAAATGCGGTTCACATGTTCCCTTCTGTTATTTGCTTCTGAAAGGAATGTATATTGGAGTTAAGTTGTGATATGTGACTGAAGGCTAAAGGAAACTGTAGCAGTAAAATTGTAGCAGTGATTGAGGTATCTCTTCTGGTTTAGTCCTAAAATTCACTCTACACTGGCCAGCCACTGCATCACTCCTCACTCCTCTGGGTGGACAGGACTGATGCAGTCAATTTGGAAGCCATATAGAAATGCTGGCTGGGTCATAAGACAACATAACTAAAGAACTACAGCAAAAAGGTGTACACTATGGCAGGCATCTTGAAAAAAAGGTCCCAGGATTACCACAGTCCTCCAATACTGGCAATTCAATAACTTTTATTTTTCAAACTAGATATATTTGTTAAGCAACTTCAAATTAGCTTGTGGCATACAGAACATTAACACAACTCGAAAAAAATCACCATGTTGTCAAAATAAACACAAATAAGGTTTGAGCAAAGTTATTGTATATTTTCCGGCAACAGCTACTGCAACTTTTCCAATTAACAAAGCCACCCGCTCTACTCAGTAGCATATGGAGGGAGGTGAAATGTGTGAATAATACATATCAGCAAATGAAACTTCATAGAAAATGATTATTTGCGATGCAAAACATATGCAAATCATGCACGGAGAACAGATATTCCAAACTAAGCAATGCGACAATTAATTCAAAAAGCAGTTTTAGCAAAAGATATTTGGGAAGAAATTTACATTTTTACATAGTAAATTATCACTTCTAAAAATATTTCCCTACATAATCACTGTACTATTTCTTTTTAGCCTGTTTTAGAGTTCTAAACATTGCAATACAACTAATTAGTGAGTAATAGCCGCCTTAAGCGCATCTAATCCCCCTAAATGTCATTTAATAATACACACTGATTGCTATTCATAGCCCTTATTAGAGAAGCAAGCAGTTTTTGCTCTCTCTCGACAGAGTTTTGTGTTGCTCGTTAAAAACATCCAGTGGCTACCTAAACAGACCGAGAAGCACATTGACATATCTGCAGTGGAAAATGGAGAAACAAGCTCAAATATTAATGAAGCGTAGTTGAGGCAAACTTTATTTTTATTATTCATTTATTTCATTATTTATTTATGGTTTAAAGGGGCGTTGGCTAGACCCAAATAAAGCGACCGAGTACTTTATAAAGTGAACTGATTACATCAACAGCAGCAGTAAATACACTTTCCACCAGCGTGTGATTTAAATGTGCCTTTAATAGGACAATAGAGTCTATTGAGACAGAGAAGTAAGTGAAGATCATTGGAAATGCAGTGAGTTAGTGGAGAGGTGAAATAAGAGAATTCTTGGAGACAACTTATATAGCTCGGACATAAGGTAACCGAGAGAGACCAGCTAATTTCCAAAGTGTTGTTGGAACAATAGACTCTTTAACCCCGTTTTTAGAACTTCTTTTCAGGCAATCGTTCTAATGGCTTTGTGGATGGCACGAGACAACTTCAATATACACCTGGTTTGGGATCCCCTTCAGTGGGCTCAAGATTTGAGAGATGTGATGAAACATTCCTACGGTGACCAGTTTAGTTGCTGCTAGACTTATTTATATTACATTTCATTCTAAATGGGAGGACATGTTGGTAAAGGGCTGTTTTAGGTTTCATTTGTTAGGCTTTGGCCATGCTTTTCATGGTACAATGCCTGCTTCAAACGTTTTGTGAAAGAAAATGTCACAGAGATCCTGATTAATGCTGCATTTATTGATCTCTGTATACCAATTCATTTCAAACAACCAAAAGAATTCCACTAGAAAAAGTATTGCCAAATATTGTAAAATATCCTTCGAGATGTGTTGGTGATCCCTAAGGGAAAAGATACATTTTCTTAAAATAACCCTCACCCACCAAAAGGTCCCTTGGTGGCATGCTTCATCATCGGGTTCTTCCCGCCCCGCTCCGGGACGGGGCGTGCTACGACCGACGGAGACGTGGGAGCACTTTCTGGAAGGTATGGGATATATTGCTAGGGTAGGAGTGGAAGTGTCAGAGAAATAGTGAAAAAAATTCTAAAAAATGCCTTGCCACTTGGAACCTAAACTTTATTGAATCCTGTGGCTGGTATTGTTAAAACAGGTTTTTTTTTTTGGGAGGTGCACAGTGTAATGTATGTGTAACTCCCGGTCTACATGTTTCAAGCCTTACCCCTATGGCTTTTCGTCAGGACCAGGTTAAATTGATCTCTAGTACCACTCCTGAGTGATGCCTAATGTATTCCTCAGTGCATATCAAGCAGTGGCGGCTCCCAGAGGGAGTGCTGCGGGGCGGTGTGGCGGGGCGGGGGAGGGGCTGGGTGGGGGTGTAGTGGAGTCGGACATATGACGGGCAGGAGTAAGGTAAGTAAATAAATAAATAAAACTATTTACCTTGCGTTCGCTGCATCGCCAACTCGGAGATGCAGCGACCGCAAGGTAAATAGTTTTATTTATTTATTTACTTACCTTACTCCTGCCCATCGTATGTCCGACTCCACTACCTCCCCACCCAGCCCCTCCCCGTCCCGCATCACCGCCCCGCAGCACTCCCTCTGCAAGCCGCCACTGATATCAAGGTATAAATACTGTGCGTAATACAATACCTAATTGGTATGATGCTTCAATAAAATGTAGTTACTGCCTAAACTTGACCCCATGAGCTCTGCACGGGAGGGGAGGGGCGCTTATAGTCACACTTACATCAAAGCTGCACCCTCGCCCAGCGCATTGTGCCTGCTCATTGCTCCGTAATTTTTTTCACTATCTCTCTGACCCTTCCACTCCTACCCTAGCAATATAGCCCACACTTTCCAGAAAGTGCTCCCACGTCTCCGTCGGTCGTAGCACCCCCCGTCCCGCAGCGGGTCGAGAATAACCCGATGATGAAGCATGCCTCCAATGGACGTTTTGGTGGGTGAGGGTTATTTTAAGAAAATTTACCTTTTCCCTTAGGGATCACCAACACATCTGGAAGGATATTTTACAATATTTTTCAACATTTGGCAATACTGTTTCTAGTGGACTTCTTTTGGTTGTTTGTATGATACAGGAGGCTAGGTCTACTACGTACCTCTCTCTCCCATTTTTGATTAACCTGCCAATTCATTTCAGCACAGGGCAGGCCTAAGCCCTCGCCAAGCAACTTCATCCAGGCCCTATTTCACAATGCCATTTATTGGCTCTTTTGCCTCCTGTCAGGAACACACAGGATTGCTGACCAGCATAGATGTGCAGATTGCTTACCTGTAATCTTTCTTTCTTCGATTCTCCATTACTCATCCCAATATTTACTATTTGACAAAGAGAAGCATTACCTCTATGTCATGACATTCCCCTTTCCAAGCTCTTTCTTAGGTTTCTTCTATTTTCCAAAAAAGGCACCCCCCCCCCCCTCTGTTTAAAGTAAATGGAGAAAACTCCAACTAATCCTGTTTTTACCTACATCCAAAAACATTCAGGAAGACAGTTGAGCAGTGGAGATGGAACATAAGTAATAGGATAAGGAATGGTGAATCAGAGTAAAAGCATTACTACTAAATAATCTAGACCTTATTTCGTCTCATTTTCGCATCCCATTCTTTACTAATTGAGATTATCCCCAAGCAGTATGCATTCTTTGTGATAATCTAACCCCAAAGAAGCAGACAGCAGTTGTCAGAAATTAGGTTAATAGTATTGGAATGCTGACCACTACCAACTTAATAAAAATAATCTATTTAGGTCAAAACAGAATTCTGCAAAAATCTCTGCTCAACTCCTTGTGGGCTTGGCACAAGTAGCAGAAAAACCTAGAGACGTATGTATTAAGTTCAAGGAGTACCAACAATTTTAAATTAAGTACACAACACAATAAAAGTCCCAAACTAATTTAGAAATATAGAGAGAAATACAATGATCAAAAAGAAACCAAGATAATTAAAACTGTTTATGTGGAACCAGAGATCTGACTTTTTTATGTTTGAGCAAAACAAGCCCAGAAAAACTGAAGTGACATTGAAGAACAGTAGATGGCGGCTAAACGGCCTTAGGCATGATTTCAGACTCACCATGAAGAGCAGGGGTCGAATACATCAAGTCAGAAGTCCCAGCTACAATTTTGACTTCAGACTTTGTCTCTGAAATGGAAGTCACAATCTTCCAGCAGGCCAAGGTCCAAAGTTGTGGACGGCAAGGACCACTTAAAGTCTGATACGCTGTCATCGTGCTCCCACTGAAACTCTTGGGTTTCTCAGCTGAAGCTCGAAGCGAGACAAACAAAGTTGCTTCTTGGGTCGGAAACATCTTCCACCTCACCCTGGTCCAATGTTTTATCTTTGAATTTTATCACTGTTTCCAAAATCAAAATCCTCCAGCAAGGCTGGAAGCCGTAGCTGAGTAGGATTCCATGAGGCCAGATATGTTTACTGTGCGGTCCTGCTGAACCTGTTTTCAACAATAACCTTGTTTTCTTGCCCACCTATGGTGGGAACTTCCTTTTACGAGTCCCCTGTGGGTGGAGAAAAAGAACAGTACCATTTTTCTCTAACTGGCAGGAAAGTTCCTTTTGGTTTGTTCTGCAGCAGGCCCTAGCTCCTCAGGGCAGGCTTCTATGCACCAGTTCTCTCTCCAGTCAGGTTTCCTGCAGAATCCAGTCCTTTGTGGTGTGCTGGGCTTGTTTGAGTCAGGAGTCTTTCTTTTTTTTTGTGCCCCTGAAACAAGCAAACAATAGGCCGATGACTTGGCCCTTAAAGATGAGTTACAGTCCCTCAGTGCGAGCAATAGTCAGAAATCCTTGTGTGCATCCTAATTTTAATGCAGGAGTCAGGAGACTTCTTCTACAGGTGGAATCTTCCCAGGTCCAGGAATATTCTGAGGAGGTGGTGCTTGATGTGGCAGATTTATTCAGTGCACTAGTCAGTGACTGGAGCAATTCTGCCTTCCACACAATCCTAACTATTCTCTCACATTCCTGCAACTCTTTTTTCAGAACTTTCTCTTTGCCCTACAGTAAAATTACCCAGAAACCCCTGTTTCAGTACAGCAGAACCATTCTACCACAAGGCAGGTCTGTCTTCAGCTCCACAGTCATTCCCCTGTTTAGGTTAGCTCTCTTCCCATTTGACAGGTCCAAACTGGTTCTTGCCTCCACTATGACTGGAGCCTGGCAGTCTAGGAGAGTCTAACGATTTAACAGGAGAAGCCTTTCCTGGCACCTCCAAGTCAAAAAGGGTAGTGCTAAGTCTGTCCATTGGTCTGCCAGCTGTTCCAGTCCATTTCCTTATAGATAATCCCTGGAAAGTGGTCCGCAGTTAACACCACCCTATCCTTCCTGGGTTTAGAGGCAGGCCATTGACTGCTGAGCCGGTTCATTAACTCTCTCAGCTAAGGATGTGTATTCCTGCTCTAGAGGTGAGATGAGTAGGAGACCTGGTTTTACGCCGCTACTGTATCATGCCGGCTAAAATACATTTTATAAAGTTACTTGTCCACTTAAATTATCAAAACCATGATTTCACCATTAAATCAGATTGTGCAAATTGATGAGGATATAAGTTTAAAGGTATTTGCTAGAATTTTCAGAGGCAGAAATATAAAATTAAATATTTAAATCACACCTAGGTCTGTATTATGGAAAATGTAGGTGGACACAGTGAAATTGCTTTTAGGCCTTCAATCACCGAGAGGGCATACTCTTTAAACATATAGTAGTCCTCTTTTTAATATATTAGGTGCACTGACTTCTGGGCATACACGGTGTACTTTAGGAATGACATTAATGCATAAGTTTCCCTACCTCTTATATGTTACTTCAGTGCCTTTAAACTGCAGCCAATCTACAGTCCAGTGGTGCTCTTGAGAAGCATATATTTTGTCTTATTTGTGGGTGGTGTAAATACACACTGCAGCCCACTTATGACATTATACCTCCCATGCAATAGGCACCATTTACAATGGATTTACAAGGTTACAAATGGAGTTCCAATGTGCAGCATATGTATTGGGTGAAGCATAGGTGCTTTACTACTGTGTAGTAGTGGTAAAGCACACAGAGCTCTAATGACATCAAAATCAGACATGAAAAAATAGAGGGGACCAGCAAAACTGATGTAATTCCTTACAGGAGTTATGAATCACACAGCAAATTTTAATCCAGGTACTTAGAATTATTAATCCAAAAATCATAGAACATTTCTAAGACACACATTTTCCTAACAAAAACTTTGTGCCAAATTTTGATTCTCAGTCATTGGCAAGATTCCATCTGCAATGATTTAAAAAAGTAAAAGGAGTAGCCCAGATAACAGTTTTAGATATATCACAAGTAAATACCCTACACCCCCCCCCAGCCACAAATGCTGCCATTCCATAATTAAAGCAAGCCTGGTTGAAGGTGGAACATCCAACCCCACCTGAGAATAAGACAAAGAAATTACTACTTTATCCCAGTGACTCATCGTTGACATTGATGATTTATAATCACAGTAGGCGGGGCTACTTTAATGAACAAACATTCACAATGTCTAAATTCAGCTGACCTGGGTAGAGAGATTGTGGCAGTTCTCACCGCATCCAGTATTCCTGACTGTGATCCAGATCTGATGACAGTTTGGGATATAAAAGAGGAGGCATTCTTTCTTGATCTCTATGAAATGAAGAATTGACCTTAGGTAGAAAACTGAACCTAAACAAAGGACAATTCTCTCTTCAAATATTTTCAGACATGATAGAGTACACATTAAAGCACTTGATTCATCTCTGTCTAGCTGTTGCAATAGCCGACAAAAAATACCTTTAGTGACAAAAGCTTTTCTGAAACTAAACCCATGATTTAAAAGACGGATTTTGGTGACCTGGCAACACAAGAGGGTGATCCCAAAGTACAACCAATTTCGGAATCCTTTGTCTCAATATATCAAAACCCCAAAATAGTGTCCAAATCAAGAGCCTGATTATTAATGTTTAACACAATGCAGCGCAGCAACCAAACTTGCTGTGATGCATTGTGGAGGGGGGGAGGGGGGAGTGCATGGCCGTTGTTATGAAGATTGGCCTGCTGCTGCTGTCATCACCTGTGCTGGTGCATAAACAACCTGTCTTTCACAATGCAGAGCCTGGCAACATGGTGTAGCGGGGAGTTTGCGTTGTTTGGCACAGAATGTTTACTGTAAACATACCAATTCAGTATTCCTCCACATTATAGCCTGTGCAGTAGCAGAATATCTGAGTTTGATGTGGGTAATAAGAAGAGCTGCCATTAAATAATTATGTTTTTACTATAAATTTTATTATTGTGACATATTGGAACGTGGCTCTTTATTATCTCGGTGTAAGATTGCGGCTTTTGGCTTGGTGGATAGGTAGGGGGTCTGCACTCATATATCGTTTTTTCACCAATGCTTTTATTGTTCTTTCTTTACAGGCTTATATAATGCCAGGATGATTCAGTTTGTTTCTGTTGTCCTTCTTCCAGATCTTCGGGTTCCCTTCCGTGGATCTGATTTCCCGATGGTGCCCCTCGGAAGAAGATGGGACTAAGGGAAGTATATTACCCTCTTTTCTTTTCTTTTCTTCAATAACTATAGGGTCTGGGGGGGGAGGGGGTGAGAGGGGAGTGATCGGTTTCAACACCCGTCCGCCACCGGTGCTCACTAACTATCACTTATGGTGACGAAAACAACAATAAGAAAAAACAACAACAAAAAACACTTTCTTTATTACGTCCCTCGTTTTGGCAATTACATGCCTCTCTCTCCCCCCCCCCTCCCCAGACTCTTTTAGACATTGCCCCTACGCCAAATAAGACCGTAACCGGCCACGCACCCGTGCTAGCCACGTCCCTCCTGGGGCGTGGCGAGTTGCTGCTCTTTCTGGTATCCGCTTCTCGTCGGCTCCTCGCTCCGGGAGTCGTTGTAGGAAGAGGTTTCCCGCCGGTTGGTGCTGTGACTAACAAGCATAGGCAAACAGGCCATTGTTCCACTGTTTGAAGGTTGTTTCTACTTGAGTAGAGGCTCAAGTATCAGCCGTGAAGCACTTTATCTGAGCAGCTCATGCTGCCAGAGAGTTTCTAATGGTGCAATCTTCGAGTGTGATCTCATTGAAATATTTCTTGCACTCCAAAATATTCCTTCTCCAAAGATTTTAGAGGGAAAACTTAAATCCTTTCTCCACACGTTCCTTCCTGTAGTTAAAGAATACACTGACAGTAGTGCTATATATAGCACTACATTCCACATAAATACTGCCGGACTACTGTTTTCAGTCAAAGCCAAGATGTGCTATTTCCATTATAACTCTACTCAGAACAAAAAAAAATTATAGGCCCTGTGCACAAACACTTCCATTTTACATGTTCATGTTTTAAAGTTGAAAGTATACATAGGCCACTGTTTCCGTGTGCCATCTGTCGCACTGCGTCGTGGGTAAAACTTTCCCCATACTTTAACTCATTAGAACCATTTTTAAACTTATTCATCCGTGTGAACCAATGTTTATACTAAATCTTAGCAGTCAAACACTCTTATGAAATCACTCTGGAGACAGCGCCATTTCGACTTCTGGCTTTATTCTTCACCTTTTCAAGTAACTACTGTTTGCCAATCCAGGCTTTTTACAGCAACTCATGAGATCCAGAAATGAAATGTACATCCAAGTCGGCTTGTCTTTTTACCCAATGCATTTCGAACCTATACTGGTTCTTCTTCAGGGGTTGCTACAATAAATAAAAAACATTCAGCTAGCTGTTCACCATTGACCTTTAACATACAGAAAAAATATATAAAAAATATATAAAAACTAACTTGATTCCTCACACTATAACCTTGCTACCATGACCCACCGCACTAGAAACTAATCTATGCAAAACCCCACCAAAAGCTCCTACCCATGACTTCCCCTCCTTCCCTAGCCCTCGTGGTGCCTGCAAAACCCACTCCCCGGTGTTCACACCCATATCCCTTCATCAACAATCTTCAAATTCCCTCTAAGTCATTACTGAACCAAAAAACAACTGTGCCCCATGCTAAACTCCCATCGTCCATATTACAACCCACTTTTTTGTAACTGTTCTCCCCATAAACCTCTACCTATCTACGAAGTCAAACCCACCTCACTTGCCACTTCCCAGAAACGAAACAATTCCGTACCTTATCAAAGCTCTTAACCAATGTCCTAAACACCTCATCCTTCTCTCCCCATATGATAAAAGATCGTTTTCTCGTTACCTTAATGTCCGTTGCTTTAACAAAGCGCCCATCCTATCAAACGTCGTGTTTTTAACCCTGTGACCGTAACCCGCAGCTGTGCTAATTTATTCAAAAAAATGATGAATACAACTCCATATCCCATAATGCACTACACCCAACTTTGCTATGATTAATTCAATGTAAATCAAAACCTTGTGCTTCACTCGTTGCCCACCTCCCATTGCACGTCTAATCTACTCACCACAACCAAAATATAGAAATTCTGAATCCAAATATACTTCGTAAAAAACTGATCAGTGATGTTAAGTAAAACTAAAAATCATCCTTTCAAAAACAGATATTAACATGTAGTCCATAATTTTATAAGTGAAAACAAAACATCAGAATCTTGAAAAAACGAAAATGGTTAACTGTCCGTAATCCTACGATGATAACTCAATTATCAGACGCGCTGTGATGTCTTTATCGAGTCCACTCCAAAACACGCTGTCTCCAAAATGCTGTTACTCACATTAATCTTAACTTTTTCAATGCGAAATTCATCCATAGGGTGCAGCCTCATGTGGAACGAAACATTGCGAAGCAGAAAACTATAATTAGAGAATGCACTCCTTCCCTTGATTCACGCTCGATTCTGTCCTCATTTTAAATGCGTGCGATACAGATAGCTGTGATCCGTCCCCTTCACAGCTTTTCATGCTGAAAGTATACATAGGCCACTGTTTCCGTGTGCCATCTGTCGCACTGCGTCGTGGGTAAAACTTTCCCCCTACTTTAACTCATTAGAACCATTTTTAAACTTATTCATCCGTGTGAACCAATGTTTATACTAAATCTTAGCAGTCAAACACTCTTATGAAATCACTCTGGAGACAGCGCCATTTCGACTTCTGGCTTTATTCTTCACCTTTTCAAGTAACTACTGTTTGCCAATCCAGGCTTTTTACAGCAACTCATGAGATCCAGAAATGAAATGTACATCCAAGTCGGCTTGTCTTTTTACCCAATGCATTTCGAACCTATACTGGTTCTTCTTCAGGGGTTGCTACAATAAATAAAAAACATTCAGCTAGCTGTTCACCATTGACCTTTAACATACAGAAAAAATATATAAAAAATATATAAAAACTAACTTGATTCCTCACACTATAACCTTGCTACCATGACCCACCGCACTAGAAACTAATCTATGCAAAACCCCACCAAAGCTCCTACCCATGACTTCCCCTCCTTCCCTAGCCCTCGTGGTGCCTGCAAAACCCACTCCCGGTGTTCACACCCATATCCCTTCATCAACAATCTTCAAATTCCCTCTAAGTCATTACTGAACCAAAAACAACTGTGCCCCATGCTAAACTCCCATCGTCCATATTACAACCCACTTTTTTGTAACTGTTCTCCCCATAAACCTCTACCTATCTACGAAGTCAAACCCACCTCACTTGCCACTTCCCAGAAACGAAACAATTCCGTACCTTATCAAAGCTCTTAACCAACGTCCTAAACACCTCATCCTTCTCTCCCCATATGATAAAAGATCATTTTCTCGTTACCTTAATGTCCGTTGCTTTAACAAAGCGCCCGTCCTATCAAACGTCGTGTTTTTAACCCCGTGACCGTAACCTGATCAGTGATGTTAATATCTGTTTTTGAAAGGATGATTTTTTAGTTTTACTTAACATCACTGATCAGTTTTTTACGAAGTATATTTGGATTCAGAATTTCTATATTTTGGTTGTGGTGAGTAGATTAGACGTGCAATGGGAGGTGGGCAACGAGTGAAGCACAAGGTTTTGATTTACATTGAATTAATCATAGCAAAGTTGGGTGTAGTGCATTATGGGATATGGAGTTGTATTCATCATTTTTTTGAATAAATTAGCACAGCTGCGGGTTACGGTCACGGGGTTAAAAACACGACGTTTGATAGGATGGGCGCTTTGTTAAAGCAACGGACATTAAGGTAACGAGAAAACGATCTTTTATCATATGGGGAGAGAAGGATGAGGTGTTTAGGACGTTGGTTAAGAGCTTTGATAACGTACGGAATTGTTTCGTTTCTGGGAAGTGGCAAGTGAGGTGGGTTTGACTTCGTAGATAGGTAGAGGTTTATGGGGAGAACAGTTACAAAAAAGTGGGTTGTAATATGGACGATGGGAGTTTAGCATGGGGCACAGTTGTTTTTTGGGTCAGTAATGACTTAGAGGGAATTTGAAGATTGTTGATGAAGGGATATGGGTGTGAACACCGGGGAGTGGGTTTTGCAGGCACCACGAGGGCTAGGGAAGGAGGGGAAGTCATGGGTAGGAGCTTTTGGTGGGGTTTTGCATAGATTAGTTTCTAGTGCGGTGGGTCATGGTAGCAAGGTTATAGTGTGAGGAATCAAGTTAGTTTTTATATATTTTTTATATATTTTTTCTGTATGTTAAAGGTCAATGGTGAACAGCTAGCTGAATGTTTTTATTTATTGTAGCAACCCCTGAAGAAGAACCAGTATAGGTTCGAAATGCATTGGGTAAAAGACAAGCCGACTTGGATGTACATTTCATTTCTGGATCTCATGAGTTGCTGTAAAAAGCCTGGATTGGCAAACAGTAGTTACTTGAAAAGGTGAAGAATAAAGCCAGAAGTCGAAATGGCGCTGTCTCCAGAGTGATTTCATAAGAGTGTTTGACTGCTAAGATTTTGTATAAACATTGGTTCACACGGATGAATAAGTTTAAAAAGGGTTCTAATGAGTTAAAGTATGGGGAAAGTTTTACCCACGACGCAGTGCGACAGATGGCACACGGAAACAGTGGCCTATGTATACTTTCAGCATGAAAAGCTGTGAAGGGGACGGATCACAGCTATCTGTATCGCACGCATTTAAAATGAGGACAGAATCGAGCGTGAATCAAGGGAAGGAGTGCATTCTCTAATTATAGTTTTCTGCTTCGCAATGTTTCGTTCCACATGAGGCTGCACCCTATGGATGAATTTCGCATTGAAAAAGTTAAGATTAATGTGAGTAACAGCATTTTGGAGACAGCGTGTTTTGGAGTGGACTCGATAAAGACATCACAGCGCGTCTGATAATTGAGTTATCATCGTAGGATTACGGACAGTTAACCATTTTCGTTTTTTCAAGATTCTGATGTTTTGTTTTCACTTATAAAATTATGGACTACATGTTAATATCTGTTTTTGAAAGGATGATTTTTTAGTTTTACTTAACATCACTGATCAGTTTTTTACGAAGTATATTTGGATTCAGAATTTCTATATTTTGGTTGTGGTGAGTAGATTAGACGTGCAATGGGAGGTGGGCAACGAGTGAAGCACAAGGTTTTGATTTACATTGAATTAATCATAGCAAAGTTGGGTGTAGTGCATTATGGGATATGGAGTTGTATTCATCATTTTTTTGAATAAATTAGCACAGCTGCGGGTTACGGTCACGGGGTTAAAAACACGACGTTTGATAGGATGGGCGCTTTGTTAAAGCAACGGACATTAAGGTAACGAGAAAACGATCTTTTATCATATGGGGAGAGAAGGATGAGGTGTTTAGGACGTTGGTTAAGAGCTTTGATAAGGTACGGAATTGTTTCGTTTCTGGGAAGTGGCAAGTGAGGTGGGTTTGACTTCGTAGATAGGTAGAGGTTTATGGGGAGAACAGTTACAAAAAAGTGGGTTGTAATATGGACGATGGGAGTTTAGCAAGGGGCACAGTTGTTTTTTGGTTCAGTAATGACTTAGAGGGAATTTGAAGATTGTTGATGAAGGGATATGGGTGTGAACACCGGGGAGTGGGTTTTGCAGGCACCACGAGGGCTAGGGAAGGAGGGGAAGTCATGGGTAGGAGCTTTTGGTGGGGTTTTGCATAGATTAGTTTCTAGTGCGGTGGGTCATGGTAGCAAGGTTATAGTGTGAGGAATCAAGTTAGTTTTTATATATTTTTTATATATTTTTTCTGTATGTTAAAGGTCAATGGTGAACAGCTAGCTGAATGTTTTTTATTTATTGTAGCAACCCCTGAAGAAGAACCAGTATAGGTTCGAAATGCATTGGGTAAAAAGACAAGCCGACTTGGATGTACATTTCATTTCTGGATCTCATGAGTTGCTGTAAAAAGCCTGGATTGGCAAACAGTAGTTACTTGAAAAGGTGAAGAATAAAGCCAGAAGTCGAAATGGCGCTGTCTCCAGAGTGATTTCATAAGAGTGTTTGACTGCTAAGATTTAGTATAAACATTGGTTCACACGGATGAATACGTTTAAAAATGGTTCTAATGAGTTAAAGTATGGGGAAAGTTTAACCCACGACGCAGTGCGACAGATGGCACACGGAAACAGTGGCCTATGTATACTTTCAGCATGAAAAGCTGTGAAGGGGACGGATCACAGCTATCTGTATCGCACGCATTTAAAATGAGGACAGAATCGAGCGTGAATCAAGGGAAGGAGTGCATTCTCTAATTATAGTTTTCTGCTTCGCAATGTTTCGTTCCACATGAGGCTGCACCCTATGGATGAATTTCGCATTGAAAAAGTTAAGATTAATGTGAGTAACAGCATTTTGGAGACAGCGTGTTTTGGAGTGGACTCGATAAAGACATCACAGCGCGTCTGATAATTGAGTTATCATCGTAGGATTACGGACAGTTAACCATTTTCGTTTTTCAAGATTCTGATGTTTTGTTTTCACTTATAAAATTATGGACTACATGTTAATATCTGTTTTTGAAAGGATGATTTTTTAGTTTTACTTAACATCACTGATCAGTTTTTTACGAAGTATATTTGGATTCAGAATTTCTATATTTTGGTTGTGGTGAGTAGATTAGACGTGCAATGGGAGGTGGGCAACGAGTGAAGCACAAGGTTTTGATTTACATTGAATTAATCATAGCAAAGTTGGGTGTAGTGCATTATGGGATATGGAGTTGTATTCATCATTTTTTTGAATAAATTAGCACAGCTGCGGGTTACGGTCACGGGGTTAAAAACACGACGTTTGATAGGATGGGCGCTTTGTTAAAGCAACGGACATTAAGGTAACGAGAAAACGATCTTTTATCATATGGGGAGAGAAGGATGAGGTGTTTAGGACGTTGGTTAAGAGCTTTGATAAGGTACGGAATTGTTTCGTTTCTGGGAAGTGGCAAGTGAGGTGGGTTTGACTTCGTAGATAGGTAGAGGTTTATGGGGAGAACAGTTACAAAAAGTGGGTTGTAATATGGACGATGGGAGTTTAGCATGGGGCACAGTTGTTTTTGGTTCAGTAATGACTTAGAGGGAATTTGAAGATTGTTGATGAAGGGATATGGGTGTGAACACCGGGGAGTGGGTTTTGCAGGCACCACGAGGGCTAGGGAAGGAGGGGAAGTCATGGGTAGGAGCTTTTGGTGGGGTTTTGCATAGATTAGTTTCTAGTGCGGTGGGTCATGGTAGCAAGGTTATAGTGTGAGGAATCAAGTTAGTTTTTATATATTTTTATATATTTTTTCTGTATGTTAAAGGTCAATGGTGAACAGCTAGCTGAATGTTTTTTATTTATTGTAGCAACCCCTGAAGAAGAACCAGTATAGGTTCGAAATGCATTGGGTAAAAAGACAAGCCGACTTGGATGTACATTTCATTTCTGGATCTCATGAGTTGCTGTAAAAAGCCTGGATTGGCAAACAGTAGTTACTTGAAAAGGTGAAGAATAAAGCCAGAAGTCGAAATGGCGCTGTCTCCAGAGTGATTTCATAAGAGTGTTTGACTGCTAAGATTTTGTATAAACATTGGTTCACACGGATGAATAAGTTTAAAAATGGTTCTAATGAGTTAAAGTATGGGGAAAGTTTTACCCACGACGCAGTGCGACAGATGGCACACGGAAACAGTGGCCTATGTATACTTTCAGCATGAAAAGCTGTGAAGGGGACGGATCACAGCTATCTGTATCGCACGCATTTAAAATGAGGACAGAATCGAGCGTGAATCAAGGGAAGGAGTGCATTCTCTAATTATAGTTTTCTGCTTCGCATGTTTTAAAGTTGACATCTTTTTAAACGATGACTTTTAGCACGCATTTGCTTGCACGTCAGTATGAGAGTGTCCTCAGAAAAGGTTTTCTCACAATTACATTTCCTCATAGGCACATTATCATCATACCTTAAGAACATTCTGTTCAAGGACCCGTACACTGCTCACACTGGCCTTGTTTGTTGTCTGTTCAGCGACAGTTCTGGGTGAGTGAAATCAACATGACAGCCAGACCAGAACGTAGGCACAGTATGAATGGGTTCAATTTTATTATATAAATTGCACCAAGCCTTGTTTAGGCAGAGGAAAATTTTGATGGGTTTTCACATTCTCCGTGTGCCTGAATTCTAGCCCAGCTGGATTCCATCACTATCCCAAGAGGGAAGGCAGTCTGCTGTACCCCAAGAGTGGCTACCAGATAAGGCACACATGCAGGTAAATGGGGAGTTAAACCACTCTAAGGTATATGGCAGAATAGCATCTCCCCTACACTCTATAGGCTATGTGGTGCTAGGTAGGAGTACATTTATATGTATTGATATAATCAATGTAAATGCATAATGGTTGAATTGTTCATCTTTTTCACCATTCACGTAATGCTGGTTTGTATGCTCTGCTTCTTTCTACTCATAATTGCAGCACATGTATTTTACACTAGAATCGAGTTGCTTCAATAAATGTTTGAAATGACAATTTGTGTATTCCTTGTGTCTCCCTTTGGGCATGCCTGAGTAAACAACGAAAGGGTAGATCTGTTTCCACAATTTCCTTGAGGGAATCAGGGTCATCATGTTCTGGGGTTGCAACACCATCTGGTGCCTTGTAAGGTTTATAGGTCCAGATAGTGGACTGTGAACTAGCCAGGTGCTAGGTCAACATATTCTGATGGTATGAGTGGACTCAGTCCCCCATAGGTTTGTCGCTTACGATGCCCAAATGCACAGTCTTACTGAATTAGTAGGAACTGCTCGACACTTCCATTCTGGCAATCAGCACAAGTTGAAATAACTGGCCCTTTATCTCAATTTTCAAATTAAACAATAGATTTCCAGGATGTTCGTCAAAATCATTTGTTTAAAAGCAGCTACTGGCAGAGCAGAGCATGTCAGCTGGAGGATGGGGAACATACATGGCATTCAGTATTACAACCCTGGAAACCATACACAACCATGAACTTGACAGAATACACTGGTCCTCGTTCTAGGTGCCAGATTCCAGGGCCATTTTCGGGCAAACCCTGGCTTACCAAGCTTTGTAAATCTGTGTTTGCTTCAAAATACATGCATGGATGCATGGGAACGCCCATGCTCCACCCATGCATGCCTACCCAATGTGAAGCAACGTAATATGCACCAGAGCGCACCAAGTTCTAAGGAAGGCACTGCAAGAAATTTGAGAAATAAGGGAAGGATCACGGTGTTGAGAAGGCTCTATAAGGAAGCATTAGCTAAAAGGAAAAATGAACTCCAGGAGCAGGCATGGGCAGACCTGGAACAGGGTTCAGAAACTGATGATGATAACTTATTTTGGAAAACTATAAATTCTACTTTTTTAAAGATAACTCTATGCCCACAATGGAGGCCTCAGTTCCACCAGACACCTGGGTTACACATTTTGGTAGAATCTTTAATCCTATCAAGGTAGCAATGGATATGCCTCCGGATACTCCAAATGTCAATTGACTTTGTGCCCATGGAGACAATAACTATGGAGAAAGTCAGTGTAGTCTTAAAGGGTAGTGCCCCTGGGAGAGCACCAGGGCCCAACGAGGTCCCAGTGGATACTTTTAAATCATATTCTACCTCATGGGTTCCTGAAATCCTGGAGTGAAAGTGTGATAATTCCTATATTTAAAAAGGAGAACAGAGGAGGTGTCCAATGTTATCAACCAATATCACTTTTGGACTCATCCATGAAAACAGTGGGTAGGGTGAACCTAGGTAGGTTAGAAGCCTAGGCTGAGGAGAAATCTATATTGGCAGAGTCACAAAATGGGTTCAGGAAAGAAGTAAGCACAGTGGAGACAGTATACATTTGCACCTTAATGTTAGCAAATATACAATGGCACGTGAGGGGAATATTCATCTATGCTTTGCTGATTTGACCAGTGCTTTTTATTTTGTGGCCCACACAAAACTATGGTAGGTGTTAATTGGTATGGGGGCCCCAACAGATATAATTTTTTCATCTCTCCCAGTTGTACTCAACCTTACCATCATGCATACATTTGGGGAAAAAGGGGAATGCACTGAGAAGTTCAGATTAATATGTGGCATTAGGCAAGGTTGTGTTTTTCCACCGCTTTTGTTCTCACTCTATATAAATGGGCTGGACAGCTTCTTGCAGAGTATAAACGTTGATGCGCCTATAATGTGCTCCCAAGCCACTCCGGTTTTATTATACACAGATGATGCAGTGCTTTTATCACTGGCGACAAATTGATAAACCACTTTGAAGCCTTCATCGAGGGTAGAGATCTAATACTTAACCTAACCAAAACCTACACTATGGTATGTGGCAAAAGATCTAAAAAAGGGAAGAACCATTATGTTCAGAGTCAAAGACTAGAAGAAGTAAAGACTTTTAATTGCCATGGCATATTATTTTCTCAGAAAGGAGATTGGGCACCACACTTGAAACCTGCTAACTTAAAATATTTAAAAGCGACTGGAGCAGTGCATAGTTTTGCTAATAAGATAGGTAGCAAATCCCTTAGCGAAATCACGAAATTGTATAAAAGTAAATGTTTCCCAATTGCATTATATTGTTCCTCAGTTTGGGGCTGGGCAAACTGTAATTTATTACAGACGCAGGAAAATATTTTTTTACAATAGGCTTTTGACTGTCCCAAGTTCGATCCCTGCCTATATTGTACATAAAGAACTTGACATTGGGTATATGGAAGATGCCATCAAGCTCAATACATTAACTAGGTGGCACAGTATCTGGATGAAACAGGGCACTAAGTTTACTAGGGATATCATAAGGTATTGCCTGGGACTTGATCACCATGGAAAGATATTATGGCTTCATTATGTAAACTTATTACTACAGAATAGGCCTCTTTTTCCCGCTTTCCCTCACCCCGCATGTTGTTACAACGCGGTTGTTACAATGACCGCGTTGTAACAACGCATACCATTACCCCGCAAGTCGTAATAACGACTTGCGGAGGGGGGCGCTGGATGTTGGAATAGTATAATTTACTATTCCAACTCCAGTCTGTGCGGACACTAGGGAAGGTGTTGGATTTTAAATCCAACACCTTCTCCCCCCTCCGCAAGTCGTTGTAACGACTTGCGGGGAAATGGTATGCGTTGTTACAATGCGGTCGTTGTAACGACCGCGTTGTAACAACATGTGGGGTGAGGGATGCGTTGTAAGGGGTGTTTACCATTACTACAAGATCTGGGCAGTAGCCTATCCATTTTACATCCCCATAGCATTTTGCAGTTTAGCAAATAGGAAATAAGATCCATTTACATGGGGAAAAGAGAAGCCAATAGGGAGTGTGAGTAAAGAACAAATACCACCTTTAATAGATACTGTATGGGTGTATCCACATGGGGTTTCAAGGGATATCTGGTAGAAGTGACCAACACCCAGGATAGGTTTGTGGTAATGGGATTATGCCTAAAACTGCTACACCTTCTTGTGGCATTCACCAAATCAGACTCATGGACTCTGAACCTCCCAAACTGTGTATGTGACAGAAAGGCCAGACAATCAACAATCCATCTTATGTTAGTTTGTAAATTTTATAAAGACATTCATTTCAATACACTGCTTACTCTCTTTCTGACCCAGAGCCTCATTTATTACCAAGAGGCCTTTAACTTTTTAATAAATTTGATAAGTATTAAAATGTGCTGTGCAGTTTTATCTTATATAAAGAAGGCAGTTCGAAGAAATAAATCACTGTCATATCTAGATTGCCTATGCTCTGAAGATAGTTGTACTGAATATGGTGACGGCAAATGATTGCCCTAAGTTTTGGTTTCTTGATAGCACTTTATAGGATTGCTTTATGTACAGGGGACTTTGTTTTAATTTTTGCATTTTTAGAATCCTGAATACTCTGCTGATGGCCGGGCTCACTTATTGTGTTTTAATTGGAGGGGACCTTTTTATTAAAAATGTATATATATAACTATGCAGTAGCACTTTATTATTAGCACTTTAGTTCACAGAGAGGACAGTTTTTAACTATTTATTAAAACTGTTTTTGTTATTACTCCTAGGGGAAAAAGGGTTTCAACCCAGATTAGGAATGATAGAGTTGCGGGAGTAGGAGAATGAGATATTTATTTCATATTGTAAGTTGGAACTTACAGATGTCCCGGAAGACTAGGAGGGAGGGACTTTGTTTGAACTAAAATTAGGTTATAACGGTGAAATAGTTGGAACTGTCTTGCACTTTAATGATAATTATAGCACTTTATAGGCACTTGCACTTTATAAGGTAGACACAAAGTAAGTTTTGCACATATAGGAATACAGTATGGTAAGATCTGAAAGATACGAAGAAACAAAGGCAGCTTTGGAACGGGAGCACTTTTGTACAAATCTCGAGGTAAAATATTCGGTTCACCAGTAGGAACTGTCAGTTTATGCTAAACAAGATGTACAAAGTTGTTTTGATAATTGATTTTTTTTTAACATCTAAGGAACTATCCAATTGAAATTGTTGGTTAGTTGAACAATGGGCGATTAACTCGAGATGAATTATTTGCAAATGGAGAAATTAGTGCATGTTCCAAAATGGCTGCTATGATTACGGCAATAACCATACTGTGGTACTGAATAATGTTGTCCTCTTTCCATGGGTATTTCCTGTGGAGTAATTGTGTATTTAATGAAAAAAAAATATCTGCTCGTCATCGTGAACAAGGCCGGAGAAACAGCTGAAATGCATGGATGAATTCACTTAAAGAATAAAAGCCAGATTGAAAAAAAACCTTGGAGTGCCAGTTACGCTTCTTCTTTGTGGATTATGAGGCGTTTGAATGCTATATATAGATATATTCACTGAAAAAAACAAAGGTTACAGAGACGTTATAGTTAGGCTCAGGTTTCACTCGTATAAAACCAGAGAAATTCAGCAGTTATAGTTAGCTGAGGTATAACTATAACTCACGCCCCAGCAATGCACTGTTCATGACCTCACATATTACATCACTTCAGACATGGTTATGTTATGTTATGTTAATAAGCTTTTAAAGCGCACTTCTACCCAAAGGTGTCCTGGCACTGAGCCGTGCCTAACTGGTTACCAAAAAACAAAATGGCTATTCGGAAAACAGCCAAGTTTTCAGCCCCCTCCTAAAGGAGAGGAGCTCGGTATCGTTCCTGAGATGTAATGGTAGGTTGTTCCAGGCTTTAGCAGCACAGGCGATGAAACTTCTGCCACCCCAATTGGCTTTTTTAACTCGTGGGACGGCCACTTGCTTTGCCTCCGCGGATCGCAATGTTCTCCCAGGAACATACCATTGAAGGCGTTTCCTCAGATATTCAGGGCCCCTGCCTGTCAGAGATTTAAAAACCGTGCAAAGTACTTTGAATTGTGCACGCTGTTTCACTGGGAGCCAGTGGAGCTGCCTAAGTTTCTTCCTAACAGAGACAAACCTAGGTGTGCCGGTTACCAACCTGGCTGCCGCATTTTGCACCAGCTGGAGTCTGTTTAGATGTTTCTTGTGAATGTTCAGATACAGACTATTACAATAGTCCAGCCGAGACAAAATGAGCGCTGTGACTGCCGTCCTAAAACTATCCTCAGGTAAAAAGAATTTTACTTTCCTCAAAACTCTGAGGAGATAAAAGCTTGTTGAAACAACTCCGCTAACCTGTTCCCCAAATGTAAGTTTATTATCCATAATCACCCCTAAGTTCTTGGCTTTCCTAGTAGGGGCCGGGGGCATTCCCATTTCTTCAGGCCACCAATCAGGGGTCCAGATATTAGGGTTGTTGCCGAAAATGATGACCTCCGTCTTGCCTGCGTTTAGTTTTAGGCAATTTGAGGACATCCAGCCGGCAATAGCTTTCATGCATTCACAGCATTTTAGGCCAGTTTCCAGTTCCTTGCCTGGTCAGTGACATCACTGATGACATCTCAAATGATATCACTGATGACATCATCCAGTGACTGTGAGTGTTTTAAAAAAGGTTTATGAGTGTTAAATATATATACCAAGGTGTATTGGTGAATCAGTGGGTGAATGAGTGCCTGTATGGATGATTCAGTGGGTGGGTGACTGACTGTATAAGTGAGTGATAAGGTGTCTCAGTGAATGCATGGGTGAGTGACTAGGTTGTGTGAATGCCTTTATCAGTCTGTCAGTTTGTGTCTAAGTGGCTGTATGGGTTGGTGAGTGGGTACGTGAGAGGCTGTATGGGCTATTGATTGGTTGTCTGAGTACCTGTATTGGTGTATGAGTGTCAGCGTGGGTGGGTGAGGGTGTGTGTGACTACCTGCATGGATGAGTGAATGGGTGAGTCAGTGGCTGTATGGGTTAGTGAGTGTGTCTGTGAGGGGCTGTATGAGTGACTGAGTTTGTGTATGGCTGTGTCGGTGAGTGAACAGATGTGTCAGTGGTATATGGGTAACTGCATATGTGAAAGGCAGTATAGGTGAGTGTTGTGGTCTATGAGTGACTGTATGTGTGATTGAGTGATTGTGAGAGTGGCTGTATGGGTGAGTGTGTGCTTGTGTCACTAACTGTATAGGTGAGTGAGTATGTGTCAGTATTTGTTAGAATAAGTGAGTGGGTGTTTTTATAACTGTATAGGTGAGTAAGTGGCTGTACAATTGACTCTATAGGTGAGTGAGGAGGTGTGTGAGTAACTCTGTGGGTGACTGACAGCATGTGAGTGTGTGAGTGGCCATATGGTTGTATGAGTAGATATATCAGTGGCTGTATTAGTGAGTGAGATGGTGTATGAGTGGCTATATGGGTGACTGAGTGGATGTGTGTGGACCTATGAATCAGTGAGTGGGTGTGTAAATACTGGTATGGTTGTGTCAATGGTTTTGAGAATGGTAGTGTGGAAGTTGGAGTGAGTGTATGAAAGGTTATATTGGGGTGTGAGTGAGTGCATCAGATATTCTGTTTATGATGTCATCAGTGATTTCATTTGAGATGTCATCAGTGATGTCACTGACCATCTCATGAGTGATGTAATACGGGAGGTCATGTGCAGTGCATTGCGGGGGCGTGAGTTATAGTTAGCTCAGCTAACTATAACTTCAGAATTTCTCTGGTTTTGTACAAGTGAAACCTGAGCCTAACTATAACGTCTCTGTAACTTTAGGTTTTTTCCGTGAATTTCTAAGGTTTTTTAATTCCATTTCCTAACTATAACGTCACTGTAACCTTTGGTTTTTTTCAGTGAATTTCTAAGGTTTTTAAATGCTAATTCCTAACTTTAACATCTATGTAACCTTTGGCTTTTTCAGTGACTTTCTATGTTTTTTTTAACTAGTAGTCGTGTTTGTAGAGTGGTGGAGAATGGGGGCTGGGCCTCCGGCCAGCTCTCAGGAATCCCACTGTGTAGGACTTACAGGAGGTACCAGGAGGGCTTCTTAGCCCCCAAGGACCCTCAGCACCCAAGGGGACTTTATCCCCCAACCAGCAGTGCACCAGGAGGTGCATTTTCAGAGTGCTGGAGATAGGGGGCATGGGCTCCGTTAACCTCTCAGAAATCCCACTGTTTGTGACTTACTGGAGGAAACAGGAGGGCTTGTTGGTCCCAAAGGACTCTCAGCATCCAATGGGAATTCATCCCCCAACCAGTGCTGCACCACGAGCCTTGTTTGCATAGTGGTGGGAAAGGGGGTGTCGCTTCCGAAGACCTCTTAGCAATCCCGCTGTGTGGGACTTATTGGAGATAACAGGAGGGGTAGTTGGCCCCCAAGTACATCCTTGAGGGCCAACTACTCCTCCAATTACCTCCAGTAAGTCCCACACAGCAGGATTGCTGAGACCTGATAGGAGGCCATGCCCCCTTTCTCCACCACTCCGCAAACGCACCTCCTTGCACACTACTAGTAGGGGGATGAAGTCCCATTGCTATTGAGGGTCCTTGGGGGCCAACTACTCCTCCTGTTAGCTCCAGCAAGTCCCACACAGTGGGTTTGATAAGAGGTTTCGGTGGTCACATCCCCTTTCTCCACCACTCTGCAAACGTGCCTCCTGGCACACAACTAGTTGGGGGATGAGGTCCTCTTGCCTCATGAGGGTCCTTGGGGGCCAATTAGCCCTCCTGTTACCTCGAGTAAGACCCTCACACGTAGATTACTGAGGTCATCAGAGGCCATGCCCCCTTTCTCCACCACTCTGCAAACGCGCCTCCTGGCGCACTACTCATTGGGGGAAGAAGTCCACTTTAGTCCTGAGGCAAGCGGACCTCATCCCCCCACCAGCGGTGCGCTTAGAGGCGCCTTTGCAGAGGGGTGGAGAAAGGGGGAATGACATCCGACCATCTCTCAGCAATCCCACTGTGTGGGGTTTACTGTTCATAACAGGAGGTCTTGTTGGCCCCTAAGGAACCTCAGCAGCCAAGGGGACTTTATCCCCCAACCAGGAGCATGCCAGGAGGCGCATTTGTAGTGGAGAAAGGGGGTGGGCCACGGCGAGTTGCCAGCTTTTTTTTTCTTTTTTTAAATTTTAGGAAGGGGGCCGCGTGGCCTCCCTTCCATGGGCTATTTTGGGTGTGGGGACCCCATCCCCCTGGGCCTGACCCTTTTTTTAATATAAAAAACCAGGAGGGGGGCCATGTGGCCCCCCTCCCGAGCCAATTTCAGCCCCGGGGACTCCACTTCCTGGGGCCGGGCCTTTAATTTTATTTTGTTTATAATTCAAAGGGAGGGGGCGAGCGGCGCTCCTCACAGGCCAATTTTGGCCCCGGGGAACCCATCCCCGGTGCCAGGTCTTTTCTTTTCTTTTTTTTTTATATTTTCACAAAAGCCACCATTCTGGGACAATTTCAGCCCCGGAGACTTCATTTCCTGGGGCCCGGCCTTTAATTTTATTTTGTTTATAATTCAAAGGGAGGGGGGCAAGCTGCCCCCCTCCCAGGCTGATTTTGGCTCTGGGGACCCCATCCCCGTGGCCAGACCACTTCATTGGGGAACGCGGAGGGAGCCTGGAGGCCCCCACGGTCCCTTCTGACTCCCTGCCTCCTGCCGAAGCTGGCAAAATGCTCTCACTTGCTCAAAGCAGAGCACTGTGTGCTGTGGCATGGTGGAAGCAGTCAAGCCATAGCAAACTGCAATTTCCCGTGGCAGGGGAGTCTGCGAGGCCCCCACTCACATAATTTTAATTTGCCCTGGGGAGGTGGTGGCCACCGGGCACGAGGGTCTGCAAGCCCCCCCACGTAATTGCAATGATTACCGGCAAGGTGGCGGTCCTCAGGGCTGTGGGCAGGCCCATGCATTCATAATTAAAAGTGCCCCGGGGAGGTGGGAGTCCCCAGGGCCTTGAATAGCCCGAAGGGGGGCACCATGCACCCCACCTATATTTATCACATGCCCCCGGGACCTGGCCCAACCCGGGGTTATTCTAAAGGAAGCGCAGGAGTCTGCGCTTGTTTTTTTTTACATTTTGCTGCAAATTTGCGGCTCCACCTGTGAGTCCGCAGCAAAACTAAATGAAAGGTTTTACCCTGAGGGACCCCACCACCATATCTTGGGGGTCAGGGTATTCCTACCCTCTTTTCTTTATTTTTCAACTTTTTTTCTGGGACGCGGCTTCAAGCCGAGTCCCAAGATGGCTGCCAACACTTCCTGGTTGAAGTGTTGGCAGCCAATCAAATTTTGGTAGGATCCGCGAGTCCACTGCAAGGACTCTTATCCCCAGATATCTATATTTTTTTAAGTTAGATATCTGAAAATCTACTGAAGTGATTTACACCAAATCACAAAAAGCCCGCTTTCTGGACCAACGTCTAGCTTTCTGCCAAATTTGGTGTAATTCCGTTCAACAGTTCGGGCTGTAGTCGTTCAAAAAATGTAAAATCCCAATAGACTTATCATGGGGAAAACGCGTTTTGGGATACCCCTTTTTTCTCGGCTCCCGCTTGACGGATCACCCCGAAACTTTCAACACAGCAGCTGAACTAAAAAGGGGAAGTTTGGGGAAATTTCGTGGAGATTCGTCAAGCAGCGGCAAATTTATATATAGATATCTTTTGTTGCAGAAGGATTTGTTTGGTCATATATATATATATATATACTGTCATGTGATCAAGGCTCGGACGAGCCGAAACGCGTTATGGCGACAAGGGAAAAATAAAGTAATTAAGAAGCACCAACCTGGGTCTGTGTCCGTTCCTGGATGAATCCGATGTGTGGCGGATAGATGAATATATATATATATATATATATATCCAAGTAGCTTCGAAAATAAAGCGCACTCTTGAAAATCCTTATGCTTTAAGCAGAAAAGCTCTTTATTCCTCAAACGTTATGCGTTTCGGCAAATGAATGCCTTGATCACACGCTGATCAGTTGACTGGGGGTGAGTGTTTGCAATGTTCAACACTCCGTCCATCATCCCCTTTGGTTTTGCTATGTTCGCCCTAAGTTGGCAGGGTATGCCCAGACGTGGGTCCCTTGCTCACTTTGCCACTGGATTCAAGATAGCCTGGCTGATGACGGCTGTATGCCAGAAACCGGTCCCAGGATGCTTGTTTCCGGTCCAGGGAAGACATGGCTTGGCAGTTCGGGCTGGACTGTCCCCATGAGGCACAGGGTCAGACTGATTTGCATATGGCCATGTCTGAACTGGGGTGGCGGAGTGAGCTAAAGAATGATGATGGATTAAACCCAGATCAGTTGACTGGGGGTGAGTGTTTGCAATGTTCAACACTCCGTCCATCATCCCCTTTGGTTTTGCTATGTTCGCCCTAAGTTGGCAGGGTATGCCCAGACGTGGGTCCCTTGCTCACTTTGCCACTGGATTCAAGATAGCCTGGCTGATGGTGGCTGTAAGCCAGAAACCGGTCCCAGGATGCTTGTTTCCGGTCCAGGGAAGACATGGCTTGGCAGTTCGGCCTGGACTGTTCCCATGAGGCACAGGGTCAGACTGATTTGCATATGGCCATGTCTGAACTGGGGTGGCGGAGTGAGCTAAAGAATGATGATGGATTAAACCCAGATCAGTTGACTGGGGGTGAGTGTTTGCAATGTTCAACACTCCGTCCATCATCCCCTTTGGTTTTGCTATGTTCGCCCTAAGTTGGCAGGGTATGCCCAGACTTGGGTCCCTTGCTCACTTTGCCACTGGATTCAAGATAGCCTGGCTGATGACGGCTGTAAGCCAGAAACCAGTCCCAGGATGCTTGTTTCCGGTCCAGGGAAGACATGGCTTGGCAGTTCGGGCTGGACTGTTCCCATGAGGCACAGGGTCAGACTGATTTGCATATGGCCATGTCTGAACTGGGGTGGCGGAGTGAGCTAAAGAATGATGATGGATTAAACCCAGATCAGTTGACTGGGGGTGAGTGTTTGCAATGTTCAACACTCCGTCCATCATCCCCTTTGGTTTTGCTTTGATCACACGCTGAGCCATTCGGAAATACGTGCATAAATAAACAAAAACATAGACATAGGACTTGTGGTACACATCATTCACAAGAGGCAGTGATGGCAGCGGCCATTTTGTAATGAACTTAAACAAAGCAGTGATCAAGAGAGTATCAAAAAATTTAAAGACGATCTGAAGGGAAGACTAGTGAAACATGAGGAGGATATTAAACTTCGTAAGCAAAGAAAGCTACATCGAGACTGTATTGATTACGAGACTGGGCGAATTTTAACGTACATCCATAAATCCGACAATCTGTATAATCAAAAAACACTACATGAGGAACAAGCAGTATCAACCACCGCGAAAGAGGATCCACCGCGTACGATTAATACTAGTGACTCAGATACAGATGTCTCAATCAATACAGCAAGTACCTCTTCTGACATCGAAATGATAACAAGACCAGCCACTTTTTTAGATGAGTTCCGGGTATTAAGGAAGGGTCGACAAACAGGGAAAACAACCCCCACACCAACACCACCACCCAGTGGACGAGGAAGAGGTCGGGGACGAGGAAGAGGCAAGGGCGCAGCAAACAAAGGCGACTCAAACGAAAACACAGGTCAAAGAAATTCAGAGCTCATGGGAACCAAGCGAGGCAGCTCCAAGAAAACACAACAATGATGGACAGTGTAATGGTAAATAAAACCATTGTTAATCTCACATCACGCTCACTTTCCCAACTTGAGAAAACAACACTATGTCTAGGATTAACTTTTTGCCCAACGGAACTGTTTAATTATGCTGACACACGTGTTGACATTTTTAAATTCATAAGGAAACTCAAGTTAAAAAAGTGGCACACTCTGAAGAGTGATAGACCCCCTGATGATAGTGGGATGAATTCCGATGGAGCAGCTCAACCTTTTCTCACGGTTGGTGATGCAAATACGCTACAGATCATGCATGATCTGGAACATTCATCAAGGGAAGATAATGAAGAGGTCCCCATTTGCAATTGGAATAATATTATTACTGACAAAGCTGCCTGTACTGCCTTTAAACCACGTTCTGTATTCTACCCAAATCTTCCACACGATTGTATTGATACTTTTCATGATGTTGTTACAAAAGAACTTTTAAAACAAAAATACAAAAATGTTATAAGAAATACCACAGGTTACAACTTGTCTAGCAGACAAAGAAACATCATTGTATCTCTATCCAAAGATAAGAACATTGTAATTCGTCCATCTGATAAAGGTGGGAATATAGTGTTGTGGAGTAGACACATGTATATTGATGAGGCCCGCAGACAATTAGATGATGGTAGATTTTATTGTCCGTGCAATACAACTATATACAATGCTAGCATCACCTCCACTTGGGGAAAACTTGCAGAGTGGCAACAGTCTGGGATCATCACATGGCATGAGTATTGCTTTATGAAAAAAGATTATCCTAAATTACCCATTCTGTATCTCCTCCCAAAGATACAGAAGCACCCCACGGTCCCCCCAGGTAGACCCATAGTATCATCAGTAGGAAATGTATGTGAAAACATCTCTAAGTATGTTGACCACTTCTTAAGAGAATATGTCATACTGTTACCATCTTATGTCAGGGACACTAAAGATTTCTTGAATAAATTGGAGGGCATCACATGGGAAGAAGGATACACCCTCATCACCTTGGACGTGAACTCACTCTATACCATCATTGATCACGTCCAAGGTATTGATGCATGCATGTATTTCTTGAGTGCTAAACACATTAACTATCTAGAACACACTCAAATGCTTGCTGAAATGATGATGTTATGCCTAACTAATAAGATCTTTATGTTCAATGGGGAGCTTTACAAGCAGGTGCGAGGCACAGCGATGGGTACGTGCTTCGCACCTAGCTTTGCTAATCTCTTCTTAGGCAAATGGGAGGAAGAGATTCGGAATGAGGCAATACTTCCATCTGATTTTGAAAAAGTGGCAGTCTGGCTAAGGTACATCGACAACTTATTTATTGTTTGGAAGGGTAGTGAATTCGAAGCCACTAACTTTATCAAGAAACTGAACTACAATAAATACAATATCGTACTGACCCAAAATATAAGCAAAAACTGTATCGAGTTCCTTGATATCAGGATTGAGGTCAGCGATGGTGAGCTCATTACTAGCTTGTACCGCAAAGAAACTGCCGGTAACAGTCTCCTTCACGGCCTCAGTGGCCACCCAGATGCTCTCAAATGGAGCATCCCCTACGGGGAGCTACTGAGGGCAAGAAGAAACTGTAACACTGATGAAACCTACCAAAAAGAACAGGAAACCATGTTAAATAGATTCAGAGAACGTGGATACCCGGAGTGGGTTCTCAAAAAAGCCACTCGTAAAATGAGTGAGACTAATAGACAAAAGACTCTTGAAACAGTAGACAAAAAAGAAACCTATGAGACCAACACTAGAGTCATCACGACATTTAATCATCAGTCTAAAAAAGTACACAAAATCCTAGTTGACAATTGGAATATTCTTAAAACTGATGCCATCATAGGACCTAATTTAAGTGACAGACCTATGGTCACCTATAGAAAGGGCAGAAGTCTGAGAGATATTCTAGTCAAAGGAGACATTACTGAATCCCGCAAGGCCAACATGCACAATCTCAAAGGCTTTTTTCCTTGCCGGCATTGTAAAGCATGTAAATTTAGCCACCTAGTCAAAGAGTTTAAAATTCCTGGTTTCAACAAGAATAGGAGCATAACATAGTTCCTTACATGCAGCAGCAGTTTTGTTATCTATGTCTTAGAGTGTCCATGCAGGCTGCGGTATGTGGGCAGCATGACCTTTATGGTCAAGAAAAGAGTCCAGGAACATCTTAGGGCCATTACTAACAAAGACCTGCACTACCCCATTGCCAGACACTTCCAGGAATATCACCAATCCAACAGCTCTCTTCTTCGCTTTTTGCTATAGAACAGATAAACTTGGGACACAGAGGTGGCAATAGGGAATTAGCATTAAGGAAAAAAGAATCCAAATGGATACTCGAGTTAGAAACTAGATTCCCTGGAGGCCATAATTTGGACGAAGAGTTAGCAACACATTTACATGAGGATTGATTGATATTTGCTATGTACGTCTCTCCATGCTATTATTTACTGTTTTCTACTTCTCATTAGAATATTGTTTTAACTGTATATATGTATCATCAATGAATTATTCTTGTAAGAGGTGTAGTTATGAACATTGTATTTACTGTTCTTTTGTCTTGTCCTTTTCACAGGAGGAAAGGAAGGGATCCACCACACGGCATGGACACTTCACGGGTTCCCTACCCTTTTCTTCCCCGGGCTCGGGTTTGCACTGAGATTAAGATAAGAGACATTTTAATTTCAATTTACTTCAATTTCTTATTGGTTCCATTCACTTTTGAATTTATTTAGTTGTTGTTTTCACATTTTTACAAAACCTTTGCTCATTTGGACTTGAGTAACAGTAGCCACTTGGCGCATGAATTTTCACTTGGTCTAGGCATGTCTGTGCGGTTTTGAACCAGTAAAGAAGCAGCATTATCGGACAAATTTCATAATTTTGATTGGTGTACAATATCAAGATGACTATGCCACTTGGCGATATTATTGATCTATGTACTTTTTCTCTCTAGTTACACTGGCACTAGTCCGTCAGCACTGTCTTTGATGTGTCGCGTACGTTTGCTAGTTAGACATTCGAGGTCCAATGTAGATTAAACTGTCGTCGCATTTGCTATGACCCATCCATATGTCTAACAGTATTGGTCAATATTGTCACGTTGATTTATGCCACTTGGCGATAATATTGATCTTAGCGCCTTCCTTTAGATGTTCTTTTGAGGTTATCTAAGTATAATTTCAAATGCCGCCCTCAAGCATATAGGTTGTGGGTATCATATACTTGACATCAGACACTTGTCTGACAACACTGTCTATGTTATGTCATTGGTCGCGCTTGCTTTTGAGACAAATGTATGTTCAATCTTGTTTAGACTGTTGTCACTTTGACTGTGAGTCACGTTAATGTGCTGCTTTCTTAATGCATTTGCTTAAACATTGTACATTACAAAATGGCCGCTGCCATCACTGCCTCTTGTGAATGATGTGTACCACAAGTCCTATGTCTATGTTTTTGTTTATTTATGCATGTATTTCCGAATGGCTCAGCGTGTGATGAAGGCATTAATTTGCCGAAACGCATAACGTTTGAGGAATAAAGAGCTTTTCTGCTTAAAGCATAAGGATTTTCGAGAGTGCGCTTTATTTTCGAAGCTACTTGGATTACGAGGTCCGGTTTTGGTTCTACCGGCACCGCGCACCACCTGGCTACGGGCTCGATCCCGGAATGACCCGCTTTCATTGATGATATATATATATCACGTAGCGCAGTACAAAATATAAAAACAGTAGCAGCTAAATTGTTTTATTATGTGTATGTATGTGAATCTATTATGTGATTTTTTAATCCGTATTACTGTGTTTTTATGTATTAAAATACAATCCGAATAAAGAATTTTGATTGATTGAACCAATTTTCTCAAAAAATATTAAATGAATTATCTCCACAGTTATTTGGGTCAAGAACAGTGACATTTAGTAAGCAAATATTTGTTTTGCAATTTCTCTAAAACAATTATCCTATTAAAGCAATCACAATTAAGTTCATCAACAACTAATTAATCAATTATGAACATAAATAAATGTACCAAAATTGCATGAAATGTGTGTTTGAGTTAAAATCTATGTGATTATCCAATGTAGGCAAAACACCAAATACGTATATTTGAGTTAAAATCCACATAATTATTCAGTGTAGTCATAATATTTAATAAGGCTCATTGAAGCATACTTCCATAATTTTATGTTGGCTAAAAAATACTAACAGTGTCTAATATTTGATAATAAAATAGTAACACCTTTAACATGCAGTCATGCCCATGCAGAAATGCCCATGCATCAGAAAGGTCCTGTTAAATATCAGTTGCTAGATCAACTGCAGACCCTTCACAACAAAATGGAGAAATGATGGCTTACACACAATCTAACTACACCCAGACTAGGCCTAGGCAGAATTTCAATTACACCGGAGTAATAGGTGTAATTTTCATAATTCCACATTACCTTTTGACGTGGAATCGCATTAATAAAGCGACTACACCCAACTTGTGTAATTAATAATCAATTTCAATTTCAATTCAGCTTTATTCGGTTTAAAAATTACAACCATAAAAGCATTCTAAAAAACAGTTATCACATAAGAAGTCAAATTGTCAATGCCGTTGGATAACACGTATACATAAAAAGAAATTTGTCTTAAAAACAGTTCGAGTCAATTAAAGTAATACATTGATTATATAGTACACAGGATAGGTTACAGTGCAATATCTCATGGGAGTCTTGACGGGGACAGTAAGAATTACTAGATTAATTTGCAAATATTAACAGCTAAGCATTTTTTAAATATTTACATTATGGTCTATGAGTAATTACAGTAAAGTGCATCAGTCTATACTTAGTCCTGTGTTTTTTCATACATGACTATACTGGGTCCTGTATTTTTTCATACATTAGGGCCTCAAGATGTGAATACTCTTTTCTTCTTATGATCGCCTTTTGTATAAAAACAACTATTGCATTGCATACTTTTTCATTTTTTAAACTACGGATGTAATTAAAAGTGGGTTTATAAAATTACAATTTACTGTCAATAAATAAAGGTCGTAAAACACACTTCCTAATCTCTCTATAAAAATTGCAGAAGAGAATAAAGTGCAATGTCCACTGTGGTGACTTTCCGTCACAAGGGCAATTTGGAATATTTCGATTCCATTTTCCCATGGTAGGAAATGCAATCAGATGATCAAGAGTACCCATTCTCAGCCTCGTGAGATAAAACCTGTGCTGTAAATTTGTTACCCGCAGTAAATATTGTTGCGTGCCCAACACGAAAAGGTCCTTCACAGTATGACTTAATCGTCGGCTTTGTGCTTGCTACTATATCTCTTAGTGTTTCTCTTGCTCCTGCAAGCCGAAGTTTTAGGTCCCTTTTACTATAGTGTTGGATATCCATGGGATCTTTAAAATCAACATTCACATCACACTCCTTTAAAAGTTTATGAATATACTGCAACCAAGGAATCTTTTACAATGTTCGAGGGCAAGGCAATCCATTATAATTTCCTGGGCAAATTTGGTGCCATCCTTGCTCCAGATCCCATGCCAAACAGAAAGAGCTGCTGTACTAATATAGTCAATAATATAAGAGACTGACAATTCCTTATGGACGACATATGAAGGGGTTGAATTAGGGACTGCTAATAGACTCCTTAAAAATATATTTTCCTGAGTCTGTAATACAGAATGATTAGCCTGCCCCCATAGTGCTGCACCGTAGCAAGTACCTGTGAGGCATTTTCTCTTCTACAGGGTCAGGAGCTCCCTAATTGGCTTATTCCCCATTTTTTAGAAAATCTGAAGATGGCTTCAATTGACTGTGCCCTTCTGATGTAAAAAAGTAGACCCAGGTACGAGAAAGAACCGGTCTTTTCGATTGGCACACCACCAACATGATGAATTCTGCTTTTGGTTTTTCCTTTCCCACATGTCGTCGTGAAGGTTTTTTTAAGATTAAGTTTTAGGTCCTTTTCATTCATAAAATTAGCAACATTTTCTATAGGATTTGGAGCCCACTTGCTTTTCTGGATAGCAAAACTGCATCATCCGCATACAAAAGGACCGGGGTGGGGCGATTACCAACTCTAGGGGCATCAGCATTCAGCTTTTGCAGGCGTTTCTCAACGTCATTAATATAGAGCGAAAATAAATGTGGTGCAACGACACAGCCTTGCCTTATACCACAGGTAACTCTAAAGCTGGGGGTACATTTGCCTTTGGGACCATAATGGACTCTTGAAGTTAGTAACTCATATATTTGTGATAAGTAGATGATGATATCAGGAGGGGCTCCCATCCCCGTTAGGGCCTGCTATAATTTTGCATGATTAACTAAGTCAAATGCACTTGTTAGATCTACAAAGCATAAATGCAGATGACCCTCTTTAGAGAGTGTATATTTCCCAATCATCAGTTCAAGGCTGACATACTGCTCGATGGTCCCTATATCCTTTCTGAATCCATATTGGGTTTTAGTAAGGGCTTTGTTGTCGCCTACCCAAGTTTCTAATCTCTCTAGGAGAATTCTTCCCATCAGTTTCGATGTTGACTTAAGTAGGGATTTTGGTGGTAGCATTTTGCATCACCTCTATCGCCTTTCTTGAAGATTGGGACAGTAACACTCTCTACCCAAGATGCAGGCAATACACCTCCCGCCATTGCATTGCAGACTCTTAGTAAAATTGAGAGCCAGAAATTCATATTAGCCTTAAAAATATCTATAGGTACCCCGTCAGGGCCTGGCACCTTCTCATTCGCACTTGTAACTAAAGCAATTTTAATTTCATCTAAAGTAATGGGGGCCAAATTGGGAGTGTCAACAACTATAACATTTCTGTTATCAGAGGGAAGGGGTTTCTCATTGTTAGGGTTAAAGATTTGTTCAAAATGTGTTAGCCAATCTGTAAACTGTACTAAAGTCTCAATCTTAGCAGCAGTCTGTTCTTTAAAAAAGGGTTGGTTAAGTGTCTTCCAAAATAGGGTTGTATCCCGTGTGTCTGCCGCTTGGATGAGTTTTTCCCATGCTAGTTCCTGTATCTGAACTTTCCTTTTACTTAAAATCTGTTTATATGATTTCTGTGGGATTCCCACACTTTCCCTATCTCTAGGCTTGGCTTTTAATGCTTTCTTTAGGCCCTGATTTAATTTAGAGCATTGTTGGTAAAACCATCTGGGTTTTTAGTGAGCATACTTCTTATTTTTTATTTTTAAGTCTCCTGAAATTGCAGACGCAGTATTACAGAATGCCGTGATGATGTGTACGTTTGTTGAAGTACCCTCCATGCAGATATTAATGTCTTCTTGCCTATCTTGTACTATTTTATCCATAAATAAAGAGGGATTAACGCCTGACCATTTTATGGAGATTCCTTTTTCTCCCTGTGTTTTTATATCAGCAGCTAGGCACACCTCCTCCGGGTGCATCGTGCTTAGTCTGAGCGTTAAAAATAGTGGATGATGGTCACTAATCTGGCTTACTTTCACTTCAAACTTTTCACAGAGCCTCGGCCATTTCCTGATATTAATACATGGTCGAAGGTCGAGGAGTATCTAGCTCCTTTGTATGTTTTTATGGTCACATGGCCTTCCTTTTCTATCTGCTCTATATGTTCGAAGTTGTATTTGTACATTACGCCATTAATTGTGTCACCTTATAAGTTGTGGTGAAAATGGGACTAAACATCACCAAGATCATCCCCATAACCACAGTGTTCCCCATCCAAACTTTTACATTTGTCACTATTAAAGTCACCTGCCCAGACAATTAAATAGTCTCCCCTGATATCCTTTAGGAATATATCTAGTTCCTCCTCTAAGGACGTGACTACCCTATGTCTAGAATTGTCGAATATATTATTATAAAAAATAATTAATAGTATGCACTGTTTTCCTGCAGTACAAAAGAACAGAAACTGGAAAAACTGTGAATTAGTTTAAACTTTCTTTAAAATCAGAGGCGATGTGACTGAAACCAATGCAGCCAGGCCTCCTTTGGCTCTTCCATTCTGAGAGGGGACAGCTTGGGTAGAAACCATTTTAAAACCATCAATATAGAATGGTTCAGTATGCCAAGTCTCTTGTAAGAGAATTATTGAACAATTTTTAAACAAGTTAAGCCATACTTCATCTTTTAGCTTACTTCTTACCCCAGCCACATTCCATGAAATGCCAGTCAAGATTTCATATGACGGGTATCGGCTTGGATTGCATCTATAAGTAGTATGCTTGCTAATATAGGGGGTATCTTGATTAGTAACAAACAATTGTCTACCTCCTCTGATAGTCAATCAAGTTCACTTCAGCTTCTAAGGCAGGGGTCTTCAAAGTGTGGGGCGCGACCCCCAGGGGGGCCGTGGAGTGATGGAAAGGGGGTTGCTCATTCCCGGTCACACTTCTGCCCAGGCCCATAGGACTTCAAGGGATTCAGCCCCCCTCCTCCCCCATAGTGTGTCTCAGCTCGAGCTGCTGTGGCCTCCGCTGGGCTGTGTCTGCAGTCTTATCTCCAGCACAGCACGGCACGCCTGAGTTTTTCACAGGTCTTTAAAGACCATTTACATGTTTACATACCTTTTGTAAACTGGTTACTGAGGCTTAGTTTCTTTTTCTAGTTCCAGTACCCCCTGGGCCCCCACTCTGCCTATTCCTTACATTTGTATTTTACATTTACTGCAGTAGTGTGAGAATGCATTTCATGAAAAGAAATTTAAAGTAGGGTTGCCAAAAGAAAAATACCAGCCATTTGATGTTTAAAGAGCCTGCAAAGGCCTCCTCTTGACACTAAATAGGATTGTAAATAAAATCATATGCGTTCATTCGTAATGTGACTTTTCAGTCTTTGTTCCCTTTAATTATCAGTCATGGATCATTGAGGCAGCCCTAGAACACAATTAAAAGTGCTTTTTCTATTTATATTTGCTGTTCCAAGTACGCACAGATGAGTGCTGAAATATACAGCTTTAGGTGACTGCTTATTTTTGTACAGTCTGGGACATCAAAATAATGAGCAGGCAACCCTAATCATAAGACTGTAAGTGTGTTGCAGGATTAGCATATCATTTATTCCTCCACCCTCGATCCCTGATTAATGCCATAATAGCAATAGTTTAACTTATATCTTAAACCCTACGCCGCCGTCAATAATATGCTGAATCACTTCAAGTGTCTGGGAATGCACCCTGCATTCAGACAACTCGCTCCTCATTCTCGCACTTCACTTTCACGCTCATCCTGCACTCACAGCGATCACAATGCACTCACACTGATCACCATGCACTCACATCATTCACCCTCTCACCCTGCACTCAGTGATCACTCTGCACTCACAATGCACTCGCGCTGTTCACCCTGTACCTCACCCTGCAGTCACACTACTCATCTGCACTCATGTGACACCTCATTCACCTGCCCCCTCACTGCTCAATTTGCAACTCACTCAAACAAGCCCATCATTAACCATGCATTCATTCGTCCCACTCTGCACTTACATCCGCACCCAAATTCATATGGTCACCTCACTCACCCTGCAGTCACTCCTCTTTCCCTACTCTCACACTGTTGCATCGCTCACCGTGCACTCACATGGGCACTCTTGTCACCCACACAGTGCAGAGGGTTAATGTGCCTGCTACAAAGAACATGTACTATGCAGATCACACACCTGTGTGTGAGTAAACTATGAGTAGCGCTATAAAAAAAAAAATGTTTGTCAGAAAGGTGCTACAGAGAGATGAGGTGCATTGTTGGTGAGTGGTAGTGAGGAATTTATGGAGAAGGAGGAAACTGGGGAGGGGGCACAAAAAAAGACTGTTGCACCGTGTGTGCCCAGTGCTAGGGCCAGCCCTTCCTGGGAGTGTAGGCCCCCGCGAAGTTTGGGTCTAGTGGCTCACCTGCTTCTGCCTATTACTATTATTATTTACATTTGTAGCGCGCTACTGTTACCAAAAGGTGTCCTGGGGCTAATAGCCATCTGCTGCCTGAAGGCAAATGAGAAACACACAGAAGGGGAAGGAGAACCAGCCAAATGGGGTCACCTACAGAGCATAGAGCCAGGTTTTTATATCTTCCTAAAGAATAATAGATTCTTGGTGGAGCGAAGCAAAGAGGGTGCACGTTCCATAACTGTGCGGCCTGCACCAAAACAGCTAGACAGACAATTCGTGCCTTCCTGAATTAGGGAACAATAAGCAGAGTGGCACAGGCCAAGAGGACCATACGGGTCCAACCTGTGTGCTCGGTGAGGAGAGATGAGAGGATGAGAAAGGACAGCAAGGGAGTGAGAGAATTCGATTGAAGAGGTCGTCAGGGATGAGGAGAAATGTGAAGTGCCGAAGCGAAGTGCAGACACGCAAGAAGTGAGTGTGAGGGAAAGTTGAGGGCACAGAGGAGGGCTACTGTTAAACTGTGAGAGAAGATAGCTGAGAGATGATCTGTGACCTAAAAAGTAATTTGATGCGACATGGGTGAGGGACAGCAGCGATAGGGGAAGAGAGGGAGTACTGGGGTGGGTGCTGAGCAGATTAATTTGTAATAAAACATGTGCCAGGGACCTCACCAGTAGGCCACTGCAACTTTAACCACCCACCCATTGCCTTGCCTGTGCGGCCAATGACAATACCTATGCAACTACCAACCATAACACTTGTACAAGTGTGACTGTTCAGACTATTTCAAGCCCCCAAAGCTATAAGAATGGCATGGATGTCAGGAGTTTATAGTTTTTAATGTATATTGAATTAATAAACAGCTGTTCTGCTCGTCTCTAAATTACACAGACAGAGCCACCATGTGGCAGACGATCATAGTGCCAGTGTGCACAATTAGGTGCCAGTGCGGAGCACCGGAAACCACCTGCTCAAATTAAGCACTGGTGCTGAGGTAACGGGGTAGAGGGACATTGGTTCAAGAAGGTGTGGAAGAACAAAGGGGAGATGTGAAAGATGAATGGGGGGACTGGAGAGGTGTAAGGTACAAATAGACAACAATTTGAATGGAGAGACTTGAGGTGAATGAGAAGTGCAGATGGGCACGGGAGGTGACGGGGCCAGAGAGGCCATGAGATAAATGCGAGCGACTGTTAGAGATGAGGGCAGTGGAAAGACAGAATGGCAAGAGGTGATTAAGGATGAAGTGAGAAGTTGAATGGGGAGAGTTCAGAAGTTGTAAAAAGGGGTGAAAGAAAATGGCCTGCAAAGTGAGAGAGGGATCCGGGATTGGGAGAGGAGAGGAGAGGAGAGAGGGATGGAAGGGAGGGGTGAGAGGAAAGCGGCATGTGTAAATTGCTTAACTCTGCACAAGACCGCCAGGGTTTTAAGGGACCCCTGCTGCTCCCAGCCAGGGTCAGGTGAGCTTCTAATGTGGCAGCACGTATTCCTGCAGAGTGGAAGGCCCATCACAGAGGTTGACTAGACATCTTTCTGATGTGAATTGCTGTATTTTGGTTATAAACTGGTACTGATGGGGTGAAATCTTTCCTCAGTGTTACTGTGTGCAAAAAATGTCAAAATAATGAAGCAATTCTATCCCAAAATAACGCGGCATCACATAACATTATTTAAATTTTCTTCCCACACAATTTAGTCAAGCCTGTCGTGTAATTTGGTCCTCACCTGCCTCATAATTCCAGTAGCCCTGCCTACAGGTTTAGAAATGTTTGTCAGGAGGGGGTCCTTACGACTGAAAATGTTGACAGGGGGGTCTCGGCACCCAAAAGTTTGAAGACCTCTGTTCTAAGGGGTAGAAATCTATCAGTCAAAGGTTGTGGGATATGCTGGCCTATGGGGGCAGATCTATTATTAGCATAAAATGGTCGTTCAATAGCGGGAATATAGAAATGTCCTAATGGGACTGCAATAATAGTGTCGTTCTGATGGTTCAGTGGACTTGCATACCTATAGGAAAGTTCATTAAGTAGTACTCTTGCCACCTCGGGGCAACGGAAAGTTACAACAATACAATCCCCTTGATAACACTTTGTCATGTTATCAACCCAATTGACTCGTCTCATCATGATGATATTTTTGGAGAGGAAGTTAGTACTACAGTTAGTGTTCTTAATAAACCTAAGTGCAACCTCATTCTTCAAATCCCCCCAGGACTCTATAACCTTATCTGCCAATTTCGGGGCATTTTTTAAAACAATTACATAGGGTGTAGCCTGTGGGGGTAAATGTAATGTGTACTTATGAGTCTTGATTGGCCTACGGTTTATGACGGATTCGGCTCCATGGTTCTTACTGTTTATATGTCCTTCCAGCTACATCCGTATTGGGGAAATTGGGGATACATAGTAGAAATCTCTTTCGTTTTGTGTGAAGTCGACAATTGGGTTTTATTAGTTGTTACGTGTAGACAATGCCCTGCATCGGTCTTGTTATCTGGGGCTTTACTAGGGGTTGCACTGGAACTTTTTCCGGCAGATGGTAAATCTGTTATCATTTTTACTAGCCGGGTGACATCTCACTTAACTGATTTTATTTCAGTCATGAGTTTCCTTTCAATGGTATCAATTTTTCCGTGTAATTTTTTAAAAAGGGTTTCTAAACTTTGTGCATAGTTCGTTGTACCAGATGGAATTTTAAAAAAAAATTCGGTTTTGCTTTTGATGGCTGCAAACTAGATGCAATTGCTGTTATTGTATCCTGCTGTTTACTCTTCTTTGCAGGGGGGGACATCAAGTCAGTACCATTTGGCAAGACAGATATCTCTAGTGGCAAGGTTGAGACACATTAGGCCTTTTTTAATAAGATCTTGACTCACTGGGCTGTTACCTCTACTCTTATCGATGTTTGGTCCATTCAAACCTGTCTTTATTGACACCATATCGGTTCTAGTTTCCTTTAGGGCTGCGTTTAATGCTGTCTTAGTAGCAGCAAGACGCTCCTCCGCATGGACAATTTCATTATCAATCAAGCCCATTGCATTTTTCAGATAATTTGTTATTGGAGTATTGTTACTTACAGGCTTTCCGCTGCCAGTTGAAGACAATGTTAGCTTCCATTTTTCCATTACTGTTAAGGCTATTCCAATGTAGTATTTAGATTAAAAATAAAGATAGAAAGTCACTCTTCTTACCGTCGCTCTTATCGTCGCTCCCTTTTGCAAAACCAAGGGGGGTGGCCCAGCCCAGCCACGGACGGGTGCAGACGGGCCCGCTCTTGGCCCGGTCTTGACCCGGGCACGTGCCCGGGCGCGTCCTGTGCTGCGGGAGGCGAGGCGGTGTTTGTAGTGCGTTTCAGCACATGCACTCCCCCAGCAATCAGCCACAGCTGTGCCGCAGAGCAGAGAGCCCTGGGACAGGTAGTCCCGCCAGGGCAGGAGGCAAGCAGGAACAGCAGGCATGAAGGATCCTGCACTGCAGGAGGCGAGGCGGTGTTTGTAGCGCGTTTCAGCATGTCCACTCCCCCAGCTATCAGCCACAGCTGTGCGGCAGAGCAGAAAACCCTGGGACAGGTAGTCCAAACAGGGCAGGTGGCAAGCAGGAACAACAGGCATGAAGGATCCCGCGCTTTTAACTCACTTGTGCTTTCCAAACTGGTATGACTTTTAATTAGCAAGAAGTATGGCCTCCTGTTTCCTTTTCGGGTGGTGTAGTACCCCCTAAATCATCTTCCTCCTTCGTTCGTCAGGGCTCAAGTGTCGCGGAAAAAAGCCTCTCTTAATAATCATTTGGGGGGGGGAAATCCTACCACATGAGCATATTTAGCAAGCGTGAGTGGCTGCTCATACTGTTGTTTATGTTCTGTTGCATTTAGCAGTAATATCTTTGCCCAAAATGCACCCTTGCATCCATTTTGGACGTGAGTATGCATTTTGCGCTAAGAAACTAGCACTAAATGCTGGGAATAAGTGTTAGAATTGAAATGCATTAGTACCATATTACTCGCATTTTATTCGATGCTATGTTAGCATTTATGTAGCTAATTCATTATATATTCTTTCTGTGTGCATGCGTGATCAGAAAGTGCATACATTATGTTAGTTATGTTGACATCTGTGCCACCATTTTAGTTTTCGAGGACGCCATTTTGTATTATAATCGAAACTGTTTCTTGATCATTTACGAGAAATGGCCCTTGCTAAGTTTCGTTTCTTCAATGTTGAATCTTACTCATTAACGCATGCCTTTTCTATTACATGGAGGCCTTCTCCCACCTGTCTAGTAGGGAGGATAAGCCAGATGACCTTGGGCAGTAGATAGCTTGTGCCAGGCTACGGAATCGAAACTTGTGCTCTGTAACCCCATTGTATTACGACAGCTACCAGTATTTTTCCATAGTAGGCGGGTCTTTGTGGGCTCCGCAACCTACATAATGTAACTGTATGTTTGCTAGAGTCAGTCCCTCGTCAGCCATCAAAGGAGGCTGGTCAGACTGGACTCCACTGCAGTGTACTTTGTGAATAAACTAGTCTGCTTGTGTTCTCTACTGCACCATCGACTCTTCATTGAATGGAAGGCTAGAGGAGGTCGAGAGTGACCCGGGTGGTCCTAATCGGGTCACTTCCTTCATAAGTTGGGTGGAAATCATACCTCAACTGCAGGCTAGAGGGCATTTTTGCACTGAGAAAATAGTGCTAAATGCAGAATACCTGTCCGTGCAGGATTATGTATGATCTTGCAAGATTACTGGGTAATTCTGCGTGACTACACTACAAAACGTTATTCAAGTTAAGCCCACCCCTAACCCAGACTCTCATAAGGAGCAAAACGGAGTTTTGCCAATGTGCATGTTTATTTGGAAATAGCAGCCCTCACAAGTACAAGTTATTCCATGAGTGGAATCGCACCTTCTAATATCTAGGGCTGACCAGTTGAGATACTGCAGTGGGTATTTACAACCCGATCCAGTAAAGGAAAGTACAGAAACAAAGATGTTATTTGAAGTTCAGGCAGAGTTTCACTGACAAGTGTGATTACCACTGAAACACTCCTCCTGTTCAGAGCAGGTGATAAATCAAAGCAATTGGCTAGAAAATCAGAAATTTAAAAAAAATCAAAGGCAAGCAACAGAAATTTGCAAAAAAAGCATGCTGACACAAAACAAGAGTAAAATAAAAACCTAAAAGACCATGTTATACACATACAATCATCATTGGCCAACAGTGGTTGATAGGGAACAACCAGGCTATCAGGACTATAAAAATGCTTACCACACCAATGTCCCCACACATATTTGCAAGCAGGATCATGGAAGAAGCACACATGAACATTTACCTTTTGCTGGATATGGTAGAATTGCAGATCTAGCAAGTCCTCCCTGCACAAGCAGGAAGAAGATACAGCACAGGCAAAAAGGACATTGACAGCACCAGGCTGAGGAGAAGACTCAGGTGAATCAGGAGAAGCCTAAAACCCCTAAAATTGTCTTGAACATCTATACTTACCACCTATAGGCTAGATATGAGGACCAGTAAGTATTTGCTGACTGCCACTGGGGGCACACTAGATTCCAATGTGGGAATCAGCATTGCCCCCACCCCATGCTGGGGTGCACTTGCTATTCATGGGGGTCTTATGGCCCTAACGACTGCCTACACCAAATAGATGAGCCCACATTTTCAAAGGCATTCAATCAGGTAAAGGCTGCTCTACTCAGAGTGGCCTACCAGTATATTTACTTCCCGACAGAAAATGCTGTCTAAGCCAAATTGTATACGATGAAGGGTTTCCTAAGTGCCTACGGCCATACCACCCTGAATAGACCCAATCTTGTCCGATGAATCAATCAGGGATTTTGAAGCGTGCTACTCACCCCTGAGGGTTTCAAGACATGGGGGAGCATCTCCTGTCAGTCGAAGAGCCAGGTCTTGAGGGTCTTCATGAAGATGTGCAGGGTGGGGGCGCGTCTGATGTCGATCGGGAGCTCGTTCCAGGTCTTGGCCGCGATGTAGGAGAAGGTTCTTCCACCTGTTCTTGCTCTGCAGATGCGCGGGGGTTCGGCGAGGGTGAGGTCGGTGGATCGGAGGTTTCTCTTGGGTACGTGGCAGGAGATTCTATCATTGAGATATTAGGGTCCAGTGTTGTGGAGGCATTTGTAGGCGCGGGTGAGTATCTTGAAAGTTATTCTCTTCTCGACGGGGAGCCAGTGGAGGTTTCGCAGGTGTCGGTTGATGTGTTCGTGTCAAGGGATGCCGAGGACGAGTCTGGCTGCGGTGTTCTGTATGGTCTGGAGTTTGTGGAGCAGATACTTGTTGATCCCGGCATAGAGGACGTTTCCGTAGTCCAGTCTGCTGGTTATGAGTGCGTGGATGACAGTCTTCCTTGATTTGAGGGGGTCCATTTGAAGGTCTTCCGAAGGATGCGGAGGGTGTTGAAACAGGTGGAGGCAACAGCATTGACCTGTCGGGTCATGGAGAGGGAGGAGTTGAGTGCGATGCCGAGGTTCCGGGTGTGGTCCGTGGGGGAGGGGGGCTGCCGAGGGCGGTGGACCACCAGGTGTTGTCCTATGCAGAGGGGGAGGGTCCTAGAACGAGGACCTCTGTCTTCTCTGAGTAGAGCTTCAGGAAGCTGCTGCTCATCCAGGATGCAACGTCCTTCATTCCTTCCTGGAAGTTGAGTCTGGTGTTGATGGGGTCTTTGGTGAGGGAGAGGATGAGCTGGGTGTCATCGGCATAGGATACTATGCTGAGTCCGTGATGTCTGACGGTGGTGATGTAGATGTAGATGTTGAAGAGCATAGGGCTGAGCGATAATCCTTGGGGTACTCCACAGTTGATTTACGTGGGTTCAGAGAGGAAGGGTGGAAGTCTGATTCTTTGGGTTCTGCCGGTGAGGAAGGAGCGGAGCCAGTCGAGGGCGGTTCCCTGTATGCCGGCGTCATGGAGTCTGGTGGTGAGTGTGCGGTGGGAGACAGTGTCGAAGGCTGCAGAGAGGTCGAGTAGGATCAGGGCCGTGGTGTGTCCTTGGTCGAGGAGGGTTCGGATGTTGTCTTTGGCAGCGAGTAGAGCGGTCTCAGTGCTGTTGTTGCTGCGGAATCCAGGTTGGGAGGGGTCGAGGACGGAGTTCTCTTCTATGAGTTTGTTAGTTGGACATTGACGATCTTCTCGGTGACTTTGGCTGAAAAGGGGAGGAGGGAGATGGGTCAGTAGTTCTTGAGGTCCGTATGTTCTGCTGAGGGCTTCTTGAGTAGGAGCCTGACTTCTGCACGTTTCCAGTGCTGGTCTCGAAGGTGGCGTTGATGGTGCGTCATAGTTCCGGTGCGATGGCGGTGGCGGCTCTGTGGAAGATGTGCGGAGGGCAGGGGTCCGTGTGGGCTCCTGAGTGAATGCCTTTCATGGTCAATGCGGTGTCTTCGGTGGTGACTGGGGTCCAGGAGGAGATGGTGGGCTGGCTGGCGTTGCTGGAGGCGGGAGTGGTTTCGGAGTCAGGTGCCTGGTCATTGAAGTTGTCGTAGAGGCACTTGATTTTCAGATGGAAGTAGGAGCCGAGCTTGTTGCAAAGGTCCTGGGAGGGGGTGATGTCCGTGGTTTTGCTGGGGGGTTTGGTGAATTCCTGGATGATGCTGAAGAGTTCCTTTCAGTTGCTGGAGTTGGCTAGGATCTTGTTCTGGATGAAGGTCCTTTTGGTGGATCTGATGCGTCGGTGGTATTCTGCCATGGCATTCTTGTAGGTGGTGCGGTCTTCCGAGGATTTGCTGTTTCTCCAGTTCTTCTCGAGACGTCTGCTGGTGCGTCTGGACTCTTGGAGGTCAGCGGTGAACCAGGTGGCCTTTCTGGGGCGCAGTCTGTCGGGGTTACGTAGGGGTGCGAGCTCATCTGCGCAGTTGGTGATCCATCTGTGAAGTACTTTGGCTGTGAGGCTGGCGGCGGTCAGGGTGGGGGGGCATCGTGGTTGAGGGTGGCATTGAGCTGCTCCTCGGTGACCTTGCTCCAGTTCCTTCGCGGAGGGCAGGGTGCAGGTTTGGGGGTGGTGGGTTTGTCGATGTGGAAGTGTACGCAGTGGTGGTCCGTCCAGGGGGGTTGCGAGGTGTGGCTGAAGTGGATGTTGTTACCTCCTGTGAAGATAGGGTTGAGGGTGTGTCCTGCCTTGTGGGTGGGGGTGGTGACAAGATTTTTTGGTCCGAGGTTGGCAAAGTTGTCCAGGAGGGTGGCGGAGTTGGGGTCGCTGAGGTTGTCAAGGTGGAAGTTGAGGCCTCTGATGAGTATGTAGTCCATGGAAGCGATGGCATGGGGCGCGATGAGGTCGGCGATGGTAGTGGTGAACACGGTTTGAGGTCTGGGAGATCTGTAGGCGAGGGTGCCTCGTAGGGTCGTTCTGGGGCTGGTCTGGATCTGGAAATGAAGGTGTTCGGTGTTGGGCGGGCTGCCGCTCAAGCTGGAGGTGGTGAGTTGGAGGGAGTTCATGTGTGCTGGCAAGTCCTCCTCCTGGGCAGTTGGGGCGGTCCTTCCTCTGGATCTTGTATCTGTCGGGGATGGCGGTAGCGATGTCCGGGCTGGAGGTGGAGTTGGTTCATGTTTCCGTGAAGAAGGCGACGTCTGACGCGAGGGTGTCGATGAGGTCCCAGATCTCTACAGCGTGTCTGAGCAGGGAGCGCACGTTGAGGAGGATGCATCTCAGGGATTCGGGGGTGCTGGCATTCGGTGTGGGGGCAGTGGCTGTGGGGGCGCGGAGGGTGGTGAAGGTTTGGCGGCAGTGACGGCAGGAGAATTGGCGGTGGGTGGTGTTCAGCGTAGACAGCTGACAGTTGTTGTTCCTTCCAGGGTTGAGTGCGAGGAGGGCAGCTGAGTCATAGCGGTGGGTGGTCGGAGATCCAGGGTCCCTGGCACTGGTGGCGGACGGGCGCAGACGGGCCTGCCTTTGGCACACCTTCAGCGCGCCAGAGGCGCGGCCGCACAGCAGCCGCCATTAAATAGGGAAGGGGGAGGGAAGCGCAGCTGGGAGGCGGGAGCGGGGAACGGCAGGGGGAGGGGCCACGGGGGCAGCAGCAGCGGGAAAGGGAACGGGCAGAAACAAATAACGGGCGGAAAATCAAAAAACAACAAATAACAAATCACGAATAAAAAATACAGAGGCACAATAACAGTAAGACACAAAACGGGCACAATAACAGCAAGACAAAAAACGGGCACAATGACAAAAAAGACAGAAAACGGGCACAACACAATACAGACAACAGTGGGGCCAGCAGAAGAGCAAGACTCTCCCACTGGACCACCAGGGATGAGGCGCAGGCAGGACCCTGCGGGTGGAGGAGGGCCTCGAACACCTACCTGCACAGGGCAGTGGCAGCCACACAACAGCAGATCTGCTGGGGGAGAAAGCAGGTCACTGACCAGGTTGACCAGATGAAAGGTTTCCCAAATGTGACTGCAGCTTTGGACTGCACTCAAGTGGCATGTATATCTCCCAAGGCCATTGAACACATACACCCCAATAGAAAAATGCAATGCATTATCAATATACAGATGGTGTATAGCGCTGATCTCAACATTACACCATCATCTGCATGACTCCCTGGATCCATTCACTACTCAGTGATATTCAGGAACAGCAGAATGCTAGATACAGGGGAAAGACACCCTCTCCAGTGGACATAGCTACTAAATGAGTTCCTCTCATCCCCATCCCAAACATGACGAGTTGGTGATGGCTGAATATACAGAAATAGTAACATAATGGGAATACTTACAATGCATGCTTGGGGCTTGTAGTTGTAACACCAGACCCTTGACCACTGACAACTGATATGTGAAATGTAGGCCTTAAGGTTGTTCTGATGTTGTCTCAAAAATGAATGCCAAATAAATAGGCCAAAGAGGGGAGGGGGAGTGACATGTTTCCGAATGAGAGTGCTCTCAGCCCAATTCAGTGTAAATACACACATCTTGGCGTGGAGAGCACAATCTGACAGGATGCATGTAGCTCTATGAGGTGCCCTAACATATCACCTGAAGATTCCCTATTCTTGAGCACTAATGGGCACAGCCCATTTCTCGAAATCCTCTTATGTCCTTGTATTATGTAAATGTCTTATCAAACTCACCAACTGAGACACATATCCCTTAATTGTCAGCCACATTCCAAGGATGCCCACGGGAATGTCATCTTTATGGATGAACATTTTAGCGCGGACAATTATGAAAAATTCAACCCGTCCTCAGCTATATGTTTCATGATTAAGCCACAGCATGAGTCAGGAGGGGTTACAGTGGGAGTGAGTATGGGCAGATAGAGGTAATATTGTGTACATCCAGGGAATGTGTGTGGATCTGTGTAGAGTAGGATGGGGGTCCCAGGAGACAGTTGGTTGCAGGGTGGCATGTAGGCTTGGACAGGTAGGAGGACTGTTGTTGTCAAGCAAATGTCAAAAACAACTGTACAACCAATGATGCCAACCAAGGCCCTCACACACCCTATATTCTCCCTTAGGTGACTCCAGTTATCCTTTCAGCATCTGCCTGATGACACCTACATGTCCCAGCAACAGCATCTGAATACCCATACAATCAGGCCCATGCCAGGATACATAATCCACTCATGCGAGCTTTGTAATATTAAAGTGCCTGTTCAGATGGAATCACTGACAGAATATCGACTACAGAAATATCGACGACAAAAATATCGGAGCCGAAATATCGATGTCCAGAATATCGAAGTCCTATCTACATTATGGTAAGTCCAAAAATATCAAAACAAAAATATTGTTGTAAAAAATATCGTTGTTAAAAATATCGTTTTTTTTAAATGTCTAAAAAATAATGTAAAATAAAGTAAATAATACATATAATTAAAATAACATAGGGGGTCATTAGGATGGCAGGCGGATCGCCACCACCGGCTCGGTGGTGGCGATCCGCCCGCCATCCCAACTAGATTTACCCCCGCCATATTATTATGGCGGGGGTATCGCGGCGGACGCAAAGTGCGTCTGCCACTTTTCCGTTGGTCAGCAATCGTTCCGATTGCTGGCTGGGTGGACTTGGCCACTAATATGGTGGCAGTGCCTACCAGGCACCGCCATCCATATTAGGATGGGTGCGGTAACTGGCCTTTCGGGGATGTGCTTTGGGGGCCCGTTGCGGGCCCCCAGGGGGGGTGGCGGGGTGGGGGTGCACTTGGGGGTACCCATGATATCCCCCTGCATTCCCATGCACAAGGTGGCAGGCACCGCGCGGTGCCTGCCACGTTGTGCATGGGAATGCGCAACATGCCATTTCACCATTGCGGTGGGTGCTGCTTACAGCAGCACCCACCGCAATGTTAGAAATGCCGAATGCGACGGTGGCGGTCGCATCCTAATTGGCGGGGCGGGATCGCCGCACTTATGGCAGACGGTCCCAGCACCGCTAGGATGGCGGGTGGACTGAAGTCCGCCCGCCATCCTAATGACCCCCATAGTTAGAATTATTAGAAAATGTTTCAAATTATAAATAATAAATATAATTTTAATACAAATTAAAAATACATATATATAAAATATATAAATGTACTTTACATATACCAGTAAATATAAAATAAAAATACAATATTTATATAATAATTAAAAAAATTAAAATATTTTTAATCTTTTACAATTACATTTCACACTACATTAACAGGAACAGTAGAGAAAAAATTGGATAGCGGAGAGGATAAAATTACTATTCCCACTCCAGCAAATAAAACAGTAGGTAAAGTGTTGGATAGCATATGTGAATAATTTACTATTCCCACTTCAGGGAGTGCAAGATTAAAAAAAGTGTTGGATAGCGGAGGGGTAAAAATTACTATTCCCACTCCAGGGAGTGCAACAGTAGGGAAAGTGTTGGATAGCGGAGGGAAATATTTTACCATTCCCACTCCAGGGAGTGCAACATTAAAGAAAGTGTTGGCTAGCGTAGGTGTAAAAATTACTATTCCCACTCCAGAAAGTGCAACAGTAGGGAAAGTGTTGGACAGCGGAGTGGATAAAATTACTATTCCCACTCCAACGAGTACAACAGAAGGGAAAGTGTTGGATAGCGGAGGGGAATAATTTACTATTCCCACTCCAGCAAGTACAACAGTAGGGTAAGTGTTGGATAGCGGAGTGGATAAAATTACTATTCCCAGTCCAGCGAGTGCAATAGTAGGGAAAGTGTAGGACAGCGGAAGGGTAACAATTACTATTCCCACTCCAGCAAGTGAAACAGTAGGGAAAGTGTTGGATAGTAGGGAAAGTGTTGGATAGCGGAGAAGAATAATTTACTATTCCCACTCCAGCAAGTACAACAGTAGGGAAAGTGTGGATAGCGTATGTGAATAATTTACTATTCCCACTCCAAAGAGTGCAACACTAGGGAAAGTGTTGGATAGCGGAGGGGAATAATTTACTATTCCCACTCCAGCAAGTACAACAGTAGGGAAAGTATTGGATAGCGGAGGGGAATAATTTACTATTCCCACTCCAGCAAGTACAACAGTAGGGAAAGTGTTGGATAGCGGAAGGATAAAAATTACTATTCCCACTTCAGGGAGTGCAGCATTAAAGAAAGTGTTGGCTAGCGTAGGTGTAAAAATTACTATTCCCACTCCAGAGAGTGCAAAAGTAGGGAAAGTGTTGGATAGCGGAGTGGATAAAATTACTATTCCCACTCCAGCGAGTACAACAGAAGGGAAAGTGTTGGATAGCGGAGTGGATAAAATTACTATTCCCAGTCCAGCGAGTGCAATAGTAGGGAAAGTGTAGGACAGCGGAAGGGTAACAATTACTATTCCCACTCCAGCAAGTACAACAGTAGGGAAAGTGTTGGATAGCGGAGTGGATAAAATTACTATTCCCAGTCCAGCGAGTGCAATAGTAGGGAAAGTGTAGGACAGCGGAAGGGTAACAATTACTATTCCCACTCCAGCAAGTGAAACAGTAGGGAAAGTGTTGGATAGCAGAGGGGAATAATTAACTATTCCCACTCAAGCAAAATAATTATAATAAATAACAAAATTTTAATTAATTGAAAAAAATGTACCTCCCACCATAATCCCTAAAAATGACACCACCAATATTATAAAACATAACACTATTAACATAATTAATTTATGATTAATTAATTAATTAATGAAGATTAACAAACATATTAAAAACAATCAAGAATAAATTAATTCACACGATTAACACTATAAAAAAGTTTAAATAAAATATTATAATAAACAATTTTAAAAAATCTATTAAAATTCAATTACTTCCCAGCCTACTCGCCTATCAACCCACAATCCACTCCTAAAAAAATAACACAATTAACATATATACCAATTAATTATTAATAACTAACAACAAATTAATAACTAATTAATATCAAAGTAATTACAACAATGAACAATATAAATATTAAATACATAGATATTAATTAATTAAAAAAATTAATTAATTATAATTAAATTACTTCCCACCCTATTACCCTATAAACCCACAACCCGCTCCTAAAAAAAAATAAGATATTTACCAATTAATTATTAGTAATTAACAACCAATTAATAACTAATTAATAATTAATTAATTACCACAATTAACAATATAAAATATTAAATACATAAATATTAATTAATCAAAATTATTTATTAAATAATTATAATTAAAATACTTTCCACCCTATTCCCCTATAAACCCACAACCCACTCCTAAAAAAAACCAATTACAATATTTACCAATTATTTATTAATAATTAACAACCAATTAATAACTAATTAATAATTAATTAATTACCACAATAAACAATATAAAATATTACACACATAAATATTAATTAATCAAAATTATTTATTAGTTAATTATAATTAAAATACTTCCCACCCTATTCCCCTACAAACCCACAACCCGCTCCTAAAAAAAACAATTAAAATATTTACCAATTATTTATTAATAATTAACAACCAATTAAGAACTAATTAATAATTAATTAATTACCACAATTAACAATATAAAATATTACATACATAAATATTAATTGATCAAAATTATTTATTCATTAATTATAATTAAAATACTTCCCACCCTATTTCCCTATAAACCCACAACCCGCTCCTAAAAAAAACACCATTTAAATGATTAATTAACTAATCATTTCATTTCATTTATAAACTTTATTCGGTTTTACATTGTAAAAACCATAAAAGTTACAATATATACACATCTCATAGAAAAAGTACATTAAAAATTTACAATTCATAGCCATAGGAACAAAAAATATGTTTCCACCAAGGTTACAGATAATATTAACAAATACAATAAATAAATAACATATATATTTATACAATTAAAAGTGGAGAACACGCATGAGTCATACCTTAAGACTGTGAATACCTCCTCCCCTAAAAGCTAGTATTCCAAACAAGCCCTGGTTCTCACGAGAGATTTCAGGTAGCCCAAAATAAAAAATATACAATCTGGTTTCAGCAGCTGCAAATACAAAAGTGCTGGGCGAACCTGATTAAAATTTAGCCTCTTTAAAAGGGGGAGTAAAAAATGTCTCTGAGGTATTTCATAAAATTAGCAGAAGAACATAAAGTGTAGCAGATCCTGTGGAGACACGTTGTCGCAGCCACAGGGTGCTAACACCTGTCCTCTGCTACACCCTTTCGGAATGGCAATTAACAGATGGAAAAAATTGAGACGAAACCTAGACAGTAAGAACCGCTCATGGGTAGTCAGTATTCCCAAAAGGTATGGCTCGATCAATGGATGAGTTTTTAGGGTCAGAAATTTACGGACGCTCGGTTTACATAATTCCTGTTCATCTCTTTCTAGCTTCCTGATACAACTAAAAACTTTCTTAATCGATTCCACATCCTTTTTTCTTATGGTGGAGGGTTTTAAAAAGAGTTCTGGGCGACCCAACTCTGTAAAACGACCTCTGACATACTTCAACCACGGGATTCTAGACATATGTTCAAGATTCATACAGCCCATTATAATCTGCTGGGTGAGCACTAGCTCCTTGTTTGGCCAACACTTAAGCCAAAACACTAAAGGGCGCAGAGCGAGAGTATCACATAAAAATGGAGCCCCCAGTTCTTCATGAGCTACCAGGTTTGATAAACTGGTTGGCATTCCCAGCAGGCGCTTTAAAAAGTTATTCTCTGCCACCTGCAGCGCGTCTGCTGTGGTATACCCCAGACTTCACTACCATAACATGCAGATGACACACCTTTGGCCTGGTAAATTTTCAGCATGGCTGCAATAGGGCGCTTGGCCATCTTAGCAGCAAAGCTGAAAATAGCGGCGGTTATTCGAGTGAGCTCCCCCTTTTTCTTCTGTATAAGGGGTCCCCACTTTAAGCGATCATCCAAAAGGACCCCCAAATATGAGAACACCGACGTTGTGGGGACCTTCGCAGAGCCTACAGAAAATGAATACTTTTTCGTAGGACGAGCCCCTACCTGCAAGACATAGGATTTTGCATTATTGATGGCTAAGTCACGGGACCCCATAAAATTCAGGAATGCATCTATTAGGGACTGGAGTCCCCTTGCGGTTCTTGCTATGAGGATTGCGTCATCCGCATTTAGGAGGACCGGGAGACCCCGGCGCCCCACATGCGGAAAGTCGGCCCCCGTCGATACCAGAGCTCCTTCAAGATCATTGATGTAAAGGTTAAACAGGAAGGGGGCCAGAATACAGCCCTGCCTTACCTCTCTTTCGATATTAAATTCCCTGGAAACCCAAAGATCCTGTGCATATCTGATATTCGCCCTAGTGTTCCTATGCAGATCCATTAGAAAGTCCACGATGGAGGCCTCCACCCCCATGGCCCTCATGGACTGCCACAGTTTGACCCGATTGACACAGTCAAATGCGGAAGACAGGTCCATGAAGGCCATGTAGATCGTGCCTGGGCGGGCCATCGTGTACTTGCCAAGGATCAGATAGAGGTTTAGGCATTGGGCCACCGTCGACCTCCCAGCACAAAACCCATATTGGGTATCAGCAATGATGTTATGCTCCTCTGCCCATGAAGATAGTCTTTGCAATAGTACTCCTCCCACCACCTTTACTACTGAATCAATGAGAGAAATAGGTCGGTAGCAGTGTGTACTATTTCGATCCCCCTTTTTAAATACTGGCACGATGGTAGAAATGGCTCAGGAATCAGGGCTACCGTCCCTGGCCGCTGCGTTCAGTATAGCCGCCAGGATCGGGGCCCAAAAGGATGGATCCGACTTATAAAGGTCCGGCGGAATTCCGTCCGGTCCAGGAGCCTTGTTGCAAGTTAGGCCAGCAATTCCCGCCTCCACCTCTGTTAGCTCAAAGGCCAGACAGTCAGTGTTTGTTGCCCGGGGTAGCTGGTCATGATGACCCATGGAGCCCTTAAACATAGATTGAAAGTGGGCCACCCATTCGTCTTCCATAATGTGGGAGCCTAAAGCGTTACCTGTATCTTCAGTAAACAATGGTCTATTAACAATACTCCAAAACCGTGTGCCGTCCTTAAAGTGCTGGACTCTAACAGCTCCTCCATGCCTCCTCCTTAAGAGCTCCCTTACGGGTAGCTAAGACCTGCTTATATTCTGTGCGACATGCGCGTATGTATAGGGGGTCTCTTGGGACAACTTTCAAGGCCTCCTTTAACTTACGTGCTGCCTGGGAGCAGGAAGAATCAAACCATCTTGGGTTTGAGTTGGATACCTTATGAACTGGAGCCCTCAAAATGGCCGATTTGGGATGCCATAGAATGAGGGGGTTTCATTTTGAGCACTCAACACAGGGGGATGAACTAAATAATCTGGTCAATGAATTTGATCTACTGACACTAATGTCCCTCTCTGCCCCTAACTGCAAAGCCTTGATTCCCACCTTTAAAGGGAGAGGTACTGGGTCTTTCATAGACCATATTTTAATCTCCTCCTCCCTTCAGTCTCTTTTTCATAGGTTTTCCATTAAGGAAAGCGTTTTTAGTGATCACAATCCCCTCTGTGTATATTTTTGTGGCGCATTTTTATTTAGTAAACCTAGGGGGAAGGGCACCGGGAACATCAAGACCCACAGACGGTGGGCACCGCCTTAAATGGTCTCAGATCGACCCGGATGCTTTCCACAGGGAGGTGAGAGACTCATGTGCAGTTGAACTTGATTTCTGTGTTCAACCGGAGTGTCTACCGAGGGATGTCCTTAGTGCTTTTAGTGTTATTTCTCGTAAAGCAGGGGAACTTTTGAGGGCTCCAGTTCATAAGGTATCCAATTCAAACCCAAGATGGTTTGATTCTTCCTGCTCCCAGGCAGCACGTAAGTTAAAGGAGGCCTTGAAAGTTGTCCCAAGAGACCCCCTATACATACGCGCATGTCGCACAGAATTTAAGCAGGTCTTAGCTACCCGTAAGGGAGCTCTTAAGGAGGAGGCATGGAGGGAGCTGTTAGAGTCCAGCAAAAAAAAAAACTAATCAATTAATACAATTTAATAACCAATTAATATTTAATTAATAAAAAAGTTGATTATAAATAATAATCAATAAAAATTATTGATTACTTTATTTAAATTAAATTACTTCCCACCCTATTCCCCTATAAACCCACAACCCGCTACAGAACTAAAATACGCAAAATTTAATTTACATAAAAGAAATAACTTCTAAAAATGTCACAAATACATTAAAAAAAGATATACATATACAAAAACATTAGATCACATACTATTAACATACATACTAAAATACAAACACTAATATAAATATCGATATTATTAACAACGATATTATGACAAACGATATTACTGACTTCGATATTTTAAAAAAACGATATTTCTTACCTTCATGTCAATATTCTGGTCACCGATATTCTTGATGTCGATATTCTGTCCCTTCGATATTTCCAACTCGATATTTTTGTACCTCGAAAATAAAAAATCGATATAATGTCTGTTTACCGTTCTGATGTCTACAATCGTTGGTGGGGCCCTTGCCATTTATTCAGTAAAGGTGTGTCAGATGACCCTCCACCACTGAATGCTTCATAACATTTGCAGTCGGGTAACATAACATAACATGTGTATTTGTAAAGCGCTCGTTTACCCGTAGGCATCTTGGCGCTGAATAACAGATGTTTATTGTTACTCAAAGGTACTCATTTTATCAACCTCAGATGGATTAAAGGCTGGGTGGACCCGCCGGGATTTGGGCCTCTGACCATGAGGTCAAACACAGGCCCCTGCAGTGGACGCAGAAGTCCACTGAGCCACCAGACCCAGCGAAGTGCTCCCATGCAGGGGGGTAGTGCTCGGTGGAGGGTTGGACCCAATACCAGTCAATTATCAGTTGGACCCCATGGAATGGGGAATAATTTCACATGGGACCAATTTTTCCAATCGTAAAACCACATGGACAGCTGCATGCTCTGAGCAGGTGAATGTATGCGGGAGCTCTGAGTGAAGGTAGGGGAGTGGGGATAGCAGGAAGGGGAAGGTATGCCCCACTGTCAGAAAAAAACACAGAAATGAGGCCTGGTTGCTGCTGCCACCAAAGCCTCATGAGATTTTTCTGGAAAAATCGGATCTGGTTCTCCAAAGCACAGAAAAACAGGTTGTGGAAAAAACAATCAACCCATAATCAGTCAGCGCTAAATTCCATGTGGTAATTTCACTCTCCCTGACTCCTAATCGGGCCAAAGAAGTTCGGGGTCAAGAGCATTTAGATGCCAATGATCTTAGCATGAGGGATACATTCATCACCAATTGCTTTTTATTTCATCATATTCATTCAGACACATTTTTATGATTAACCGCAGTTCACAGCAAAATACAATTTAATGGTTTTATTTTATGAAAATGACCCTCTAAAGGAAAACTAACACTACTCGATCTACACCACTGGCTGACCCATCCTACCTCCCACAACTTCTCCTGTCTTATAACAGAACAGGCCGCACCCATCCACTCCCAAAGAAACTGGAGAAGGAAAACTGAAGACTGTGTACAATCCAGGCTGCACCAGTCTGTCATACACCCTTACCCCAACCTTCTCTGTCCCCTGGCAGTGCTATCTCATCATTTTTTGGTTTACAGATAACTTTGAAGCCGTTTGACAAATGTTCATCAAACTCTCTAAAAAAAGGTTCGTCCACCTCAGCTCCTTCATGGAAAGCTTCAAGGCAATCCCTCAAGCAGGGGATGAGAAAATGGAATGGTCCCAAAATGCATTTTCCTCATGCAATTTCTCATAGGAACTTTAAACACAGCAAAAGCAGAACAGCTGAACGGAATTCCACCAAGTTTGGCACAAAGCTAGTTTGTTACCTTGAAAGAGTGTTGTTTGTGCTTTGGTGTAAATCCATTCAGTACTTTTTGAGAAATTAAGGTTCAAAAGTATAGATATCCAGAAATGCAGAAGTAGTTCGAGACCTGCAGACCAATGATAACATTTGATTGACTGCCTCACATCAACAAAGATTTTTGGCAGCCCTTTTAGGACTCGTGGACTCAGTCCTTCTGTCCTGACAAAAAGAAAAAAAAGCAATGATGTGCGGGGCAGGGTCGGCATGCCCTGACACCCTAGGTCTTGAGGGCTGGGCCAAAAATGTTTTTTTAAATGGTACTGCAATAATGTGGTACTAAGATTTTTTTAAATTTGAATCCCACCGGGTGGGCCAGGGCTGGGGGGGGGGATACCACATCGTAAATATGAGGGGAGGGGGGCATGCAGCCCACTTCATTAGCCATTAAATGGCGCTTGAGATGGCATCACCAGGGCCCTCCATACATAAATATTTTTTCAAATGGGGAGGACGGGCGACCAACCTCCCTGAGCCATTTGGTAGCCCCCAGGGACTCCATCCCCCAGGTCCTCCATACATATTTTTTTAAGGGGAGTATGCATGCAGCACCCCCACACCCCCCCACCACGAGCTATTTAATGGCCCCGGGGACCCCATCCCTCAGGACATTGTGTTGTTCCCTGCCATAGAGAGCATGAGCAGGGAACAGAAATACAATTCCCTGCCTTCGCTCTCCTGGCAGGGAACATTGGTTTGCTCCAGCAGAAGCAGAAACAAAAGCTTCTCCCATTGGGCAGGAGCAAATCAATGCAGCTGGCTCCCTCTGACACCCAGGATTGGTGCTGGCAGAGAGCAGGTGGAGTCATGGGTACATTCGTCACCCCCCACTGGCCCCATGGATTCACAGTGTTGTGGGTATCCTGGTGGGTTTGGCATGGATATGTAGCAGTATTTATTGGCATATCTAAAGTAAACAACAGAACATACCACAATAACATACACAAAGCAACATAACAGGACAACTAAACAACAACAGAGCACATCACAACAAAACTGTGAAGACCGAAAACACCTGGCCCTCTATGCAGACGATCTTCTGTTATACACAAACAATCCGGGGGAGGCCATACCAAGGGTTGAAGCACTGCTGGAGGAATTTGGCTCCTTATCAGGTTATTTAGCCAACGCCTCCAAAACCGAGGTAATGTGCTGGAATATTGACGGGTGGGAAGGTCACGTAAGTAAAGAGTTAAAATACTTGGGCATCGTTATTGTTAAGAACCTGGATAAAATCCCCCAGATCAACTTAACCAGGACTAGTAAAGAGATAGACCGTCTGTTTGCCAGGTGGAGGAATCTCCCATTGACAATCTTCGGTGGGGTGAACCTGGTGAAGATGGTCATCCTGCCTAAACTGACATACCTATTCAATACGATCCCTCTAGCTTTTCCTAGTAAGGACATTGGCAAAATCCAAAGTAAGGGGGTCATTACGATGGCGGTCGGAAAACCTCCCCGACCGCCATGGTAGCGGGAAAAAACCGCCCGCATGGACCGCGGCATCACCGCCGCTCAAATTACGATGACCCGTGCTCGAACTCCGACCGCGGTGGTCGGATCGCGGGCCTTAACATTGCGGCAGTTGCTGCTGCCCGCAGCACCGCCGCGATGCCAAAAGGAGCATGTCCTGCATTCCCCTGCACTGCGTGGCAGGAACTGCACAGTGCCTGCCACCTGGTACAGAGGAATGTAGAAGGACCATGGGTACCCCCAGTGCACCCACATCCCCCAAAACATCGGGGGGCCACTTAGCGGGCCCCGGAAGGACATCTCCGTATGCCTTTCCATGGCGGTCTGACCGCTGAGGAAGGCTGGCTACCCGCCCGGCATCATAATCGTGCCGGCGGAGCCTGCTCTGCACTGCCACCATTATCCCGGTCCTTTTCCGCCCGCCAGGCAGGAGTGCGGATGGCAACCGGCGGAACAGCGGCGGTCGGAATTTCACACCGCCGCGGTCGCCACCGTCATCCTAACTCGGACCGGCGGTTTTCATCGCGCTTGCGGTGCGGGGGATCTCCACCGCCCGGTCCGGCGGGCACCGCCCGCCCGGCCGGGCGGTCGACATCCGACCGCCATCGTAATAGGCCCCTAAGATTGGAAGCTTTATTTGGGCCAACAAAGGAGCCAGACTGTCCTGGAAAAAGCTGAGACGTAGGATCATCAGGGGGGGTTGGCCCTCCCGGATATTAGGTGGTATTCCTATCGGCTTTCCAGTTCAAAAATATCAGGATGTTACTTGTAAAACCGGAGGAGTCATCTTGGGGAGGCTAGCTAGGCGAAATGGTTGCATGACAGAGGGCGGTTGTGGAGAGGAGGGCTTTTTGTATAAGTTTGGGGCACCAAGGTTTTTAAGCGGGTGCGCCTGAGAGGTACTTAGGGCCGCCCTGGATATTTGGTTTAGGGTGAGATGTAGATGGGGGATTGGGTAATATTCAGATTTTGCACCCATATGGGATTCACCGGGACCCCGATCTGTCTGAAGGATAGTCTCGCAATCCCATTAAAAGGGCGGGCATTACCATCTGGTCAGAGCTTATCTCAGAAGAGGGGTCCATCCTTGGGAGACTACTGAGGGCTAGGGTTGGATGTGGTTTTCAAGGTTTAAATACTTGCAGCTGGCCTCTTGGTTCAAAGCGGAAAAGGGGGACATAAGAGGAGATTGGGAAACAGAGCAGCTCCTGCAGACATGCACATCGTAAAAAGAAAGAAGTTTCCATCTGGTATGGGAAGCTCATGGAAGCTGACGATATAGAACTTCCTCCGCAACATGCAGTTTGGAACCAGTCCCCCTTGAGTTGATTGTAGCTGATCTTTATGAACCCTCTTTGAACCTCCTCTATAAACATGTCAAACTGGCCAGCTTAAAGAAGAACCACTTCTATGTGGTTAATAGACTCTATTACACACCTGCCAAAATTGCCAAGTTTGCCCCTTTATCTTCCCCCAAGTGCCCAAGATGTAACCTTTTGAATGCCAACAATATACACTTCTTCTATGAGTGCCCTGATCTTAGAGCCTACTGGAGGGAAGTGGGGGATGCTCTATGTGGCATATTTAAATCTAACATCGTGATGAATATCTCTCTGGTAATTTTTGGAGATGATAGTGCGCCTGGGAAAAACTTACCACAGCTACAGAGGGGTTTGTTGCTATACCTGATACTATTAGCCCGGAGAGAGATATGCATGAAGTGGAAAGAGCCATGCCCTCCGAGGTGTGAGGATTGGCTTAAAGTTGCGTTTGCTATGGCCCGTCTGGACCAGGGAGGAGGCAGGGAAAGCGAAGTGAACATCTGGCAGGCTTTAGTGTCTTGGGGCCGGAACTTGAGACTGGTATAATCCCTCCTGGCCCCCCCCCCCCCGGTCCTATGATTACACCAAGCCAACATCAACGGGGCTGGTCTGGTTCGACCTAAGCGAAGGCAGTGGCTGTAGGGCGCACAGTACGGTATGACGGCCTCTTCTGCAGACGCTTATTGGTGAGATGAGGAAAAAAAAAAAAAAAAAAGACAGAAAACACCACAACAATTACAGTAAAACACAGCAAAATCACATTGCAAAAATGCTGCACAAAAACACAGCAGCACAAAAAAACAACAAAGCACATTGACAGCACAAGAAAATGCTCACAAACGTGCTTGTCACACATTACCACCTCAGCATCCTGTTTTCGTAATAGGTATTTATAAAAAAGGTGTTTAGAGCAAGCAGAAATTTAGAACCAAGGGTCTAAAAAAGAGCCAGCCAAAAATGTTTTACGCTAGTTTCTACAATACAGAGCTGTGTTGCTAATTCTGACATCTTTTCCTCAGGTTGCTCTGGGATTTAAATAGGTCTAGTGCTTTGATATCTGCCACCAGACAACCTATTTTATGTAATTTTCAAAGAACGTATTTTGCTTAATTTAGAATTCGACTGGTCCAAGCAAATTCAGCCTAATTTCTATTTCTTCAGTGGGTCAGACAAGTACCGAGCCGGGCCTCCGGAGTCAGCCTTCGTATTAGTTACGCTTGCCCTCAAAAGTGCGACTTGGGGTGCCAATTCCGCGTGCTGTAACTTTAAAAACATAATACAGCAAAAAATATTTTTTCTACTCTCCCATCTCCAGTCTGAGAAAAGTCTGCGAAATCGTGTTCCTCAGACAAAAAATATTCCATTGAGCATTGCATTCAAACACATTCAACTGTTTCCTACAGGTTCTATTCATGTCTACTATGTCACTCATTACAATTCATTACAAAAAGTACTAAATAAGAAAAGTGTTCCTCTTACAAAAGTGCAGAGAGATTATTCAATACACATTTTTTACGTCATGTAAGTGAATTCAGATTGCACACAGACAGCATAAAATAATGTTGGAGTGATCACATTTTTGAATTTTATACGAATACAATTATGTAATCATTAAATTACTTAATAAGCCTCATTAAGTTTATTTCTGCCTTTAGTGCCACATTATTCATTCTAATTAACTGAACTGGTAAGATTTACTTCATATTGGTCAGCATAATAAAAGCCGAACGGCAAGATACATTTTTGCCGCGGTATCACAAAGCAAGCAATGAACTGTGAATTCCCTGTCACTAGTAGGAATAATGCAGTGAATAACAAAGGCAATAATACACAAATTGCCTGTCAGTATATCCTGTTAAAAGTCCAGCTCTGCAAAGCGTTGCAGCTTAAATACAACTTCTTCATGTTCAAAACAAAGACAAATGGCACATTTCCTGGTGGAGTGTGGTATTTGAGCAGAAGCAGATTCTCTGGTAGTAGGTCGCTATCACATAATTTTTAATGAAAATGCATTTTGTACATTAGTAATGATTTGATGGTCGGATTTATTCAGTTAAGGGTTTTGTAAAGTGCTGAATGCCACATTTAGTCCTTACACCTGAGAGGGAAGGCGTGGGTAAAAAAGATGTCAAATGGCAATGGACAGATATATGGAGCAATTAGCTTTTCGGCCATTCTGCATCCAAGACCACATTCCATTTATTTAAAAGTAAGTGCCTCCCTGAAGCTGAGTGGATGTCAAAAAGTCTTAAATTGTTGACAGGCGTATTTACCCTGCACAGGGCAGTGGGCAGGTGAAGAGAGTTGGACTTAGGCAACTAACCAAGCCAAGAGGGAGATGTGTTGATGAATTTGGTTTGAGGTGGGACAAGCATTGTGAAGCTCTTTGCTTAGCCCAACGTTTCCAGAGCTAGATCGCTAGCTTTCGTATGAACTTGAGGAAACTATCTTCAAACATTAAGGGCCTCATTTCAAGTTGCTTAAAATAATCTCAGTTATTTCCCCTACCTGGACTTACTAATACAGGGGAACCTGGAATTTTTAGAGGGGTGGAACCAACAGGGATTACATGTTTTTGGAGACTAACACACAGGCATCTGTATTTCTATGGTGAATCACCAATGTTTCTCCTCAGTGTTTGTAGGAAAGTAGGATCTGCTTTTTATGGTTAATCACCAATGTTTCTCCTCTGTGTTTGTAGGAAAGTAGGATCTGCTTTTTATGGTTACCCCCACTTTTTGCTTGATGTGAAGCTGTTTTTGAATAGTCTGACTGGGATCCTGCTAATCAGGACCCCGGTCTATCTGCTTTCTCCCTAAACTGTTGTGTTCAGTACTTAAGTACATCCCAGATTGGATACTGGGGTACCCTTGTCAGTCCCATGGGCTACAGCATGTATTATTCCACCCATGAGAGACCATTCAAAATGGAACTACAGGCCTGCCATTGCAGCCTGTGTAAGTTGGTGCATGCACCACTTACGAAAGACATAGGTTTACTATATCTATGGGTCACTGCAATTAAAACCTATAAGTCACCCCTAGAGCAGGCCTTTACAATCCTGAAGGCAGGGTGCTTGGTTCTAAGTGAGAGGGTGCCCTTCCATGAGCAGGACACCCCTGCAGCCTACGGAGTCCATTCTCCCGGGTTGTCAGTGAAGCAGCCATATACTATATAGAGGGGCACCGCGTAATCGCGCGATGGCCATCTTGAAAAAGGCTGCAACTAATCCTATCATGTTTGGTATCAAACATGTTGGAATCATACCCCCACACCGTAAGCAGTGTGGGAGGTATGATTCCAAGCACTGGAAGAGCCCTCAGCTCTCAGTGTTCCCGGTACCAGCCTTCTAGTCCCGGACAGCACAAAATGGTTGCTGCCGACAAGAGACACATTTCTGCCCTCCTGCTGCTGAGCCAAGCTCGAGCAGGGGAAGGTAGAACAATAGGCATCCTGTCACAGGGAGGTGTGACCACCTCCCAGACAGGATTTAGTGTATTAGGGCTGGGTGGGTGTGCTTGCCAGCGCCTGAAAGTCTGCATGAGGGGTACATTTGGTGTCCCTGTGCATAGTCCAGTTCAAACCAGTCATGGGAGCCGTTGGCTCCCGCTCTGGTGTGAAACTGGACAAAGGACATGGGAGTAAACTCCCCCCTGTCCAGACCCTCCCCTGGGAGGGTCTCCTGAATCGTCCCAAAACTTTCCTTAGGGTACTTAAGGGCTTACCTGAGTGTAGGTCCCTAGATTCATTGTAGGATAAGATTCAGAACTGAAACCACTGCACTTCTACCGTCTGGGCACTCTGGACTTCGCTGGACTTTGTTTGGGCCTGACTTCGTCTCCCTTACAGTCTGCTGCATCGTCTGTGCCTGGCCATCATACAGGAACCTTCCAAAGCCTGTGAAGCATAAAGGACTACCAAAGTAATCTCCTTTGGAGTGAAGGAGTCTCTCCCCTGCAGTCGCAGGCACCCCAACTAAGTCGACCAATCTGCAGATTCTGAGCTCCTCCGGACTCCGTGGGCTCTGCAACACAGGTGCAGTTTTCCCCAGCCCCCGAGGCCTGCTCTACCCTCTCACTAAGTTTGAGGCCGGTAGTCCTCATGGGGGTTGCAATAACCGAACCCCTGAGTACCCCGTTCCATTTTAAGTTGCAAAGGCTTGTTGTCATCTTTGCAAGAAGATCTTCAGGCTCCAAGTAGCTCCAACCTCAAGCACCTTCAGTGACCAGAATCTTTGGCCACACCACAACGTGTGCATCGTGGCCTGCATCTTTTGGTGAGCTGCTTGAGGTCCTCTCGTGACTCCAGTGCCTCCGGCTTGTGGGTCCACTTGAGGGCCACACTTGTTTCTTTTGGGCTCCCCTGATTGCTCGGGCCTGCCCTGACTCCCCTGCTTGTGGTGAGTCTCCTGGACCTTGCTGGTCCCAACCGTGCACCTTCTTGACTTCCTGCATGGGTTGCATTTGCCAAGGCTTGTTGGTGCTCCCGCCGGACACCGACCCCTCAGCACTCAACATCCTTTGTGGGACAGCTTGTATCTGGGTCCTGGTCATCCTAAGCATTGCCTGGTCCTCGCAGCTGCAGAGTCAAGGTCACCGCCATCTTTCCTGAAGCACCGGACATCGGAGGGCATTCGTCTTGCAAGGCTCCTGGTCACTCCCAAGTGGCATAGACTCTGTCCCCTCTGCTTTCAGGTACTCCTCTTCACGAATCCACGTTTGGATTCACCCAACGTATCCTTGACACAAGTCTGCATTACAGCCCTCACAGCCCCTCGAAACCGCTGCTGCACAATACATCCTCAAAGTGAACCCCCCATCATTCCTCGGTACTGCTGCTGAGAGGTGCAATGCTCTGCAAACTGGGATTGAGGTACATTTCTCAGCAGGCCTAACCTAGTCCTCGTAGCCGGCCCATGATCCATTGCAGTCAGCCTAAACTTGTGACTATGTCCCGGTCCAGCGCGACCAGATAACAACAGTTGGCGCTTTGTGCTTTTAAACACTATTTTTACCTAAATCTTTAACATTGCACATCTCCCCTTCCACTGATTGGATTTTTGTTGTTTTGGTCTCAAATCATTCATTAGAATTTACTCTACTTTTCTAAATTGGTGTGGGATTTTTCTTGTGTTGTGTTTTCACTTTATTACTGTTTGTGTGCTGCATAAATACTGTACACATTGCCTTTAAGTTAAGCCTTACTGTTTTTGTCCCAAGCTACTAGAGGGTTAAGCAGAGGTTAACTTAGTGATTTTTGTGGTTCACTCTTACAGTGATTGTGATTGTTGTTTGAGCAGGGTTAACATGCCACTCAACCAACAACCCAATTTCTGACAGACATAATATCCGTTCTTGCTCAGCGTTTTAGTTCATCTTTGTTTCTGCTGTTAGACGGTATTCTTACGTTGATCGTCCAGGGCTCCAACCATCAGCACAAAGTTTCTAATGGACCTATAGCTGTTTGTGGATCTGCATTTGCTGGACTACAGGACTTTGTAGAGTATTATATGACTTTATCCCAAAATCACAATTTGGGAATTGTCAAGTGCAAACATCTGAGTGATTCTTTGCTCTATTAGGAAGATCAATATGGGTGGATGATTTTGGGTGCTATCATTAGCAGTGCTCAATTTGAGTTTTGGGTTACTATTAGGATTGGCCTTTGTATGAGACTGTTATCAAAAGTTGAAAGTGTCTGGGCATCATTGTGAATAGAATTACTAGTCACGTCTGTTTTTTTTTAATGAGGAGTACAGTTCTGAAAGGCACAAAGATTTTAGAACAGAGCCTCCAGTGTGTTTGGATAACATGATAAATCACATTCAGGTCTACCTTTAAAAGAGACAGGCATACTCCAAAAACCAGATAACTACAGTTGGCACTTTGTGCTTTTAAAGGAATAGACGAAAGGGCACCACCAGAAGTGGAGCCTGTGGCATAAATTGACTCAACACGAGAAACCTCACCCGGCCCGGACACAGAAAGGATTGACAGCTCTTTCTCGATTCTGTGGGTGGTGGTGCATGGCTGTTCTTAGTTGGTGGAGCGATTTGTCTGGTTAATTCTGATAACGAACGAGACTCCTCCATGCTAACTAGTTACTCGACCCCCAGAGGTCGGCGTCCAACTTCTTAGAGGGACAAGTGGCTTTTACCCACACGAGATCGAGCAATAACAGGTCTGTGATGCCCTTAGATGTCCGGGGCTGCAATTGTGCTACACTGAATGGATCGGCGTGTGTCTACCCTTCGCCCATGGGTGCGGTTAACCCGCTGAACCCCGTTCGTGATAGGGATTGGGGATTGCAATTATTTCCCATGAACGGTGAATTCCCAGTAAGTGCGGGTCATAATCTCGTGTTGATTAAGTCCCTGCCCTTTGTACACACCGCCCGTCGCTACTACCGATTGGATGGTTTAGTGAGGTCCTCGGATCAGCCCTGCCGGGGTCGGCAACGGCCCTGGCGAAGTGCCGAGAAGACGATCAAACTTGACTATCTACAGGAAGCAAAAGTCGTAACAAGGTTTCCGTAGGTGAACCTGCGGAAGGAGCATTAACGGCAGAGCTGCCTAGGCAATAAATGGTGCCAGCCCAAAACCCTCAGCTGCCTCCCACACACACTGCAGGCACATGGCCTTGCCCTGCCCTTGTGCGCCCCGACCGGTTGAGAGGTCCGTGGCCGCAGGGGCACTTGGGTGAGGACCGGGCCTTTGGCAGGCCTCTTCCACTGGGGAGGACCCGACTGACTGACGCGCAAGGAACCGAGGATGGGGGGCGGCCCGGCCCCAGTCCCTCTCCGGGAGGGGCACATTGGTAGGCCCTCCCGAGACAGAACCCACGCTCACCTGGCACGACCCCCGCAGTGGGGGAAACCGAATGGCAGTGCCTCCCCGGGCTGGGACCACCCTCCCTGAAAGGCCCTGCTACCCCAGGCCCTCCCGGGCCCGAGTACCGGCCCGACCGGGCTTCAGGCGACTGAGGAGCAGCCCTTTTCATGCGGCAGGGTGACCTGGAAGACAAGGAGCCGAGGGCCTGTGAGGGGACCCCCAGCTGCTCTCGGTGGGGGGCATGTGGGATGGGGAGCCGCGTGGCTCTTCCCTTCCGGCGCTTCCGACTTGGGCAAGGGTGGGGTGGGCTACTCACCAGCCCGCCGGCAGGCTCAGGCCGCCTGTCAATTGACGGGTGACGTGCAGGTGGGGCGACCCTCCCTCGACCCGGTCCCGTGCGGCTGGGCCAATGGGTTTGAAGACTCACGCGGTCCCTCCCGGTTACTCCGGGATGGACCGGCAGAGGTGGGGCTGCCTGCTCCCGTTGCTCTGAGAGCTCCCTCACCTGTGGGAGGATGGGGGGGACTCCTGGGCAGAGCGCCCGGTAACGCTTTTTTCTCCCAACGGTGCAGTCTGACTCCCAGAGGGGAAGCCTTGAATGGGGCGCCTGGGTCATCTCGCCGCGCGGGCGGTGGACGGACAGCGTCGCCTTCCTCCTGCCTCTCCTGCAAACATTTTTGAAAAGTTGCCTGTGACTCTTGGCGGTGGATCACTCGACTCACACGTCGATGAAGAATGCAGCTAGCTGTGAGAATTAGTGTGAATTGCAGGACACATTGATCATCGACACTTCGAACGCACCTTGCGGCCCCGGGTTCCTCCCGGGGCTACGCCTGTCTGAGGGTCAATCAATCGTCAATCGCCCTGGGGTTTCCCCAGGACGCGGCTGGGGCCATTGCAGGGTTAGCTCCACTTCCCTTCATCTACCCACAAGGTCAGACCCCCCGATCGCCCGTGGCAGGGTCCATCACCGGGTCCTGTCGTGGAGGTATGCTGCCGGTGTGCCTAGCCTCGCCTCCTTGCCTCGGCGGGGAGGGGGGCTGGCGACCGGTCTGCCCCGAGCCTGTCCCGGGGCGCCTAGCTGCGTGCGCCCACGGGCGCCCACCTCTGGGCGCCCACCTCTGCGGCCACCTTCCCGGGGAGGGTGAACCCGCTCCAGCTTGCCGGGCGTGCCCCCGTGGGCCTCGGTCTTCCGATCCAGGGAAAGAGGGCACACATTGCCGGAACGCCGGCCCCCTGCTAGAGCAGGGGCCGGCCTTCCCCGGCTCCCCCGCGGTTCAGGGTTTCTGACTATGACCTCAGATCAGACATGGCGACCCGCTGAATTTAAGCATATTAATAAGCGGAGGAGAAGAAACTAACCAGGATTCCCCCAGTAACGGCGAGTGAAGAGGGAAGAGCCCAGTGCCGAATCCCCGCCCGGTGGTGGGCACGGGAAATATAGCATACAGAAGACCAAATCCCCGGCGTCGCTCAGGGGGCCCAAGTCCTTTTGAACAAGGCTCACCCCACGGACTGTGTTAGGCCGGTAGCAGCCCCCGGCGCGCCAGGATCGGGTCTTCTCGAAGTTGGGTTGCTTGGGAATGTAGCCCAAAGCGGGTGGTAAACTCCATCTAAGGCTAAATACCGGTGCGAGACTGATAGCCAACAAGAACCGCAAGGGAAAGTTTAAAAGAACTATGAAGAGAGAGTTCAAGAGGGTGTGAAACCCGTCAAGAGGTAAACAGGTGGGGTTCGTTCAGTCCGCCCGGAGGATTCAACACGGCAGGAAGGTCGATGTCCCGGGAGGCCGGATCCCCTCTGTGGGACCAGTGCCCGGGCCCTACCCAGCCCCCGCAGGGCACATTTCCTCTGTGGCGGTGCACCACGACCGGCTCCTGGTTGGCTGGGAAGGCTTCGGGGTGGCAGGTGGCCCTCCGCTCCGGCGGAGGGTGTTACAGCCCCCCTGGCAGCAGCTTCGCCGTGTCCATGGGGGCGCGGTAGATTCGAGCGCCTACGCGCCCTCCCTGGCACCTGCTCCCAGCCGCCCCTCGTGGCACGCCAGGGCGGGGAAGGGGGGACGGGGCCCCCTGCTCCCGGCGTGACTGTCGACTGGGGTAGACTGTGCTCAGTGCACCCCGACCACATCGTGCCACCAGGCGGGAAGGCCCACGCTGGCCGCCATGGGTCTGCGGCGATGTCGGTTACCCACCCGACCAGTATTGAAACACGGACCAAGGAGTCTAACACGTGCACGAGTCGGAGGGCTGAGCGAAACCCTGTGGCGCAATGAAGGTGAGGGCTGGTGCGTGCCGGCTGAGGTGGGATCCCTCCACGCAGCCAGCGGCGGGTGCACCACCGGCCTGTCTCGCCCGCTCCATCGGGGAGGTGGCGCATGCATGATAGGACTTGAAAGATGGTGAACTATGCCTGGGCAGGGTGAAGCCAGAGGAAACTTTGGTGGAGGTCCGTAGCAGTCCTGATGTGCAAATCGGTCGTCCGACCTGGGTAAAGGGGCGAAAGACTAATCAAGCCATCTAGTTGCTGGTTCCCTCCAAAGTTTCCCTCAGGATAGCTGGCGCTCGGAGCCCCCAGTTTTATCTGGTAAAGCGAACGAGGTCTTGGGGCCTAAACGATATCAACCTATTCTCAAACTTTAAATGGGTAAGAAGCCCGGCTCACTGGCGTGAAGCCGGGTATGGAATGCGAGTGCCTAGTGGGCCACTTTTAGTAAGCAGGACTGGCGCTGCAGGATGAACCAAATGCCTGGATAATGCGCCCGATGCCGATGCTCATCAGACCCCAGAAAAGGTGTTGGTTGATATAGACAGCAGGACGGTGGCCATGGAAGTCAGAATCCGCTAAGGAGTGTGTAACAACTCACCTGCCGAATCAACTAGCCCTGAAAATAGATGGCGCTGGAGCATCGGGCCCATACCCGGCTGTCGCTGGCGCTGAGAGCCGCGGGGGCTAAGCTGTGATGAGTAGGAGGGCTGCTGCGGTGTGCACGGAAGCCCGGGGGAGGGCCCAGGTGGAGCCGCCGCAGGTACAGATCATGGTGGTAGTAGCAAATATTCAAACGAGAACTTTGAAAGCCGAAGTGGAGAAGGGTTCCATGTGAACAGCTTTTGAACATGGGTCAGTCGGTCCTAAGAGATGGGCGAGCGTCATTCAGAATGGACGGGCGATGGCCTCCGTTGCCCTCAGCCGATCGAAAGGGAGTCGGGTTCAGATCCCCGAACCCAGAGTGGTGGAAACGGGCGCCCTTGCGGCGTCCAGTGCGGCAATGCAAACGATCCCGGAGAAGCTGGTGGGAGCCCCGGGGAGAGTTCTCTTTTCTTTGTGAGGGGCAGGGCGCCCTGGAATGGGTTCGCCCCGAGAGAGGGGCCTGAGCCTTGGAAAGCGTTGCGGTTCCGGCGGCGTCTGGTGAGCCCCCGCTGGTCCTTGAAAACCCGGGGGAGATGGTGTAATTCTCGCACCGGGCCATACCCATATCCCCAGTAGGTCTCCAAGGTGAACAGCCTCTGGCATGTTGGAACAATGTAGATAAGGGAAGTCGGCAAGTCAGATCCATAACTTAGGGATAAGGATTGGCTCTAAGGGCTGGGTCGGTCGGGCTGGGGCGTGAAGTGGGGCTGGGCGCGCACCGCGGCTGGATGAGGCACCGCCCTCTGGGGCGGCGGCGACTCTGGACGGGATCCGGGCCCTTCCTGTGGATTGCCCCAGCTGCGGTGGTCGCCTCTCCCCGTGCCCCCTCCCCGGGGGCCGGCGTTCTGCCTCGGCCGGTGCCTAGCAGCTGACTAAGAACTGGTGCAGACCAGGGGAATCCGACTGTTTAATTAAAACAAAGCATCGCGATGGCCCGACGCGGGTGTTGACGCAATGTGATTTGTGCCTAGTGCTCTGAATGTCAAAGTGAAGAATTTCAATGAAGCGCGGGTAAAAGGCGGGAGTAACTATGACTCTCTTAACCTATTCTCAGTTGTAGTGGCCTTTACCTCCCAGTGGTCCCGCTGGTAACTGCCTCTGTAGTGCTAAACTCTGCATAGAGAAGTCTATAGAGAAAGGCCAAACAAGGTTCCATCATGGCAAAGCAAATGAACACAGTAGAGTAGCTCCTGGTGATTAAAAACCCCATTAAGATGGCGAAAGGAGGTGCTGTCTTTTCCAGAAATTATTAACCTCCTTACTGATTTTGACAACCCAGCACCCGCTTTAAACAATGCAACAAGCAACAACGATTCAGGTCCCGATATAGCACCCAGTTCACCCTCTACAGCAGACGAAGACTCAACAGTAGACCTCAGCAAAACCATCGAATTTGTGGCCTCTTCAGCCAAGAATGGCATTGTTATAACCAACTTAGAAAATGTACCTGATGTGTACAAGGTCAGCAAAGAATTGAATACAAAGAAAAGTGATTACACAAAGAAAGTCATATATTGGAAATACCCAAATGAAAAGTATAAATGTGACTTGTGTGGAGACATATTGGGAACTTTTAAAGAACTAAGAAAACATGTCTCTAACGAGCATAAAGGCTTCTATCACAAAACCTATTGCTCAAAATGTGACAAAGAAGCCGAATACCACAATATTGCATGCCATTATGCCAAATGTAAAGGAAGACCTCAAAAAGGAGAGCTGCAATTTCTGTGTAGCTTCTGTGACCTCAGATTCGCAACAAAGATTGGAGTTTCACAACATGCTCAGCATGAGCATCCAAGAGCACAAAATGAGGCTAGACTAGCAGCTCTAGCAAGCAGCAAACCATCAAAATTATGGTCACAGGAACAAATACTGCTATTAGCAAAATTGGAAAAAGTGTATGAGAACAAGAGAAATATTAATGCGCTGATGGTTCCACATTTTGACAATAAAAACAGAAAACAAATTGCAGAAAAAAGAAGAGATAGAAGAGATAAGAGCAAAAATTTGGCAAAGGATGTACTGCAAGCATCCAATGTCTCTGAGAATGACTCTTGCGATTAACCAGAGGTTTCAGTGGAAGTAACAACAGAAAGGCGCACAGACTTTATCAATCGAAAACGTGCGCCAAAAATCAAAAACTTTGATGAGCTGGATGATAGAATCGCAGAAGTCGAGAATTACACCAAAAACATAAAGCAACACGATGCTGCTATGGATCTGATGTATGAGCTAGTGACTTATATCTCAGAAAACACCAATGATATAAGTCCTGTACCAGTAAATCATAGAGAACCGGCGAGCGAACTCAATAATGAGCCTATGAACTCTGCTCAAGATGAGCACCAGAATGCCTCAGTAGAAAACAAGATACCAAAGAAAGACAAGAAAAATGGAAGGCTCAATCGGACACACAAGAAAAATTATGCAAAAGCAAAGGTCAGCTACAAAGAATACCAGGCAATGTTTAAAAAGACAAAAAGAAAATTGCCAGGATAATCACTGATGGGGCAGAAGATGCCACTTGCCAAATCAGTGCTGATGAAATCTTCCAATATTACAGAGACATATTTGGAAAAGAAAACAAGAAAAACCCTAAATTCATCCCAATTCACCGGATGAATGGGAAATTGGAAGATTGGGTAAAGAAATTACACTGCTCGAAATAACTAATGCCTTCGATGACTCAAATTTAAAGAAAGCAGTGGGGCCTGATAAGATTGGCCTGTATGACTTGAATAACGTGCATAACAAGCAACCAAGACTGCTGCCCAGAATCTTATCGTCTTGGTTATTGATGAGAAGAGTACCAGAAAGTATTAAAAAGAACCGGTCGATATTGATACCTAAGAATGTACCGATTAGCAAACTTACAAAAATCAGTAATTGGCGACCAATTACCATCGGTACTGCATTCATGAAGTTATTCACAAAAATACTAACTAAAAGACTCACATCTTTTGTTGAATTGAATACGAGACAAAAAGGCTTCATGAAGTAGAGAGGTTGTCTCGAAAATCTGACTCTTCTGCAAAATATCATAAAAGGGGCACGAAAGAACAAAAATCCATTAGCAGTGGTGTTCATAGATATCTCAAAAGCCTTTGACTCTGTCAGGCATGGTCACATTTTACAGAGTCTTGAAAGGCACAGAGTTCCATCCTACATCAGAGACCTAATAAAAGACTTATACACTGACTCAACCGCATTTTTCAAGCGAAAGAACAACGAAGCAACTCCTGAAATAACAATGAAATCTGGGGTTAAACAAGGTGACTCTTTATCCCCACTGTTATTTAACATTGCCATGGATCCTTTGATCTGTAATCTTCAGAAATATGGCAAGGGCTTCACATTCGGATCTGATGGTCTTATTGAGCAAATCACCGCTCTAGCCTTTGACGATGACATCGCAGTACTCAGCAACACCTGGGAAGGAATGAGTACAAATCTGAAAATCATTGAAAAATTCAGTAAAACAACAGGATTAAAACTTAGGGGCCGATTCCGATTCCGGTCGTAAACCATACCGACCGACTCGGACCTGGAATGGAGACCGACCGACACGGACCTGCGCCGTACGACCCGCGCAGTACGATGCCTTGTGTGTGAATTACAACCCACCCGCACGGAACACAAGCCGCACGACCGAACCGTTTGGAAATCATTGATTCACCCGTAAACTGACCGGGAATCGTACCGACCGACACGCATTAGGAATTGACGCAAGCGAAACGTACCCGCGATGCACGAGCCGCGTAGTACGATGCAATACGTGTGAAATGCGACCGACTCGCACGGAGCACGAGCATGAAAACCGAGACGTACAGCAAATAGTGACTAGCAAACAATAGAGCCCTTTGCGTCCGAGGCGTACACCAATGTCGAAACACAGCAGATTGTCAGTGTGACAGACTCGGGTCACCCCACGCGAGCCACAGGCAGCGTCCGACCCGGTCAAACGAACGTCTCCATCATGCACAACAAAAGCAAAGGAAATAAGACAAAACATTTTTTTTAAAAGCAATGACACAGCTAATTTATAAATAAATACAAAAAAAAGGAACAAAGACACACCCACAACTCCAACTATATAAAGGCCAGAAATCCCTACCATGATCCTTTGCAAACTACAGGCATAGGACAGCAGACAACCCCACCACACTGCAGAGACACACCACAACTAACACAACACACAACAACTACACCATTTGCACCACTCAAAAACCAAATCACATATTCACTGACAAACTCACACCCACCACACTCACTTACACCCTCACACACACATCAATCACCACAACCACCCAGCACCATGCCCCCAAGAAGAATCCAAAGTTCACAGATAGTGAGTTGGAAGTCATGATAGATGAAATACTCAGGGTAGAGCCACAGTTGTTTGGCACATTGGTCCAACAGACCCCCATGTCACAGAAAACCAAGATGTGGGAGAGGATTGTCGACAAGGTTAACGCACAAGCTCCTTGTCGGCGCACAAAGGACGACATACAGAACAGATACTATGATGTGCGCAGGAGGGTCAAGAAGCTCTTCAACAGGGAGCACGCCTTGAGCACAGACACTGGCGGTGGCCCTCCTGCCAGACCAACGCACTTCAGGACCTGGGAGGAGAAGGTGCGGGCCATCCTACCACCGGAGAGCATCCATGGATTAACAGGAATACCAGAGCCTGGTGAGTACACAAACAATATACTCAATTTTGTGCGGCAATACACATATATCACTCTCAAGGGGACAGTTAAACCAATTCCTGCCAGCAAAGCCATAGCAACATAAAGGCAAGTATCCTGTGATGTGTATGCCAGTTACCCAAACACAATACCTGCCATCCCACAGTAAAATGGAACTACGACATAACATGTACAAACCTAATGACAAATACTGCAAGGCATTAGCATAAATCACCAACAAACACAGTCATCCATTTCGCCAACAACGTCACACCACCTCACAGGAATGCTGAGTCATAATGAAGGAAGGTTGGGCTGCTGGGAATGTGCATGTAGCAGAAAGCATGATGGGAGTTGCAGTCACAGCCAACAGTCCCCCCCGTCCCAGCAAGCTCACACTGAACCATTCTCACCTCACAGGGAGTGCAAAAGCACTGCCAAGATGGCTGACACTAGGCCCTGCTGTGGGGAGCACAAGGCCCTGCTGGGACTTGGGCTCAAACAAACAACAGGACACCAATGCCTGACAGCCTGAAAGGTAACTTACACTCCCTGCAATGGAAGCATGCTGCATGGTGGGATAACTGGACTGGGGGAGGAGTACTGCCTGCTCTGACCACATTTACCAGCAGGTACTTGCACACACACACCCCTTAACACAAACGCAACACAACCCACCTGGTATAATGCATTCCCTCAGAATCCATTCAAATATCCCACAAAGATTTAATACACTGGGTTCTGCAGTGTGAAGCACATGGGCTTGTTGGTACTTTTGTGCAAACAAACACCAGGACAACACTGCCTGCCAACTTGTCAACACAGGCACACCACCACATAGGGAAAAAGCTTCACAGGAAGTAAGGTCAGGTATTGTGGGAAGGTGGGTGTAGCCAAAAGCATGATGGGAGTTGAAGTCACAGCCAACAGTCCCCACCACATGTCCCAGCAAGCTCCCACTGAACCATGCTCACCTCACAGGGAGTGCAAAAGCACTGCCAAGATGGCTGACACCAGGCCCTGCTGTGGGGAGCACAAGGCCCTGCTGGGACTTGTGCTCAAACAAACAACAGGAAACTACTGACTGACAGCCTGAACGTAAATTGTGACTACCTGCAATGGAAGCATGCCACATGGCCACTGTGGGTGAAGGAGGTCCTGCAATGGCTCCAAATGCCATCAATGCCGCATCAAAACACACCTTCTCTGCTCAAACAAATTGCACCCTGGGACCAGTCACTCCAAAAGTAAATGCCTTGGCAAGATGTCTGACACATGGTCCTGATGTATGAATTGGCTGCAAGTCACACCTACGCACTGGCCAACTCAAACACATTTACACTGTAGGTATAATTTGAACTGTAGGTATCCTCCCACTGTCTGGAGATTCAGTGTCCCTGGGGTGTCCCCTGACCTGCCTGTGAAGGTGTGTTTCGTAGATGACAATTGGGGAGATGCAGACATAGTACATAGCACCAAGCACACACAATGTCACATATACATCATTGACAGTGGACACCTGACAGTGACTAGAATGGACACACACATATAGCTGACACTGTAGCATGGTGTCATACACAAATGTGCATTTGTGAGCTGCATTTCAATACCACATCGGTCTGCGTTGTACGCATCATTCACACAACACATCACTCACTGTCATGGACAATCCAAACACAATGACTATCCTGGACTGCATCGGATGACGCATGCAACTCACAGCAGCAGAACTGTAACACACACACCTCTGCCCATCACTGTCATGAGCATGGAAAAGAAAGAGTGCTGCTGTGCCCAATCCCTCTCACTTTGGAGGAAATAGACAAGATAAAAGACGTTAGCACAAACAAAACTCTGCACCAACATCATTAGGCACGGTAACACCATTACTTGTTTGAAATGAGATGTGAACTAGGAACACAGATAACCAGAAAGTATCTCACATTGGATCACAGGCATACCGGACTGTGACCATGTTGCACAGACACACCAATGTGACGCACAGAGCAACGCAACAAATTCCACCACACATGCACCAAGCTTGATACATACCCTAAGTGGAATTGTACGTATGTCATCGTTATAGCACAAATGTGGACAGGGATGATACAGCTGTGTCAGGCATGTGATGGAACCTAAGTAGCAATGGACATGTACAGACAATTGATCTATACATGAGCTGGTCATGCACACAGCTTGACGTGCACATCGAAATGCTTCAGGTTGCCATGACAAAGTGCTTCAACAATATCAACCTCAGTCTGTCACAACTTTTGACAATGCAATGTACAGACTCTCAAATGTCATGTGTGTGCAACGTTGATGTTGGTAGAAACATAACATACATTGTGTGTCTCCTCCAAACACAGGGGATGCTGGGGACACAGCACGACCTGAAGAAGAGTCCCAGTCCCAGACTCTGGCGGACCCTGAGCTCACCGGTGTGGATCAGTCCCTGTCCTCTTCGGATGAAGACCCTGAACAACCTGGCACCTCCGGTGTGACTCATCGTGCAGCCCCAGCAGCAGTAACATCAGCACCCCCTGCAACCACACCTGCCACATCTGATACCACACCGAGTACCCCTGCCGACACGGACAGGCCGAGGCCACTGAACAACAACGGAACAGGTACACAGGGCACCCTGGAAGCAAGGGACAACACCACCGTCGCAAACACTCAAGTGGTCCCAGTGTTGCCTGTGCCGGCCACGGCAGGTCCTGCCCGTGTGGGTAGGGGCGGTGGGAGGGTGGGCAGGCAGAGGACACGGCCTGCAGAGGGGGCTGGACTGCATGATGAGCCACACCTGGGACGCATCATAGATGCGTACCAGGAAAGCACCGGAGGATTTGGACAGGTAGTGGGGATCCTCAAGGACATCAAAGAACAGCAGGCTGCACATCATGCCCACTTGGACTCCCACATGTCCCGGATGGAGTCCAAGTGGGACAAATTGGATGAACTAACAGCGGTGCATAGGGACATACTGACATGCCTCCGCAAGATCAGCACCAACATGTCCACACCTCCCTGTGCGCCCACAACATCTGTTGCCACAACATCCGCAACTGCCACAGGGAGGGAGGAGGACTCTGGCGGAGAGTCCTCTGCACCGCAGCAGCCTGCAAATGAGGGTCCCCCGAGAAAGAAGAGGGGTCGTCCAAAGAAGGGGAATTGAGACGCTGATGGCCATGCATATCCCCCAGGAACTCAATACCTGTACTGTATGTCGTCCCTTGTGTGCAAACCAATTAACCTTGTCTACTGACACACAAATCTCCCACTTGACATGGAGGGTCAAAGTTGTGACAATGCAGCAAATGACTGTGGATTCTACTCTGGACATTTCATCTCTTAAGACTACCAACTCACCTGTGAACTTTGGATTACCATCACATTGTACAGCACTTCAAATTCCGTTCACCATCCTTACACATGTCTGTAAATAAAATCACATTCACACAACACTTGCCTCTGTCGTGATTTATACTTTGTCTGTTTCATGGCGATGATGATCTGATAAGGAACACTGTGCATGCAAACTACCACAGCAATGTGAACACCGTCATGTGAGTCATGGTAATGTGACACATATGAGGGAGACACACCACTAGGGCAACACAAGACATACTCACCATGTCCAGCTAACTCATCCTCATAAGTGATGTCAACAGGAAATACAGTGGAATGCACGTACACCACACCCATCCTGGGTCAGTGGCAAGCATTCCACAGGTACAGGATGCTAATGACTGTCTGATGTGTAGATACACACAGAGCACATCCCAAAGTGAAGCACGGGTTTATTAAAGATTCACAACGTGAAAATTCCACAACTGATGCAAGTTAACCTCACGTAACAGTGAGCAAACATTAAACAAGTTGTAAACAAGGAAAGTCCAGGGGTGTGTGGCACATCATTGGTTGGGACAACGACTACTTGCACTCTGGAACAAGGATCTGGGTTTTGGTGTTCAGACCTCACCATACAGCAGCCAAAGTACCCTGTGAAGGACAGACAGAAAACACAATCAAAAACCTTGAATTACAGCATACAACAACAATATACATACCCACAAATGTAACAAAACTACGTACACACAACATATCAATCAGCTAAACACTGTTTGGGAGTACAGACTACCTGAAAGGACACATCACAGCAAGCATCCTGACAAGTAGCACACAGTCACACTCAAGCAGCACAAGTGCAACACCAACAGATATCAGGCAAACACAATACTTTGAAGACACATCAGTGTATACTCACATTCATGTGAAGAAGTTGAGGATCAGCTGGCTACGAACATCATCCTCACCCTCATCATCACTGGCATCATGCCCCAGGGCAGGATCCTCCACGGCTGGTGGAGGTTGGTCATCGTCATCTTGGATGAGAGGCAACTTCTTCATCACTGCCAGGTTGTGTAGCATGCAGCACACTATGATGATTCTGCACACCTTAGCAGGTGCTTATGGGAGGGCCCCTCCTGTCTTGTCCAGGCAGCGGAATCTGCTTTTCAGGAGTCCAAATGTCCGCTCGATCACTCTCCTGCTCCGACCATGTGCCTCATTGTAGCGCATCTCCGCCGGTGTCACAGGGTTCCTGAGGGGTGTCAGCAACCACGGCATGTTTGGATATCCGGAGTCACCTGCATAAAGACAATAGCACATTAGATGAGTCTTAAAAGAGGGTGTAAATAAACTTTAGCAAAATCACACAATAGTAAATGGTCAGTACACACCGACAAGCCAGGCACGCTGGTGCTGCATCTGTGACATAATCGTTGGGATGCGACTACTCCGCATGATGTAAGTGTCGTGCGCTGAACCTGGGAAACGTGCACAAACATGTGAAATGGTCATGTCGGTCAGACATACCACCAGAGCATTGATTGAGTGGAAATGTTTCCTATTCCGGTATGTCTGCTCATGTGCCTGTGGTGGTACCAAAGCCACATGTGTCCCATCAATGGAGCCAATGACATGTGGCATCCTCCCCAGGGCATAGAAGTCACCTTTGATGTCAGAGAGTCGTTGTGGTGTTGGGAAATGGATGTAGTGGTTGAGGAAATGCAACATCGCCTCCAACACATCTCGTAGCACATGGCTGAACATGGTCTGTGACATCCCACCAGCAGTATCAACTGTGTGTTGGAAGGTACCGGTGGCAAAGAAGTGTAGGGTTGTCATCACCTTCACCTTGGGGGTCAGCGCAGTAGGGTATGTCCGGCCAGGTTGCAAGTGTGGTGCCAACTGCTCCGCCAATTCTTCAATCAGTGGCCTAGTGAAGCGGTACCGTCGCATGCAGTCACGTTCAACCATGGTGGCAAGGTCAGGGAATGGTCTGTGGACAGCTGGTCTCCTGCAGTACATAGATGAGCAAAGACAGTTTGTCAGTTCCCCTATCTAGGTGCCAGTGTACATGCTAAATAGCACATGAAACAACAGGACACAAAGACATGATGTATGTGCTGTAGTGTATGTGCACACATGTCAGATACATGCCCATCATCTGAAATCTCAGCTCTACAGGTCCACACAACAAGGTCCATGTTGTGCTGTGACCAATCTATGGGCTCTGCCACAGTACATCAGTATGAGTGTCACATACCAGACACACACCACAGTCACTAGTGAGGACAGATGTCTACACACATCACAGGTTTTTCAAAGACACACACAGGGACCTTGTGTCGCCACAAGGAGACCATCATGATGTAGCATCTCATATACACACCACAACGCACACATGACACACACATGAAGTGCCACAATGTTTTTTTGCATCTCACACATGGTGTCTGTGACACACAGACGCCACATCAACTCACATTGACAATACACATGGATGTGGTGACCGTTTGACATTGAGCACATGAAATCAGAGTAATCTCCGTAGCTAAATGCACACATACTGTGGATGAACATCACAATTGTGGCACTGGGACACCCTGTGACACACATCCCATTCCACCTAAGAGTCAGGGTGTATGTCACATGTCATACACAATGTACCCCGGGAACTGTGTACATGCCTCATGCCCTGAACTGTACAGTCGTCAATCACAGTGGTTATGTGTCCAACACACAAAGGTATCTGTCCCCATGACACCTTGCCCTGCCTGGGAGTGGGTGCCACTAAGTGACACATACCAAATCACATGTTTACCCACATATGCACACACAGGTAATGCAGCCTGACATGCCCCTTGATATACTGTGTCACAGGCTGTATTGTTGTTGGTGTGCCCATGTGTCCATGGAAAGCTATTGTGGGTGGAATACTTAGCGCATTGCCTGCAATGGTGACTGACGCGGGTCACCAATTCAAAAGACGCGTCGTACACCTAGGGAACGAGCGCACGCCTTGCACACACACCTTGCACATTGACTGCAATGGGGACTGACGCGGGTGACCAATTCAAAAGACGCTTCGGACACCTAGGGAACGAGGCGAGCGCACGCCTTGCACACACGCCTTGCACATTGACTGCAATGGGGACTGACGCGGGTGACCAATTCAAAAGACGCGTCGGCCACCTAGGGAACGAGGCGAGCGCATGCCTTGCACACACGCCTTGCACATTGACTGCAATGGGGACTGACGCGGGAGACCAATTCAAAAGACGCGTCGGACACCTAGGGAACGAGGCGAGTGCACGCCTTGCACACACGCCTTGCACATTGACTGCAATGGGGACTGACGCGGGTGACCAATTCAAAAGACGCGTCGGACACATAGGGAACGAGGCGAGCGCACGCCTTGCACACACGCCTTGCACATTGACTGCAATGGGGACTGACGCGGGTGACCAATTCAAAAGACGCGTCGGACACCTAGGGAACGAGGCGAGCGCACGCCTTGCACACACGCCTTGCACATTGACTGCAATGGGGACTGACGCGGGTGACCAATTCAAAAGACGCGTCGGACACCTAGGGAACGAGGCGAGCGCACGCCTTGCACACACGCCTTGCACATCGACTGCAATGGGGACTGACGCGGGTGACCAATTCAAAAGACGCGTCGGACACATTGGGAACGAGGCGAGCGCACGCCTTGCACACACGCCTTGCACATTGACTGCAATGGGGACTGACGCGGATTTGGCCCTTGTACGATTCGTGTTCTGAAAAATCAGTTGGCTCCCTACAACAATATATCAGACTCGTTGGTGTAATGGGTTTGAAATAATTGAACGATGCGGAAGGCGTATACGAGCCGTGCAATGCGATGGATTGGCCAGATTCATAGGATGCAAATGTGTTGGACCTATCGCTTTGGACGCATGAGACAGAATCTGCCTCTGCAGCACAGATATAAGGCTGTCTTTTCCCCTGAGAGCTCACTTGCCTGCACTACATGCTCCAGATTGACATCTCTGCTACCACTGCTGCTGTCTCTGCATCCTCTGGCTCCAAGAATGGCACGTACTGTGGAGAGGGCCCCATCCTTCACAGAGGAGGAGAACAAGGACCTGCTAGACAGCCTCCTTCCACAGTACAGCAAGCTGTATGGGACACCAGGGGAGCAGGTGAGTGTGCAGTCTACATCCCTTTTTCATTGTGCATGTTGTCTGACTGGCACTAATGGCATTGTGTACACCAGTGGCTAGCATGTTCACTGAGTAGTTGTTACCCCCAAAGTGTGTATGTACCTGTAGTGGACAGGTACTGTGCATTAAAAGTACATTTTGACACAGTTATTATACTCAGGCAATGTTTCAATTTTGTAACTGCAGGACAACTGTCAATCACCATAGTTGCACTACCTGTGTACATCATATGCCCTTGTGATGAAGACATGTATATCCAACTGTGTGTTGCACAAACATGTTGCATGTCTGGTAATGGACTTTTATCCTTGTCATCCTCACAGGTTGATGCCCATCAGAAGCAGGAGATATGGCTGACCATTGCCCGGGCTGTTCGATCTGTGGGGGTCTACAGATGCCGCATCCGCAACGCCAGAAGAGGTGGCAGGACCTTCGTGGCTGGACCCGGAGGATCGCCAGAGTCCAGCTGAAGCTGTCACCTCCTCGCAGAAGGGGCGGATGAGGGACACTGACCCCCCACATGCACCGGATTCTGGCGGTGGTCTTCCCTGACCTGGATGGGCAGTTAAAGGCCAGACAGCAGCAAGAAGGGGGTAAGTGCATGCCTTTTCTGTGAACTATGTCTCACATGCTCTTTGCACTCCTTCATCCTGGTTACACTCCCATAGATCTCCTGTCTGCTTGAACAGGAGTCATGTTCCTAAATTAGTTCATGGCCCATCCTCATCTGATACACAGGTGTGGCCCTTTCAGTCTGTGACTTGTGTCCCTGGTGTTGTCCAAAATTAAGGTTGCAAACAGCATCTGCTACCGGTGCATTGTTTTGTCCTCATGAGTGAGGCAATTGATTGCCATGTGTCTGCACATTGCCAGAAATCAGACATGTACTCTATGTGGGCAAATGATATGTGTTCCAATTGATGCTTTGGCTCACCATATGTGTCTGGGGTATTTACCACACAGCCATGCAGCAGGTAAGACAATGTTGGGGCCTCATAATAATGTACGTCATGTGTGTCACAAATGCATGAACACATGCCTAGTGTTCAGGGTAATACCATGTTGCACATGGAACTGGACAGGTATGCCTACTCCGGACATGAGGAACACTCTGTGCTCCTACTCCTGTGTGTCAGCCTACATTTAGTTCATTGTGAAATATGCAATATGGTGTCTGCCTCGGTGTCATTCTGGAGTGGCCTAGCTTCTTAGACTCCTGTGGTGTTGAGCATTTTGGTTTTGGCAGCTAGCTGAGGTGTGGCTAATGGATCATCACAATGGGGAAAAACATAGGTGTGTGATCACTTGACGGTGCATAATGATGTATTATACATAATAGTGCAGGCAGCCTCAATTCGTTCTCATCAGACTGTGATGTTATCATGTTCACAGATTGGTGCTTGCAGTCACTCAACTGTCGCATTTGTATTACGTGGGAACATCATATGCCTTAAGATGTGTGTAGCAGTAGTGGAACATGTGCACTTGACAGCTGCAGGGCTTACATTCCCCAAAATGATAATGATTGTGACACAGTGCAGACTTTTTATTTATGGATGCACTGCCCCTGTGACTTTATCCAGTGATGACTGATTAGCCAGACTGGCCCGTTGCATGGTATCCCACTTGCTAATGTGTATCCTGCCGTTATGTCAGTTGTACAGCATACACTCTATTGTGGCATTGACCATCAATACATGGGCACATCATGGTGTCTTGTGAAGGAAGCATATCCATTTTACTGACAATGAGTTTGGCCATCCCTTATCCTGACACATGTACTGAGTCAGTAGCAGGAGATGGGATATGTGTGTACTGACACATTTCATTCACATTTTAAGATGTTCTGAGATATGTCTATGTGGTGCATGTGTGCACATATAAGTAGTGGCATACTACATGCACCAGACAGATGGGTCCATGGAGGGAAGTGTATGAGTGGCATGGTTGACTGGCAGAATGACAGGTGTCTTTTTCAATATGTGCCAGCACTTCTAGCAATATTTAGCAAATGCGGCAAATGCGTCATCTGTAATGTGCTGTAATGACTGTGATGTCTCAGGTGAAACAAGTGACTGATGTGTATCTGTTTATCCTGATTGTTTGCAGAAACATCTTCGGCTACTGGAGGAGACAGCTCCACGGACCAAGAGGAGCCGCAGAGCCAGACTGGGTCTGCTGGAGAGGAGTTGGAGGGACCCAGTGGCACAGAGGGTGAGGGGAGCCACACTGAGGAGTTCAGCTACAACCACCTCGGCTGAGGAACACAGCATCTCCAGTGAGGACTCCCTTGTGGAGGCGGGTGTCAGCAGACCCCAGATAACACCGAGCGAGTCTGTCCCCGCCACCACCACCATCTCCACCCTCCCATCTGCTCCCATCCCAGAGGTCCGTGGAGGCCCCCGTGTAAGGGAGCATGTCTCCTTTGTGCCAGGCACCGCACCCCCTGCCCCTGTCTCCCCTGCTGCCCTGAGTGTGGAGTCTGTGGACTTGCTGGAGCAGCTCCATGTAGGGCAGACAGCGATGCTGAGTGTCCTCCATTCCCACACCAGTCTGTTGACACAACTGGTGTCCTTCATGGAGGGCATCTCATCAAACATGTCTGCCCTACATCGGACTATTCAGGCCATGGCCTCCACACAGACGTCAGCAGTATCCCTCCTCCAACAGTCACTCACCCCTCCTACCTCTGCCACATCCACATTCCCCACTGCCCTACCTGTCCAACGCACACACATACCAGCACCGGCACGCACCACAACAGACACAAGCAGCACACAGCCACGCAAGCCAAAATCCAGAGGCACAGGCACGCACACTCCGGGGACTGATGGCACACACACAGGGGGTGGGTCACAGATGCACAAACAGATATCCACAAGCACTCCGCAATCCTCAGATGCCTCTCCCTCCAAAACCCCTTCCCTTGCCTCACCTGCAACCCCCCCTTCCCAGCAGCTCTTCCTCTGTGACCTTGGCCTCTTCCCCACCGATCCATCTGCTCCAACTCACATGGGGAAGAGGAAGTCACCACGCACAGGGGGGAGTTCCCCTGCAACACGGACACCCTCCCCCAGGTGCACGGACACTGAGGCCCCCATCCGTAAGTCCCCTCGGACTAGGAAGAGCAAGACCCCACCACAATCCCGCAGCTCCACCACACAGTCTCCGTCCTGCAGCCCCCAGGCCACCACTCCACAGGTCCCCCAGCCACACCCTGCCCCTGGTTCACCCACACACCGATACCGTATCCCCAAACTGATTAGGCCCCCCCCACCACATGCACTTCCACCCCCACCTCACATGCTCAGCCTGTTCCTGCCACTGGTGTGGAGTCCGTGTCTCCCCCCTCTGTCCTGCCCACCTCACCTGGACCCCATGACACTACTTTGGAGGTTGGCACTGCAGTGGAGAGCTCATCCACCCCGCCTGACTTTGGCACTGCAGTGGAGACCACGTCCACACCATCTGACCTGCCCACTGCTGTGGTGCCGGCAACCACCCCATCTGACTTCATCCCTGCAGTTGTGACGGTGCCCACTGTGTCAGACACCTCCACTGCAGTTGCCAGTGACACTCCAGCACCCACCACCCCTCCCCTGCCCCATTCTGCTGTCCCCTGATCCTGTCCCTGCGGTGCCTGGCCTGCCCCATGTATGCCCCTCCAAGGGGAGATGTCCCCTGGTCGTAGCAGTGCAGGCAAGCAATGGGTGACAACTTGTCACATGTCACCCTGGTTGAATTGAGAAATGGACTGGCCATTGGCCTTTTGACATTGTGGACTCGAATTACCAGTTTTGAGGAGTTTTATTTTTTAATAAAGCAAATTGTTGTTATCCATTGTTGTTGCCTCTAATGTACATGATGTTGATGATGAGTATCATGGACTTGATGTTGTACTTGTGTTATAAAGGTACAACAGGATGATTTGTTGATAGTGATGGACTCCATGTGGTCCATGGGATATGTGTACTTTTCTGCTATGTATCCATGACATCCTTTGCTGCAATTACAGGGTTTAATGATTGCAAAATGTTGTAACCAGGATTATCTCTTTGGGTTTGCTACTTCACATCTTTGGCATACACTGTTGCACATATGTTGTACTTACATTTGGGCACATGGTGAGATTCCCTGATTGGGCCCATCTTCACTGGACAGGCAGGTTTGTGCATCCAGGGTACACAAGTCATCTGTGTCATCAGTGCAACTATCTCTACATGTGTATTGTGTATGTGCAGATGACTGAAGGGACACTCCCGTACACATGTTGCTGTGACCAGAGCTTTCATTGTGTTGTAATTGTTGGCTCACTGTGCAAGTGGTGTGCTGGCATGACAGGACCCTGCACAAACAACGTTTTTCACAGCTGACATTCCCCAGGAGTGGAGACCCCTCATGGCATTGTGTCATTCCGTGGCATTGCCTGTGCACATGGTGTGTGTTGTGTGAGCATGTCTGTGTGTGTTCCCTTCCCTTTTTCGACTCAGCCTGTGTTCCATGCAGATGTTCCTGTTATGTGCACTTGCTGAGTTGTCCTGTGTTCATCAGACTTCTTTTCCCTGGGTTTACTGGGATGTAGGTGCATGGCAGACTACTGGTCATTAGGTTGTCATCCCTGGCTGTTTTAGTTGTAATTTCAGTGGATGTTGTCAAACGCACATGGGACACATTCAGGATTCCCATTGGCACTTATGTGTTTCCAACATCATGTTGCTTTCCCTATGTGGTATCTGTCAGTGTGAGGTTCACTCGTATGTGTGTGTGACTACTCCCACTCATCAGGGTCATTGTTGCAATGTTGGAAGGTGTCAACATGTGTTCTTTGTGGGTCTCCTTTGGTTCCTCATTGGTGTAGGTGTGTGGCAGGGTTCCCAATGAATAGTGTTGTCTTCACATTATGCCCATGTTCCGCATACTGTGCAGTGTGGCAGACATTCACAGGTGTTGTTAACAGGCCATGTGTGTTGATTTTTGTGTACCTTAGATCCCCCACCACCCCTGGGATTGTAATGGGTGCTTGAGCAATGTCAACAGTCCCTGTGTGCCTAGCTGATGCACATTGTTGCAGATCAGGGTGTGTGGTGTTGAGGGTGGCCACATGTGAGTTGTTTCATGTCTAGGCCCCTACCTATATTTTGCACATTGGTTGCAGGACATGGCCAGTGATTTGTGTTTATGGAGGTGTGATGTGAGTTTGTTGTTCTGGACACATGACCCAGTATGCACAGTTGACTGTGCTCCACAGTATAGGCAAAACAGACCTTTGTCATCACAGTGGGATTGGCGTACAGACTACTGTCACCACAAATTAGGGTACTAGAGGGTAGTGCTGTAGTGGGTCTGTCTCTTGCTGTGTTGATTGCTGTTCCACCCAGCTTGTGTCACATGAATACGTTGCCATACCACTCATCTGACAATGTATGCTTGACCACAAAGGGGTGCCCAGTTCATTAGTTACTTTTTGTATGGCACTGTGGACACATCTGTGTGATTGGAGTTCATCCCACCGTCATGTGTTGTGTACTAGCCTGGGGACACTGAGACACACACACGTGTTGTGTATGATATGCAGTGTGGGTCTGCCTGTCTGTGTTTGTGCATCTGCACCTCTGCATTGGTATTGCTTTTGCGTTCCATTGTGTGGATGTAGTTTGGAGGTTTTTCCCTAATGTCCATGCATCTTGTAGCTCATCATCCTGCACATTGCTCATGTTTGGTATGTCCCATTGCTGCCATGGTATGGGACTTTGTCACCTAACATCGACAGTCTCCACAGGATTCCTCAGTTTGTGTGTCTGTTCATAGAGATATGTGTGTATGCATCATGATGCTCACTTTTCACATAGTCTAATTGGACACTGTGGGCATTGTCAGGGCTCATGGCCAATGCTTGAATGCACATGGCAGAGGGAGTTCTTGTGATACACAGCAATCTTTGCCTCTCAAATCTATGTTTGCATGTGACACAACCACCACATTGCCACTACATTGGTTGTGGATTGGGGACCAGTGAGCACAAATGCTGGTCTGGGGATGCTGCTATTATTTTGTCCACACTCACCTTCTGGTCACTGTAGTGATGTGGGCTTTGGAACCCATTACCACAATGTTCCTGAGATGCTCTAGTTTTGAACCCCACAGTCATCTTTTGGGCACACATGTGATGGGAGTCACATTGTATGTTCACTATCAGAATCAGTGTTGTGGGCATTTGGCACACACATACATAGAATCTTGCAACAATGGTAGGGGTGGGGGTTTGCTTAGTCACCCTATGCGTGTGAATGCTGGTGGTGCAGGGCATCCAGCCCCCTATGAGTGGGGATGGTAGTGGTGCAGGGCATCCAGCCCCCTATGAGTGGGGATGGTAGTGGTGCAGGGCATCCAGCCCCCTATGAGTGGGGATGGTAGTGGTGCAGGGCATCCAGCCCCCTATCAGTGGGGGGTACTGGTATTGATGGGCATCCAGCCCCCTATGAGTGGGGATGGTAGTGGTGCAGGGCATCCAGCCCCCTATGAGTGGGGATGGTAGTGGTGTAGGGCATCCAGCCCCCTATGAGTGGGGGTACTGGTATTGATGGGCATCCAGCCCCTATGAGTGGGGATGGTAGTGGTGCAGGGTATCCAGCCCCTATGAGTGGGGATGGTAGTGGTGCAGGGCATCCAGCCCCCTATGAGTGGGGATGGTAGTGGTGCAGGGCATCCAGCCCCCTATGAGTGGGGATGTTAGTAGTGCTGGGCACCCCCCTAGGTGTGGGCACTGCTGGTGGTGTGGACCATGCAACCCCTGTGGTTTTGCTTTTGCTGGTGGAAGGCATGTCCCCCCTATGTGTGTGTAGCATTTCGCGTGTTCGTGCCGTTTGTTTGTGTGGGTGTCTGACTTACCGTCTGCGATGTACGCATCTGTTCATGATCCGGTCATAGATATACAGTACTGGGATGACCTGCGCGATGGGATTCATCATTGGTTCGTCTCGTACTTGCTGATTGTTGCTCCGTCTCGTACACGTTGTGAGTTGGTCCGTTTCGTAGCAGTGGATCGTGTTGTGGCGCGAATCGGACCTGCTATTCATCTCTCCCGGTTGCTGTGACGTGCTGCTAGTGGCGACCCATTCGGCGCATAGGATTTGCGCATCGTACTTGTCCGGCCGGAAACTATTGTGGAAACTGCTTCCGGGTGACTCGGATGGGCGTTTGGATATGGGGCTCGTACGGGAAATGTTGCTGGAATCGAAGCCTACGTGTCGTTCGGAATTGTGGCACTTTTGCGCATCGTACTTCATCGCCCGGACGGACCGGCTCCCAGTACGAGTCGGTCACAAGGTAAGGCTACGGACAGCTCTGGGAGGGCTGTCCGAGCAAGATCGGAATCGGCCCCTTAATGTGAAAAAACATATGGATTTTATATAAGTCACCATAAGGATAAAATCCTGATTAACAACTGTAAACCATGGCAATTTGAAAAACAAAATATTGAAAACATTCATCCAGGAGAAAGTGAGAGATACCTCAGATTGAACTTTGATCCACACACCAGCCATACAAGCAACAACAAAAATAATGAGGTTCTTGTTAATTGGGCTCAAAAACTTGATAATCTACCACTTAAGCCCACACAGAAAATAGAAATTTTGTGTCAGTACTTGATCCCTAAGCTGTCATTTAAATTGGAAATGACAGGAACAGAAGCTAAAACTTTAAACATTCTGGATCAAACAATAAAAAAGTATGTCAAACATTTCCTACACCTACCTGCATACACATGTGATGGTCTCCTGTATTCGAAAAGATCCTTTTGGGGCCTCAGTGTACCAAAATTATGTACAACAATTGGTCTAAACAAAGTCAATAGTTTATTATATCTCAGGGAAGCTCCAGATCTGTACATAGATCATTCATTCATGTATGCAGGAGAAGTAATCAATGAAAAAATTGATATCAACAAAACACAGAAACTCAACATTTTAGACAGTAGATTTCTGAGTTATGATTTGAATTTGTTAGCAACATATGATTGGAGAAAAGAAGAATTTGAGAAATGGGCAAATCTCCCTGTCCAAGGTGATGGTATAAAATACTTAGCAAGTAATCCAACCTCAAATTTCTGGATCAGCAAGCATAACAAAATGAAAGAAAATCAATACATAGCTGCGCTGATGTTGAGAGCAAATGTTTTATATACTAGAGAAACCAAAATTTTGGAATTGCTCATTGATAGAGCAAAAAGGTGTGGGTGGATGACATATAGGGAACCTCATGTTAAAAGTAATCAAGGTGAGCTACGAAAACCAGATGTAGTGTTTACCAAAAATGGTACAGCTGTAGTGATTGATGTTTCAATTCGATAGGAAAACTCACAGAATTCTCTTGAATTAGAGTTTGAGAGTAAAGTTAAATACTATCAGGATCTGTCACAGCAAATCAAAGATCTTATCAACTGTAACACTGTAAAATGTCATGGCTTTATTGTTGGATGTCGGGGTATTTGGCCTCAATGTAATGATGTTGCTCTGGCTGATCTAGGTCTGCAAATGTCGTTCCCATTCAAGAAGAATACTTGCCTGACTACTTTAATGGACACTCTTAAAATGTGCCAAGTATTCATGGACAATTAAATATCAAGCTAAATGCTGAGATGTACACTATCTTTCAGCACACATGTCACTCTTATAAAACATATTGTTTTAAAATGTTGATTCATTAATATTTAAATGTGGTTAAATAGTTACATAATAGTTTATAGTTGACACAAGAATTAGTATAGATGTGAATTTTATAAATGTGCATTTTCTAGTTAGATGTGCAATTTATGCAGGTGTATTTTTATAGATGTGTGCTTATAACAATTTGATACAAATGTGTACATCATGATTATTGAAATGTCTTGAATGAAGAATAGGTCTCAAATAATTACATACACATAATCACTACATACCACACATTGATTATTGATGTCCTGCTAATCATACTTCAATTTCTCAGAACTGTTCGTAGACAATTTTATATTGTTGGAATAGTATTGGAGGGTGTACTATCTCTTGCCTATACGTGATCCCAGTTTCAGTGAGGACAGCTTTCAGTGTGGCTGTACTCCGGAGCAAATGAATGTTGTATTGTTGGAAGCAAAACCGATTTGACGCTGATGGGCAGCATAATAACCCAGAATTAGCCACCACGTGTAAAATCCGTATTTGTAAAGCGCGAACTACTCACCCTTACGGGTCTCAAGGCGCTGGGGGCCGTCGTGGAAATTAAGTGAGCTATTGCCCAGAGTCACATGGTGCTCAGCTGAGCTGACGCCAGAGCCGGGGATCGAAATGTGAGCCCTGTGCTCCGAAGTCAGCTGCCCTGGCCGCTGCACCACACCTCTCCACGTGGTGGTACAGAAATAGCCAAATGCCTCGTCATCTAATTAGTGACGCGCATGAATGGATGAACGAGATTCCCACTGTCCCTACCTACTATCTAGCGAGACCACAGCCAAGGGAACAGGCTTGGCAGAATCATTGAGGAAAGAAGACTCGTTGAGCTTGCCTCTAGTCTGGCACTGTGAAGAGACATGAGAGGTGTAGGATAAGTGGGAGGACCTCGCGCCGCCGCTGAAATACCACTACTCATCATTTTTTCACTTACCCGGTGAGGCGGGGGGCGAGCCCCGTGGGGCTCTCTCTTCTGGCTCCAAGCACCTGGCGCCCGCCAGGTGCGACCCGCTCCGGGGACAGTGGAAGGTGGGGAGTTTGACTGGCATGGTACACCTGTCAAACGATAACTCAGGTGTCCTAAGGCGAGCTCAGGAAGGACAGAAACCACCCGTGGAGCAGAAGGGCAAAAGCTCGCTTGATCTCGATTTTCAGTATGAATACAGACCGTGAAAGCGGGGCCTCACAATCCTTCTGACTTTTTGGGTTTCAAGCAGGAGGTGTCAGAAAAGTTACCAAAGGGATAACTGGCTTGTGGCGGCCAAGAGTTCATAGCGACGTCACTTTTTGATCCTTCGATGTCGGCTCTTCCTATCATTGTGAAGCAGAAATCACCAAGTGTTGGATTGTTCACTCACTAATAGGGAATGTGAGCTGGGTTTAGACTGACGTGAGACAGGTTAGTTTTACCCTACTGATGTGTTGTTGTAATAGTAATCCTGCTCAGTACGAGAGTAACCGCAGGTACAGACATTTGGTGTATGTGCTTGGCTGAGGAGCCAATGGGGCGAAGCTACCATCTGTGGGATTATGACTGAACGCCTCTAAGTCAGAATCCCCCCTAAACCGTAACGATACCGCAGTGCCGTGGAGCCTCGATTGGCCTGGGATAGCCGGCCTCTTTCGGGGGCCGGTGCGTAGAGCTGCTCACTTGGGGAATGGAGCGCAGACAGAAGGGGGCCGCCTCTATTGCCCTTAGTGCACTGCATGTTCGTGGGGCACCTGATGCTAAATCATTCGTAGACGACCTGATTCTGGGTCAGGGTTTCGTAAGTAGCAGAGCAGCTACCTCTCTGCGATCTATTGAAAGTCATCCTCTGAGCCAAGCTTTTGTCTCCGTCCGTGGGTGCCCACAGATGCCCTCCTCCACCACACCTGGGGGTGGGTCCCTCTGCTGCGGGGCCGGCAGGAGGGATTCGGAGAGGGGAACGCGGGCCCATTGAAGGCCACCTCCCCCATGTGCTCTCCGGCACAGGGGGGACCGCCATCCCTTGTGGGTCAGCAGGGTGACCAGATGGCCTGGGCAGGGCCCCCCTTCTCACTGCTCCCGCGCAAGCCGAGCAGGGAGGCGAGCAGCCCCGGAGAAGGAGCCTCCTGAGTAGCGGCTTGGGAGCGCCTGGCTACCCTCGCTGTCGTCGGACTGCCGTGCGACTGGGTCCGGCCATCCCAGGCCATCTGGGCGCTGGGTCATCCCGGGCCATCTGGTCACCTGGCTGTTTGACCAGATGGCCCTGCGGGCTGGGCGACCAGATGGCCCTGCGGGCCGGGCGACCAGATGGCCCTGCGGGCCGGGCGACCAGATGAACCCTGCGGGCCGGGTGACCAGATGGCCCTACAGGCCGGGTGACCAGATGGCAATGCAGCCCGGGCGACCAGATGGCCCTGCGGGCTGGTTGACCAGATGGCTGGCAGGCAGCTAACTCCAACTTTTGTCCTTCCCCAGGGTTCTGTAAGCCCCCACTATGTGAGGGCTTAATAGTCGAGGAAAATGGGCTCCGCGGGCAGGCCCGTGGGGAGAGGACGTGGCTTGGGCTTAACTCTCCCTGGTTCCTGCCCCCGGGCTCCGGGAAGGTGGAAGGCGCAGTTGCCTGAGTCAGCACCCTGAGCCCAAGGGTCTGGGGGTGGGGGTGACAGTCAGTAGCCAGGGCAGAGCAACTGCAGAGCGGGGAGGACTGCCTAGTTCGCTGCTGGCTCCGGGCAAGGAGCGGCAGGAGGCCAGCCCTGCGTGAAGGGGTGCCGAGCTGGAGCAGGAGCCCGGGAGAGCTCAGAGAAGCCCTGAGAAGATAACGCCTGGGCCTGGTCTGGGATGGTAGCGACTTGTGGATGTTCTGCACCACCCAGGAGGTACAGTCGGCAGGCCGGCGCAGGGCTACCCCTTCTCCTAAGGGTGAGTGGGGCCTGGCAGAGGAATCAGCCCTCTTCTCCGGCTGGGAGGGAGGCCCTTGGGTCATACTCTGGCGGGGCCCGGTCTCCGCACGGGCAGGGGGAATTGGGCTCCATGGGCAGGGCGGCCCGGGGCAAGGTCCAGACCGGACTCTGGTCGAGCGTGCTTATGTGGCGAGTTTGGGCTGCTTGGTTGGAAACACACCGAGCGTGTACCCCGGTGAGGGTTTCCGAGCCTTGGAGGAGAGAGGACGGGGCTGGGCAGGGTCAGGGAGCCAGCAGGCCCGGGTCTGTAAGGCCATCGTGGTAGGGGATGCTGCCCCTGTGCGGCTGGGTCCCTGGCCTGGGCTCCAGTGGGCCCTGGGGTGCGTCCATCTGGCCTGGGCAGGTTCCCCCTGCTTGGCTGGGGTCAGAAGCAGGAGCTGGGCCCTAGCTCCATCGGGCCCTGGGGTGCAAGAGCCCCCACCCTGTGGCCCGTCGCTGGTCCGGGGGTCTGACCAGGGAGGCTCTCCCAGGCCAGGCTGGGTTCGGAAGCGGGGACCGGGCCCAAGGCTTGAGTTCCGGTGGGCCCTGGGGTGCGGGAGACTCCTGTCCTGTGGGCCAGCTGAGGGTCCGGGTGCTGGGGACAGGGGGTCCATCGGGGTCCGGGGAGGCTCTCCCCAGCCGGGCTGGGTTCAGAAGCTGGGAGCGGGCCCGGGGCTTGAGCTCCGGCGGGCCCTGGGGTGTGGGAGCAACCCATCCTGCAGCTGGATGAGGGTCTGGGTGCTGGGGACGGGGGTCCATCGGGGCCCGGGGAGGCTCTCCCCGTCCGGGATGGGTTCAGAAGTGGAGACCGGGCCTGGGGCTTGAGCTCCGGCAGGCACTGTGGTGTGGGAGCCCCCATCCTGTAGGCTAGCCGAGGGTCTGGGTGCTGGGGATAGGGGTCCATCGGGGCCCGGGGAGGCGCTCCCCGGCTAGGCTGGGTTCGGAAGTTGGGACTGGGCCCTTGGGTTGAGCTCCGGTGGGCCCTGGGGTGTGGGAGCCCCCCATCCTGCAGGCCAGCCGAGGGCCCGGGTGCTGGGGATGGGGGTCCATGGGGGCCCTGGGAGGCTCTCCCCAGCCTGGCTGGGTTCGGAAGCAGGGACCGGGCCCAGGGCTTGAGCTCCGGTGGGCCCTGGGGTACAGGAGCCCCCCATCCTGCAGGCCAGCTGAGGGTCTGGGTGCTGGTGACAGGGGTTCATTGGGGCCCGGGGAGGCTCTCCCCAGCCGGGCTGGGTTCAGAAGAAGGGACCGGGCCCGGGGCTTGAGCTCTGGTGGGCCCTGGGATGCGGGAGAAACCTGTCCTGCAAGCCAGCTGAGGGCCTGGGTGCTGGTAACGGGCATCCATCGAGGCCCGGGGAGGCTCTCCCCGGCCTGGCTGGGTTCGGAAGTGGGGACCGGGCCCGGGGCTTGAGCTCCAGTGGGCCCTGGGGTGCAGGAGCAACACGTCCAGCAGCCAGCTGAGGGTCCGGGTGCTGGGGGTCCATCGGGCCCCGGGGAGGCTGTCCCCAGCCGGGCTGGGTTCAGAAGCGGGGACCGGGGCTTGAGCTCTGGCGGGCCCTGGGGTGCGGGAGCCCCCCCGTCCTGTGGCCAGCCGAGGGTCTGGGTGCTGGGGACGGGGGTCCATCGGGGTCCGGGAGGCTCTCCCCGGCTGGGTTGGGTTCAGAAGCGCAGGCCATGCCCTGGGCCTGGGCTCCGGCAGGCCCTGGGGGCAGGCGGGAGCCCTTCCGTTAAGGAGCAGGGCGGGCAGATTGGCGTCCTTTGGGCCCGGCCATCTGGTCGCGCCTTTCCCCTCGCCCATCTGGTCGTGCGCAATGCTTTCCAATGGCGCGACCAGATGGCCGGGCTGCCCTGGGAGTCCCGATGAGGGCTCGTTTGCCTCCCCGATCCCAGCCAGGGCTCTAGGAGACCAGGCGCCTTCGCGCCTTGGGTCCCCTCCGTTACTCGGTGCACACGGGATACCAGAAAGAGGGGTAGCCTTCCTCCAGATTACTAGGGACAGGGTATGCCAAAACCCCTTGCGGGATGGTGGTTCTCAGCTGGCGATTAGATGGGCTTGGACCGGGCAACACCTCCCCCCTGTCCGGGGCTCCATCCTCCGGCCCGCCGCGTGGCAAATTGCCCAGGACGGGCTCCATCGGTCCCGGGCAGTCCTCCCTTGGGTGTCCGGGCCAGAGAGCTCTGGCTGGGCGCTCCCACCCTGGGCTCCATCCTCTGCTGTGGGCCTGGGCGGGCCTTCCCCAGCCTGGCTGGGTTCAGGAGCTCAGGCCGGGGCCCTTGGTGGCCTGACGCAGGCCTGGGGAGGCCTTCCCTGCGCAGCCTGGCCGGGGACCGCTGGGCGGACCCAGGGGGACCAGGGATACGTTAAGCTCTGCCATGGGCCCGGGTTGGAGGTCCCTCGGGTCGCAGGTCGGGGCCTGAGGCCCAGCTGGGGTCTCCGAGCCCCCGGGACGCAGAGCCCCCGAGCCCTCCAAGGGTAGGTGGGAGCCCTCCCGTGAAGGCTCGGGGCAGGCAGATGGCCGTCCTTCTGGCCCGTCCATCTGGTCGCACCCATGCCCTCGGCCATCTGGTCGCACCCAATGCTTTCCAATGGGGCGACCAGATGGCCTGGCTTCCCTGGAAGTCCTGATGAGGGCTCGTTTGCCTCCCCTATCCCAGCTAGGGCTCCAGGAGGTCGGGCGCCTTCGTGCCTTGGGGGGTCCTCCTTCAGTCGGTGTGCCCGGGTTACCAGAAAGAGGGGTAGCCTTCCTCTGGATTATTGGGGACAGGGTACTCCTGAACCCCTCTCGGCCTGACGGTTCTCAGCCTGGTGACCAGACGGGCTAGGATGTCCCCCAGTCCGGGGCTCTGGCCCAATGCATGGCAAGGTGCCCGGGATAGGGGGGTCCCATGGAGGCCTCCTATGTGCGTCAGGGAGCCCCAATGGGGTCCAGGGGCCCTGCTGGGCCCAGGGGCGGGAGCTCCCACCCTGGGCTTCGTCTCCCATCCTGCCGCTCGGCCGAAGGACTGGGACAGGGTTCTGTCGGGCCCGGGGAGATTCCCTGGGTTTGGCTGGGCTCAGGAGCTCCAAACAGGGCCCCTGAGGGCCCTGGGGAGGGCCCCCTCCCCACCCCAGGGACGTCCCCGGGCCTCCCGCGTGGCAGAGCACCTGGGACGGGGTTTTGTCAAGCACGGCAAGGCCTCCCCTGCGCTTCTGGGCCCGAGATCCCTGATGGGGCCCGAGGGCCTTGCTGGGGCCCGGCTCAGGCGCTCCAGCCTTGGTCCACATCCCCCCCGGCATGCCGCTCTGCCAAGGGCCCGGGACGGGGGTCCGTCGGTCCCAGGGCAGACCTCCCTCGCTTCGCCTGCTTGTCAAGGTGCCCGTGGGCCCCGGGTCGGAGGGTCGTCGGGCCCCCTCACAGCCCCATGGCTGTGGCCCAGCTGGGGCTCTGGGGCCCCATGCCGCGGAGCCTGCGTGCCCTTTGGTTAGGGCATGGAGCGCCCAGATGGCCGTCCTTTGAGACCGGGCATCTGGTCGCGCCCTTCCCCTCGGCCATCTGGTTGCGTGCCATGCTTTCCAATGGGGTGACCAGATGGCCGGGTTACCCTGGAATTCCCGATGAGGCCTCATTTGCCTCCCCGATCCCAGCTAGGGCTCCAGGAGACCAGGCCTACCCACCCAAGTGAGGTATAATTTTTATCTGAAGACTTTGGGTAATGCAGGGTGGGTGGATTTTTGTGGATCCACGCAGATTCCAGAACTTTCCATCACAGAAATGTGAGGAAATTCTTTTTTCTTCTTTTTTACAAAGTTTGAGGTTTGCAAGGGATTCTGGGTAGGAGAATCTGGTGAGAGCCACACAAGTCGCCCCATCCTGGATTCCCCTGGGTGTCTAGTTTTGAAAAATGTATAGGTTTGCTAGGTTTCCCTAGGTGCCGGCAAAGCTAGGGTTCAAAATCTACAGCTAGGCACTTTGCAAAAAAAGGGTCAGTTTTCACTGTAAAAATGTGGTGTGCCCATGTTGCGTTTTGCGCCGTTTCCTGTCGCGGGCACCAGGCCTACCCACACAAGTGAGGCATCATTTTTATTGGAAGACTTTGGGGAATTCAGGGTGGGTGGAATTTTGTGGATCCACGCAGATTCCAGAACTTGCCATCACAGAAATATGAGGAAAATGTGGTTTTCTTTTTACAAAGTTTGAGGTTTGCAAAGGATTCTGGGAAAGAGAACCTGGTGAGAGCCACACAAGTCACCCCATCCTGGATTCCCCTGGGTGTCTAGTTTTAAAAAATGTATAAGTTTGCTAGGTTTCCCTAGGTGCCGGCAGAGCTAGGGTTCAAAATCTACAGCTAGGCACTTTGCAAAAAAAGCGTCAGTTTTCACTGTAAAAATGTGGTGTGTCCATGTTGCGTTTTGCGCCGTTTCCTGTTGTGGGCACCAGGCCTACCCACACAAGTGAGGTACCATGTTTCTCGGAAGACTTTGGGTAATGCAGGGTGGGTGGATTTTTGTGGATCCAAGCAGATTCCAGAACTTTCCATCACAGAAATGTGAGGAAAATGTGTTTTTTTTTACAAAATTTGAGGTTTGCAAGGGATTCTGGGTAAGAGAACCTCGTGAGAGCCACACAAGTCACCCCATCCTGGATTCCCCTGGGTATCTAGTTTTCAAAAATGTATAGGTTTGCTTGGTTTCCCTTGGTGCTGGCAGAGCTAGGGTTAAAAATCTACAGCTATTCACTTTGGGGAAAAAAGGGTCAGTTTTCACTGTAAAAATGTGGTGTGTCCATGTTGTGTTTTGCGCCGTTTCCTGTCGCGGGCACCAGGCCTACCCAGACAAGTGAGGTATCATTTTTATTGGAAGACTTTGGGGAATGCAGGGTGGGTGGAATTTTGTGGATCCACACAGATTCCAGAACTTTCCATCACAGAAATGTGAGGAAAATGTGGGGTTTTTTACAAACTTCGAGGTTTGCAAGGGATTCTGGGTAAGAGAACCTGGTGAGAGCCACACAAGCCACCCCATCCTGGATTCCCCTGGGTGTCTAGTCTTAAAAAATGTATAGGATTGCTAGGTTTCCCTTGGTGCCGGCAGAGCTAGGGTTCAAAATCTACAGCTAGGCACTTTGCAAAAAAAGGGTCAGTTTTCACTGTAAAAATGTGGTGTGTCCATGTTGCGTTTTGCGCCGTTTCCTGTCGCGGGCACCAGGCCTACCCACACAAGTGAGGTATCATTTTTATTGGAAGACTTTGGGGAATGCAGGGTGGGGGGAATTTTGTGGATCTACGAAGATTCCAGAACTTTCCATCACAGAAATGTGAGGAAAATGTGTGTGTTTTTTTACAAAGTTTGAGGTTTGGCAAGGGATTCTGGGTAAGAGAACCTGGTGAGAGCCACACAAGTCACCCCATACTGGATTCCCCTGGGTGTCTAGTTTTACAAAATATATAGGTTTGCTAGGTTTCCTAGGTGCCGCCAGAGCTAGGGTTCAGAATCTACAGCTAGACACTGCAAAAAAAGGTCAGTTTTCACTGTAAAAATGTGGTGTTTCCAATGTTGCGTCTTGCGCCATTTCCTGTCGCGGGCACCAGGTCTACCCATACAAGTGAAGTATCATTTTCATTGGAAGACTTTGGGTGATGCAAGGTGTGTGGAATTTTGTGGATCCACGCAGATTCCAGAACTTTCCATCACAGAATTGTGAGGAAAATGTGTTTTTTCTTTTACAAAGTTTGAGGGTTGCAAGGGATTCTGGGTAAGAGAACCTGGTGAAAGCCACACAAGTCACCCCATCCTGGATTCCCCTGGGTGTCTAGTTTTCAAAAATGTATAGGTTTGCTAGGTTTCCCTAGGTTCCGGCAGAGCTAGGGTTAAAAATCTACAGCTATTCACTTTGGAAAAAAAGGGTCAGTTTTCACAGTAAAAATGTGTTGTGTCCACGTTGCGTTTTGGGCTGTTTCCTGTCGTGGGCACTAGGCCTGCCCACACAAGTGAGGTACCATTTTTCTCAGGAGACTTTCAGGAATGCGGGGTGGGTGGAATTCTGTGGATCCATGCAGATTCCAGAACTTTCCATCACATAAATGTTAGGAAAATGTGTTTTTGTTTACAACTTTGAGGTTTGCAAGGGATTCTAGGTAACAGAAACTGGTGAGAGCCAGACAAATCACCCTATCCTGGATTCCCCTGAGTGTCTAGTTTTCAAAAATGTATAGGTTTGCTAGGTTTCCCTAGGTGCCGGCAGAGCTAGGGTTCAAAATCTACAGCTAGGCACTTTGGAAAAAAAGGGTCAGTTTTCACTGTAAAAATGTGGTGTGTCCACGTTGCGTTTTGGGCCGTTTCCTGTCGGTGGCACGAGGCCTACCCACACAAGTGAGGTACCATTTTTATTGGGAGACTTAGGGGAACACAGAATTGTAGAGCAACTGTTATTACCTATTGACTTGCGATGCATTTCTGCCTTCTAATTGTAAGACAAAGTGTAAAAAAGAAATCACTTTGAAAAATGTCCTATAATTCACATGCTAGTATGGGTACCCACACTTTCGGAGATGTGCAAATAGCTACTGTTTCTAAACTCTATGGGGCCGATTACGATGGCGGTCGGTGTCAGTACCGCAGTGCCGACGGTGCGGAAAAATGCCTCTTACCGCCCGCCAGCAGCGGTCCTCACGGCCGCCATATTATGAAGGGCAAATATGGCCCATTTCCCGACCTCCGCGGTGCAACGCCGACCGCCTTGAAATTGCGCCCGCCACCGCGCCGGTGTGAGCCAATGGAGACTCACCGCCGTGCGGAATGACGTCCCGTCCGCTCAACAAATTAGGATGCGCCAAACAACCCGTCGAACCGCAGGGGAGAAACCGCCCATCCAGACACGGCGGAATCTCGACAGCGGAGCGTGAAACGACACTCCGGAGCCCTCCACTCGGAGCCGAACGCCATGGATCCAGCACTACACGTCCTCCCGGTGCTGTACGTGATACATCACCAGGCCAACATCGCCGCCGCGACGCCGCCGCAGGTACGTAAACAAAACACAATACAGCACAAAACAGAACACAAATTCCACGGGCTGAAACAGGGCACCTGGCCACACCAGACACACTGGTGTGGACAGGAACACATCCATCAGTGTACCCACACATGTCTCAGCTGGCACCAATTCACACCCTGCATCAAGCCCACCAAAGTACCGCGAACATAATGTAATGTGTAGTTGACGACACCGCAGCGGTGAGCATGCGGGAAATCCATCGCACAAAGCAGAATGCATGTACAGCAACGGACAGGCCAGAAAGACCCCAGGCCACCACCACCACCCACCACCCACAGCTCCGCCGCACACAGCAAGAAACATGCCAATCCCCCGTGCACCCCCATGTCCAACACCAAGCGACCTAAATCCACACCCAGCAGCACACAACTAACACCTAGGGAGACAGACACAGCAGCATTTGGTGTAGATTAACACACAGCACAGAGGCACAGGCCCAGGGCAACACACACACACACCACAACACCACATACATGGCAAGAAAGCAGAAGACAAGCACAAAATGAACATACACACAAGGAACATACAGACTACTGGACACACACCCTGCCAACTCACACAGACATACCCCACACCGACACACAGCCACATACACAGACTACATGCCACCAGCAATGGAGCACAACATAGAGGAAAGCATGAATGATGTGCACACAAATGGGAGGGCAAGGAGACAACCAACAACCAGGTGAACAGACACATGCAGGACAAGGAACCCAGAACAACATCCACACCCCATCCAAGCACATGGCTGGCACAGTGAGTGAAGTCAAACAACAGTCACCTCAGTGCAACAACTCAGGGAGACAGCAAGGTAACCCATGCATAGGGACAGGGATGAAAGGAAGGACCTCAAGTCAAACAGAGAACAGCAAGTACACATGAGTATCACACAGGGCACATTGGCACACTCAATGACTGCCAAACACAAGTAGGAGTCCCCAAACATACCCCCTCATATCTGCAGCACACAATCCCAATGCCAGACACACAGAAGGGCCTACATAATGTCCAGACAAGATACAAACAAACAATCAAACCTCCTGGGGCATCCACAAACATCACACACACACAGGGATTACAGTACCAACGTCTGCACCAAAACAAAAATGGCAAACACAATTCTAAACAGAAACACATACAGAACCACAAAATAACACACAGCACCTGTGCAGCCAAACTAGGGGAAGGCAATGGGAGCACACACACAACAGGAGTGCACCACCTCATCAGTCAGGAAAATGCATGGGCTACATACCACAACACAGACAAGAAGTGCACCATCACAGAACAACACAGACACATCAAACACACAACAGATGCACAACACCACAAAACACATAGCAAACACAGCAGTACATCAGGGATGTATACTAGGACAGCACAAGGCAACATACACCCACAGCACTGAATGCACAACAAGCAGTGTGTGCACACAAACACACAACAGTCCCACACAGCCATGAGTCACACGCCAGTAACACACACATCAACACACACGACAAAGCCTCAACCAACACACCGTACAACCCTTGACCACCCAAATGCACACCATGCAAGTAACCGTTGTGACTAGGATGACTGCCCATCACAACATGACTACACATCTACACTGCTAGGCATACATGAAAGCAAGAACGCACATACATGTTGAGCCTGGTCAGCCTGCCTGCAATCCCGTGTATATGACCCTCTATGTGTTTGCAGTGCCCACATACCAGGATGCAGTAAAACATAGCCAACAGCAACAAGGAAGGAACATGAGTCTGGTATGTCACCGAAAACAACATCAATGACCCCACAAGTATCCGAGTTATGAAGAACTGAAGTCCCCGTCACCCCTGTAAAATAAATGATAAGTCAAACAAGCCAGTGGCACAGTTGAAGTGGCACACAGAGCATGTGGCACAGTAAATGTTAGACATACAGGAAAAGCCTAATCCAGTAAGGACAATGACACAACTGACAACATGAGCAACTGTTTTTATTCACAAATAGCACTGATAGGCAACAATATCAGACAGGACCAAGGCACAAGATGCAGAGCCTGAACATGAGAAGCTGCACAGGCAGGGGGCAAACTGCAAGGCCAGTGGCCAGTCCAAGGTGCTGACAGAGACAATGAGAAGCTGCACAGGCAGGGGGCAAACTGCAAGGCCAGTGGCCAGTCCAAGGTGCTGACAGAGACAATGAGAAGCTGCACAGACAGGGGCAAACTGCAAGGCCAGTGGCCAGTCCAAGGTGCTGACAGAGACAATGAGAAGCTGCACAGGCAGGGGGCAAACTGCAAGGCCAGTGGCCAGTCCAAGGTGCTGACAGAGACAATGAGAAGCTGCACAGGGAATGTGTGTCACCAAACTCCGCCATGGTCAGCAACACAGTCTGGTGTGACACGATGGGCAGCACAGGTACCGGTGTGGGAGAGACAGGTCTGTGACATTGATCAACATTCGGACCTGGCTGTCAGTCTGACTGGGAGCTGACTGTGTGTCGGGCACAGTTGGACCACTTGACTGGGGAGTGAGACGCCCAGCTGAGGAAGAGCTATCAGTGGCCTTGGACGCTGGAGGGCTGCTTGGACCAGGTGGTGTAGTGGCACGTGGAGGTGGACTCAGGCCGACGTGGGACACAGTGTGGGAGGGAGACAGTGGAGGGGTGCCTTTCCACTTCTTGGGGATTCTAAATGGCTTGCCTGTCTTCGTATCAATGGGAAGTGGTGTGGACACAAACGGCACACTCAGCACCAAGGCTGCCGCAGGTGCACACGCTGGACCTCCCTTTGGGGATGTGCTGGATCCAGAAGGACGCTTAGCCTGGCATTGCCTCTGCCCCTCCATCCCCTCTTTACCCTGTGTGCCCCTACAGTGCCCTCCTGTCCCTGCTTCACTGGACTTGGAATGGGAGTAGAGGTAGTTGGTGAAACAGCCTAGGATACCTTACTATGTGTAGCCTTGCCAGGCCCCACCTTCACAGTGGGCATGGAGAGTGTCTGCATGCCTTTGCGAGACGTTTTTGGGACCACAGAGTCTGTGGCCGGGATTGCTCTGAGGCTTGTGACCCTGAGTACTTCCTCCTTGAATCATGTGCCTTTGCAACGCCTGACGGACTCTTCCCTTTGCGCTCTGGGGTTGTATTTCTCTTGTAGGGGAAGGTGTCTGTGACCTTGACCGCTTGGGCTGCTGCTGTGTGCTACGTGTGCAGTATCGTGACGTTGAGGTGTGTGAAGCGTGGTCACCGTCGTCAGACGTAGCCACTGGCATGGGGGTGGCCAAAGGGACTGGAATTGGACTACGAGATTGAGCCAGTTGAAGTGCAGCCGCCATTGTGGGAGGACATTGTCTGGACAGTGCGGTGCAGCCCACCCACGCCTGAATGGATGCCCTCCATGAAAGCTAACACCTGTGCCAATTTGAGGTCGTGGTCTGACAATGCATTGAGGAGCCCTGTCTGCCCCACACACAGCTGGCGCATAAGGTCCACACACTCTGCACTGATGGCAGCAGGGGGCACAGGGGCAGGGGCAGCGGTGCCTGGAATGAAGGACACTCTACCCCTCTTTGTGGTGCGAACACGGGCAGCAACAGAGGAAGTGGCTGGGAGGGTGGGCACTGCACGCTGTGTGCTGGAAGATGTAGCAGACTCTCCGTTCCCTGTGTCCTCCAAGATGTCTGCACCACCGCCGTCATCAGATGATGTTGAACTTTGCGTCTCGGGCTGTGATTCCTCCAGCATACTCCTATCCCCTCCGAGGCGCTGGTCACATCTGTGTCACTGGGATCCTGTGCAGCTGTTGTGCTTGTCTCACCACCACTGGTGTCCATCCCCTGTCCCTCCGTGCCCACGGGAGATGCTGCATAACAGAGAGACATGTAGGGTCAGCAAAGTGGCAGCAACAGGACAAACATATTCAAGCAAAGCAACACTGAGGATGACAAAGTCTACAAGTTGCAGGCCACCCCGTGCATTCACACCATGCAGACACACATCACTTCCTCAAACAGTGCGTACAAACATCTAAACACGGCACAGCTGAGCCATGTGATGGGCAGACAGCACAACATCATGCATGTTGGGGCGTACAAACACTAACACCAATGGACCAGGCCTGCAGAACACCACCCACAATGCCATTGAAATTCCCAGGACTGCAAAACATCAGTAAGTGCATGTATGTAATATCCGTGACTGCCACACCCAGCACAGGGGCCACTTACAACCCACTGCATCACAGTAACCACATCACGTACACCAGCGCAGGTACAGGCATGGTACACATGCAGCCACTCACAGACAAAATCAACCTTCACAGAATACTCACCCCTAGCTTGCTGTTGATGCTCCTTCAAACGTGTGTCCAGCTCAGGCTGTGTCACAGCCAAGATGCGGCACATCAGTGGTGTCAAGCTGCGTCGTGACAACCTGCCACTGCGAGGGAGTATCCCCAGTGTCATCTCGGCAACGTTCTTTGCCAGTCGTGATATGTCGTCCCACCTCTTGTGGCAGTGGGTGCGCCGGTGGTTCGACACTCCCAGAGCCCGCACCTTGGTTGCAATGGACCTCCACACGGCCTTACGCTGGTGTACCTTGAGCTGCAGGTGTGGGAGACAAGAGGGGGAAAACATCAGTGACACACTCTCATGGTAAAACCTCTCCCTCTGAACAGTGGCATGACACAGACTCATCTCCACACGGCAGATATGGGTCATTGATGTACACTCATGCGAACCACACACGTATCACACTCTGTACAGTCAGTGATGTGTCCTTGTCACATTGGGCGTGGACAGTCCATGCCAGGTAGAATCACACAGAGATGGACAACGAGGACCCACACAAACAGTCACATGAACAATAACTGTCCAGAAACATGCATCACCAGATAGCTGTCACACCATATGGATGTGTACACAACACATGTCCATCCACCCTTCATGTCCATGCATTTAATGTGTGGGTTGCATACACCCCCTTAACAACTAGGAAACAGCATGTCAGCCAGTGCATTACACAACCCCACACTCTCAGGCACATACACCATCTGATCAACTACATGTGTGCCCCCTTGCACTCACACCCCCACTGTTGGAGACTTACCACAACATTTGGGCCACCATATAGCCGTGGGTACTGTGTCAGCACCTCGTCCACCAGGACATCCAGCTCCTCGCTTGTAAATGGACTGGCACGGATCTTCTCCGTCCTAGCCATCACTGTGGACATGAGACGTCAGCGGCGGCAGTGGGCGGTGAGGGGTCTCAGGCAGCAGTCCCTGGAGGCAGCAGCAGGTGAGGGGTCTCAGGCAGCAGTCCCTGGAGGCAGCAGCAGGTGAGGGGTCCCAGGCAGCAGTCCCTGGAGGCAGCAGCAGGTGAGGGGTCTCAGGCAGCAGTCCCTGGAGGCAGCAGCAGGTGAGGGGTCCCAGGCAGCAGGCTCTGTGAGCAGTGGAAATGTGGTGCTCCCTTCCACACATATATAGGGCCCTGGACTCGCTTTCAGTGGTCATAGTCTTCTGCCATTGGTGTTCCAGGTCAGCCTTTTCAAAAGCATCCAACGACCGCCTCCGCGGGGCGGAGCACGCCACCGCGATATTTGAATCTGCATCATGCCACCGCGATAGCGGTCCCCATTGGCTGCAAGGGCATGGTTCATGGCGGTGTCACACCGCGGGTCCTGGCCGGCGCTACCGCGGTGGTGCATCTTACAAATGCATCCTATCTCCACATCCGCTGGGGCGGAGCACGCCCACCGCGATATTTGAATCTGCATCATGCCACCGCGATAGCGGTCCCCATTGGCTGCAAGGGCATGGTTCATGGCGGTGTCACACCGCGGGGTCCTGGCCGGCGCTACCGCGGTGGTGCATCTTACAAATGCATCCTATCTCCGCATCCGCTGGGGCGGAGCACGCCCACCGCGATATTTGAATCTGCATCATGCCACCGCGATAGCGGTCCCCATTGGCTGCAAGGGCATGGTTCATGGCGGTGACACACCGCGGGGTCCTGGCCGGCGCTACCGCGGTGGTGCATCTTACAAATGCATCCTATCTCCGCATCCGCTGGGGCGGAGCACGCCCACCGCGATTTTTGAATCTGCATCATGCCACCGCGATAGCGGTCCCCATTGGCTGCAAGGGCATGGTTCATGGCGGTGACACACTGCGGGGTCCTGGCCGGCGCTACCGCGGTGGTGCATCTCACAAATGCATCCTATCTCCGCATCCGCTGGGGCGGAGCACGCCCACCGCGATTTTTGAATCTGCATCATGCCACCGCGATAGCGGTCCCCATTGGCTGCAAGGGCATGGTTCATGGCGGTGTCACACCGCGGGGTCCTGGCCGGCGCTACCGCTGTTTGATTGCCATAGAGTGACATGGGTGACCGGGATGTGGCTGGTGGAGCATGACAAACGCCATCTGCAGCTATGTGGAGGGCCGTCACTGACACCAATGTGTCATGTGCAGCACATGACACACTTGCGTCAGTGGTGGGCATCGACACAGGTACAAATGGTGGTTGGCATGCTCCGCCACCCAATTCACGGACAGTATGTGCGTCCGCCATGGGGAATATGCAGCACAACATCGTACACTCTGTGTGTCATTGTGTTTATGGGGCACGTTTGAGGCACCTACGGACAGTTCTTGTTGTGTGTGGATCAATGGGCATTACTGTGCTACACACAGTGGATACGTACAGTGGCACATGGCACATGGCACTGGATAACATTGATATGGTCTCCTGTCACAAATGTCAGCCACTGTGTAACGTCTCACACCAAATGGAACACTGTACTCCATCATGTTGATCAATATTTACACACAATGTCGTATCTGCCACCCATGCTGACCACTATCTCACACCTGAGCCCATGTGTTACACTGAAAACCCAGATGAACTCATTCATTCAGCATGACTGTCATCATTGGAAACAGATGTCACCCTGTTGTGTTATTGCTAGGACCAATTACATGCCGCATGTTATGTCTTTGTACACACTGGCAACTCCTGCAGTGTATGTCCACATGTACAGGGGGCTCGACCCGCTAAAGCATGACGAGTACTTCAGCACCACACCTGGCATCCGTTGCATTATTATTGTTTGTCACTTGGGTAGACGGCCAGAGCAGATGTCTTTGCTACATGTCTGCCACCTGTAACCACAGGGACCTATGTGGTAGTGTCAGGTCTGTGCTCATGTTGTTTGGACTGTTGTATGTGAATCAGTGACATGTACATTTCAACAATGGTGCTTAGCTACACTATGTTTTTGAGTGTTGTGCTGTGTCCTGGTGCTACTCACCTGCCACCAGTGCATGTCCATTGTTCACATCAGGAATGTAGCGTTGGCAGATGGACTGCATGCACGGTTGTGGATTGTGCTAACTGTATGGAATATAGTATGCGACATTTGTCCACAGGCTATGGGTGTCCAGTTTTGCCCGTGCAATGTGTGTGCACTGATTAGCGGGAATTGTCTGCAATGTTGGATGGTCAGCACAAGTGGCACACGTGTGCAGTGTGTTGCCACCAACACTAGTGTATGTGCATGCTATGGGGGCTAGCCATCCTTGCTCACCATCTATTCCAGCACTGTGTGGGTGGATCACATCTGCTGGTGTATCAGGATGGTGTGGGCACCCAAGACAGGTGAGATGTACCTTGACTGTTGTGCCTGTGACACTCATCCAACTCTGACATTTGGTCAATATGAGGTACCAGTGTCCCACTACCCATGCACAGCCAGCATGTTTGTTAGATGTGGGATGTTGATTGTATGCTGTGTTGGGCCTGACAGCCTGTGTGGAATGAGGGTCAGGATGCATGTCCTTTGGGACATGTGGTGTAAAATTACATCCACTGGTGTCAGGTGTCTGAGCCAGTAGTCCATATGTCATGCATACAGTATGTTCATGCGTGGTCTTGTTGGCATACTGGCTTGGCGTTGTCCATGTAGTGTTGTATGTTTGTGTTGTGGCACTGTTGTGTCTTGAAACAGCTGGATGTGTATCACCAAGGTATGTGTTGTGGTGCACATGTGTCCTTGGGCAGTCCCTCCTTGATGCTGCATGTAAATGTCCAAAATGGGGGAAGATTAAGGGTGCATACAGGCCCTGCTGATCACGTCCCTCATCTATTGTTAATGTGTGCCACATTGGCTATCTGTGTGCTTGTAGAGAGTATTGGGCAGTGGGGTAATGGTGGCCTGTTACAGTGGTACACAAACTCTGCACAGGCGTGACATCATCTGTCACTGTCCGACTTTGTATTCAAGTCAGCAGCAGATATGGCCTGTGTACTGATGACATTGGCACATGTATGGGTTTGGGATGTGAATGTCATTGAATTTGAGTGTGTTCGAAGTGGCACTGAGTACAAAGACAATCCCAATGATCCATCCACATTGTGTTGTTGATGTGTCCCCTGCAATTATTGTCCAAGGAGGTGTGGCAGGTACAGCAGCAACGTGGAAGCCAGCAGTGTCTCTGCTTCACACATGTCCTGTGTCATGTACACCCAAGGCTGAGTCCACCTCAGCTCGATATGTGACTCTTGGCATTCACATAGACAGTGTTCGTATTGTGTCCACTGACTGTGCATGACATGACAGTTGTACAATTAATCTGTCTCATGTTGGGACAACACTGAATTGCACTGTGTGCTTTCAGGGATGACAGTCAATGTTAGCGCCGTGACAGGACAGACTTTATGAATTTGTGCACATCCTAATTTATGTTGCTATGACGTGTCCCCTTTCATCTCACCTAGGAGGCGACCTAATGTGTTTCGTACCTTCACCCTGCTGGCTAACATGGAGGATACCGACATCATAAGGCGATTCCGTCTGGATCGGACAAACCTCCTGGAACTTTGTGCACTATTGGAGGCACACCTGCTTCCACGCAGGACATACCCAACAGCACTCACGCCAACGGCAAAGGTGATGGCATTCCTACATTTCGTGGCTACGGGATCCTTCCAGCAAACTGTGGGCATTGCAGGGGGATGTCCCAACCAACATTCAGCATGGTACTACGTGATGTCCTGTTGGCTATGATGCAACACAGGGACCAATTCATACATTTCCCCAGGCGGCATGAGTTGGCGGATGTGAAGGGCGAATTTTATGCACTTGGACACGTTCCTAATGTAGTTGGTGCAATAGATGGCACACATGTTTCCCTGATTCCACCCCAAGCACGGGAGCATATTTACCGAAATAGGAAACATTATCATTCCATCAATGTGCAGGTGGTGTGCCAGGCAGATATGGTCATCTCACACGTCTGTGCAAAGTTTCCAGGATCAGCCCACGATTCACACATAATGCGCAACAGCATTTTACCACAGCTGATGGCCAATCTGGCACCGGAGCGGGCATGGATTGTGGGTGAGTACAAAGGGTCGAGTCGTGGTGCTGTTTGTGTGCCATGCTGTCCTCGGACACATGTCAGACACTCAATCTGTATGTGTCTTTCACACTTAGGTGACTCTGCATATCCCAACGGACCTTGGTTGTTGAGTCCACTTCGCAATCCCAGGACACCAGCTGAAGTGCGCTACAACAATGCCCATGGGAGGACACGTCGGGTCATTGAGCGAACATTTGGACTCCTGAAATCGCGTTTTCGATGCCTCGAAAAGACCGGAGGGGCTCTGCAGTACTCACCCATCAAGGTGTGTCAGAGGGTGGTAGCATGCTGCATGCTACACAACCTGGCCATGCGGAAGGGGATCCCCTTAATCCAGGATGATGATGACCAGCCACAGCCCCCACCTGCAAACACCCAAACGTCAAGTGACGAGGATAGTGGAGAGGAGGAAGGTGTTGGACAAGCGCCAGCAGCTCATCAACAACTACTTCACTTGATGGTCAGTGGCAATGTCAATACTGGCTGTTGTCTGATGATGTTGTGCTTGGTGAATATGTGTATGTGAGTTTTGTGACTACAGCATGTTGCAGAGTCAGTGCTGGCTGCAGGTGTGTATGGCAATGGATCTTTTGACACAGCTACTTGATGTCTATGTTGGTACAGTTGCTCCTTGTGACATGTGCAGATTGTCGTACCTTGATGTGCTGTGTTGTGAGATGGTTGTTAGTCCGCCACCTGAGTAGCAACTGATGTTCTGTTGTGTTTTCCTAGGTCCCTTCAGCCTCTACTTGCCTGCGGAGTATCCCTGCTCCTGTGACATTGTAATCATGGGTGTGAGTTAACATACTGTGATGAACATGGAACAGTGACAACTACATTGGTGCGTTATTAGTGTTTATTTACAGTGGATACATGTGATGTAGATGTGGATATTGACAGATTTGTGAATGGTGAATAACAGATTTGTCAGTGATGGTAGATGAGACAATAGAGTATACACTAGATCAGCATGGCAACACAGTCCAACAGTCATTTGCCATTCCCACGCCATTGTGTGTGGGGACAGTCTGCAGGGTACACAGCAGGGTGTAGAGGGGTGCCATCATGGCTGGCTACTTGACTGGCTTTTGCCAGGTGCTTTGCCACGGGATGCTCCCAATGATTTTTTCGGGCGGCCCCTTGCTCTTTTGGCAGGGGGGACACAGGTGCATGGCCAGTGGTGTCTGATGAGTCCCCATGCTCGCTGGACGCAGGGGAGGGTGGGGGTCTGTCATCCTGCGGCACAACGGAGGGAGCTGTAGGTGTTGGCGGTGCCGCATGCCTGTCCCTGAGGACCCCCACTAGCTGGCCCAGGAGATCCCTGATTTGGCCCATGCAGGCCACGAGTTGGCCCATGCGGTTGTCAATTGAGCGCAGCATCTGTTGTTGCTCACGGGCATCCTGCTGAGCCTGCCTCAACTGTCCCTGGGCGTGTTCATAGGCCCCCACAACTCTGTGAATGTGTTCCAGTGATTCAGTGGCAGGGTCTTCTTCCCTTTGGGTCAGCCTTGTCCTCACACCTGGCCTGCTGTCACGGCCCTGTTGCCTCCCTCCTGTGGGCACCGGCCTACTCTCCCGTACCTCCGCAGTTGTTGTGGTCTGGCTGGCCTGTGGAGCAGGGCGAGTGTTGCAGGCAGCAGTGGTAGTGGTTGTGGTGGTGGAGGTGGTGGTGGTGGCACAGGTCGTTGCAGCAGGGCTCTGCGTTGATGTTGTTGCTGAGGGTGGTGGGGCTGTGGGGTCCTGGGACACATTACGCCCCTGCCACACCAGATGGTCCGGGTTGGTCCTCCTCCTCCTCATTATCCAGGAGTCTGCATCCGAGGGGAGATGTTCGGGAGCTGGTGACTGGCTGTGCTGGTTGAGGTTGTCGTCCTCTGCAGTCAGTTGTTGGTCACCTGTGGGACAGGAAGTAGATGGTAATTGCCTTACACACCTCAGGGTTGCTGTGTTTGATGTCTCTTATTTACATGTTATGCTACACACAGTTGCCTTTTTCACACATTGTATGTCTGCACAGTGATGTGCCTCATGCCATGAAGTGGAGTTACATTCATCATTTCACAATGGTGTGACCTGTGATTGGTTAGACATGCCACACGTCTAGTATTGGTGATATCAATGTGAGGTTGTCATCTGACAACTGGCATGACTACAAGTTGATGTTCACCATCTTTGCTGATCACTCTGCCTGGCAGACATTACCTGTGTGCATGGACTAGCCATTGTCATCACATGCATACCGTTGACATGTCCTGTGCTTGTATTTCTTTATACAGCAGACCATGTTAGTTTTGTTTTCCCATGGTCCTTCATAATCAGCTCCCATGTACGCTACAGAGGGAAGTCTGGGTGATGCATGTCAGAGGCCCGTTTACTTGGACATATTTGTTGAGAGTCACAGTTCTGTTTCTGTCACAGTTACGTACGCTGAGCTGTCTGCATCCTGTCAATGGCTGTGCTTTACTTTTCTATTTTTGGGTGAAGTAGAGCCTCATGTTGTCATGTCTCCCAATGCTTTTGTTGAGTGATGGTGGTGTACATGCACTGTCTGATTACCTGTGCAGTGTCACTTTGGTTTTTACTTACAGACACATGCTTCTGGGTGGGGTGCTCCATCCTGCTGAGGGGTGGGAGAGGGGGCCTGTTGGGAGTTGTAGTGCTGCCTCCAGATACACATTCCCCATCCCTGTGAAGATGGCTACCTACCTGTTAGGTGGTGGGGGTGCGTTCAATGGCTGACACATGCTTCTGGGTGGGGTGCTCCATCCTGCTGAGGGGTGGGAGAGGGGGCCTGTTGGGAGTTGTAGTGCTGCCTCCAGATACACATTCCCCATCCCTGTGAAGATGGCTACCTACCTGTTAGGTGGTGGGGAGCGTTCAATGGCTGACACATGCTTCTGGGTGGGGTGCTCCATCCTGCTGAGGGGTGGGAGAGGGGGCCTGTTGGGAGTTGTAGTGCTGCCTCCAGATACACATTCCCCATCCCTGTGAAGATGGCTACCTACCTGTTAGGTGGTGGGGGAGCGTTCAATGGCTGACACATGCTTCTGGGTGGGGTGCTCCATCCTGCTGAGGGGTGGGAGAGGGGGCCTGTTGGGAGTTGTAGTGCTGCCTCCAGATACACATTCCCCATCCCTGTGAAGATGGCTACCTACCTGTTAGGTGGTGGGGGTGCGTTCAATGGCTGACACATGCTTCTGGGTGGGGTGCTCCATCCTGCTGAGGGGTGGGAGAGGGGGCCTGTTGGGAGTTGTAGTGCTGCCTCCAGATACACATTCCCCATCCCTGTGAAGATGGCTACCTACCTGTTAGGTGGTGGGGGAGCGTTCAATGGCTGACACATGCTTCTGGGTGGGGTGCTCCATCCTGCTGAGGGGTGGGAGAGGGGGCCTGTTGGGAGTTGTAGTGCTGCCTCCAGATACACATTCCCCATCCCTGTGAAGATGGCTACCTACCTGTTAGGTGGTGGGGGTGCATTCAATGGCTGACACATGCTTCTGGGTGGGGTGCTCCATCCTGCTGAGGGGTGGGAGAGGGGGGCTCTGTACACATGCATCCCAGTTGGTTTTGTTTAGCTTTGTGCTTTTTCAGGTTTAGTGGTGCTTACATCTGTGTGACCTGTTTTGGGTATTGTGGGTCAGACGAATGTCCTTTGGCCTAGGGGTTGTAGGTTTGAATTTGTGCAAGACGGTACATGGCAATGTGATGATATACATTGGTTTGTACTTACCAGCTTCCAGTCCCCGCGGATTCCTTCAAGACTCTCTGGATGTAGGATTCCAAGGACCTTCTCCTCCCACGGACTGTATGGTTTGGGTGGGATGGGAGTGCCTCCACCAGTCCCGTCAGCCAGCTGACGGTTCTTGGCCCTCTTCCTCTTCACCACGGTCTTCAGGTCATGCCACCGCTTCTGTATTTCCTGCTTGTTGCGGGGGTGGTCCCTACTGCATTGACCTTATTGACTATCCTCACCCACATTTGGGTTCTTGTGGCTAATGGGGTGTGTTGGACCATGTTGCCATAGAGTTGTGGTTCAACTCTTATTATCTCATCTACCATGACTGCAAGCTCTGCATCAGTGAATTTTGGCATTTTGTGTGGTGCCATGGTGTGTGCTGTGCAGATGTTCTGTGGTGCAGTTGTGTGGGTGTTGTGGGTGGTGTAGGTGGTGTGTGTGTTGTGGTGGTGCTGTGTGCAGGTTTGCCTCTCCTTTGTTCTCTGGGGTTGGGACCTTCAGTTGTGGAGTGTAGCAAAGGATTGTGGTCAGGGAGGGGCTAGTTTTATGCTCGGCTATGGGGGTGTGGCAAGCTGGTATGTTGCTGTCAGGTGTGTTGTGTGTGTTGTCCTGTGATTGGTTATTTTGAACTTTCTGGGGCTGTTGTCATTGGGCACTTTTGGTTTGTGTTGGGACAGGTCTACTTCAGTGTGTGCATTGTTTGGTTTTTTTTCGGTTTTTTTCAACGTCCGCCATTTCTTTTGCGGTTCCTCCGCAGCGGTTCCTCGGCAGCGGTGGCTATGCTGCAGCCCTTCCGCCGCCTATCGGATTCATCGCTGTTCGCGCACGATGCGGTCGGATTCACAGGTGGGTACCATGGTGGTGGCGGGGATGTCATAATGTCACGGGCGGTTACTCCGTGTGCATGGCGGCGGTTCTTGGCTTTTCCGCTGTGTATCCGGCCGTCGCGGTCGGATTTTCAGCTGGTCCGGCGTGTGCGGGCGGTTTTTCGTTGTCTCCCGCCGCCGCGGACGGATTATTGTGGCGGTTCATCGTAATGTGTCCGGCGTTTTTCCCGGTGGCCATGTGGGCGGTTTTTTGCCGCTACCATGGCGGTCGGTATGTTTTTCCGACCGCCATCGTAATCGACCCCTATATTTTGTTCCCATCTCAGAAATACCTAGGTGCCTTTCATACCGATTTTTCACTGTTTATATTTTCCCAAATGAATTGCTATATACCCGGTACACAATAAAAAACCATTGCAAGACGCTGCTCAGTTATTGGCTCCGGCTTCATCGGGTTCTTGGTGAACCTACAAGTCCTATATATTCCCACAACCAGAAGGGCCTCAGATGTGATGGTATATTGCTTTAAAAAAATTGTCATACTTAGAAGTTACAGGTGAAAACGTTGGCACAAGTGGCTGGTTTTTTTCAACTCATTTTCAATTTTTTCTATTTTCAACTGTTAGTTTCTATAAAAAAAACCTTGAAGGATCTACAAAATGACCCCTTGCTGAATTCAGAATTTTGTTTACTTGTATGAAATGTATAGCTTTTCAGGCTCCATTGTTGCTTTCATACCCATTTCTACCATTAACTGGAAGGAGGTTGAAAGCACAAAAAATAGCAGAAATAGGCTATGTCCCAGTAAAATGCCAAAACTGTGTAAAAATTCGTTTTCTGACAAAAGTCAATCTGTCCCTGAAAGCTGGGAAGATGGTGATTTCAGCACCACAAACCCTTTGTTGATACCATTTGCAGGGAAAAAACCAGACGCTTTCATCTTCAGCACTTTTTTTCATTTTTTCCCCCAAAAATCAAAATTTGGCTGTATTTTGGGTAATTTTTTGGGTCCACTCCACGGGAATCAACAAACCCTGGGTACCTTTAAAATCCGCATGATGTTAGAAGAAAGGACGCAAATTTGGCGTGGATACCTTATGTGGTAAAAAATGTACAGGGGCCTAATCGCGAACTACCCCAAATAGCCAAAAAAAGGCTTAGCACAGGGTGGGGGGGAAATGGCCTAGCAGGGAAGGGATTAAGCACTATTTTTGCCTTAGTCTTTAACATTGCACATCTCTGTTTCTACTGATTGCATAAATACTTTACACATTGCCTCTAATTTAAGCCTGACTGTTTTTTGTGCCAAGCTACCAGAGGGTTTAGCACAAGTTAATTTAGTGACTGAATCATCTGACGGGAATTGTGGTTGTTGCCTGAGCAGGGTTTCACCCACCTCAATCACCAATTCAATTTCACATAATTATTATTATTATTATCATGTTCTCCAAAGACAGATGTGAAGGCTGATCTGCAGTGCAGTTAAGCACACAATTTTCACATGCTAAACATTGGTTCAACGTTATTCTATTTTCATGATATTTTAGAAATTTTGACAACCTAAAGGGGCAGAAGAGTGAGTTTGTTCTGGTCGACTGATGCTCTGCAGCTAGCAGCACACCTACACTAGGAAATACTGTGATTCTTCCTAAGTGAGGTCAGCAAGCAAGGCACAAGAATGATATTGTCTGGGAGAGGCAGTGGAAAGTGCATGAATAAGAATACAGAAGGAAGCAGGTCACATGGAGTTCATGGTGTACTGGGAATATGGAATCTGATATGTACAATTGACACACAAGGTCCCACAAAATAAGCTGGTAGCCCACTTCTGTCTAACTAGGCAAGTACATGGATGCACTTTTGAAATTTTAGCAAATGGAAATGTGCTTGAGCCAATCTTAAACAATAGCCCAGTTCCCCGGTCTTCAGGCAACGGTGGTCTCAACGTTCTGTAAATGTACCTTGAGTTCAAAACTTATTTCAACAAGAGACGCTAAAACTAAAGGAATACATTCACATAGCGCTTTTTAGTATGCAAGCAAAAGACAGGAAACGTAAGCTCCAGACTAAGGCGGATATCAAAATAGTAAAACGTATTAAATTAACAGCAAAACAGATTAAACAGTTTAATAATGTTAGTTTGTGATGACTTATTTAACAAATCTTTCATTTGGGGCCCTATTATAATCTGTGACCGGATAGAAATGTTAAAATATTCAGAATTCTGGATCAGAATAAACAAGGAAGCTCCAGCACAAATATGCACGTCGGATTTGGAAAAATGTTAGGCCATTGGAAATAGTTATCTTCAGATTTTGATGTTCTTCCTGCCCTCAGTTCACTAAAGTAGAAGCTGGCCATGATGTAAAAGTTTGATTTCACTGCCTCATATCAGCTCAAAAGTAGCAGTGACTGCTGATAGAAGCAAACATGGTTGAATGGTCCTCAGACCATTCAGCAGCTGCCATTGAAGGCTCTCCTCAGTTGTAATTGTTTGAGCCAAATGCTTTTATAGGGGTTTCCGTTTCCAAGTGCAGCCTGAACATCTTAGTACTTTTGAATTAACATGACATTGTGTGCAGATAATGGTAAAATGAGTGTACATTGCACAAGCATGTGGAGTTTAGTAGTTTGATTTGGTGGCCTAGAAATATGAGGGAGAGGGGAGAGAATAACATTCCCAATGTCTTTCTTACCTTGACTTGATATGATCCCTCAATGAAGAAAATGGAAAAAGATAAAGTCTTTCAAACTGAGTTGATCTGTGAGTGACAGGACTGTCCAGGTGTGTTTGAATGTGATAAAAAGCTGTTCAGTTGTCTTTTTTTTTGTGTTCAAATATCTTTATTGTTTTGAATAAGAGAAATAAAAGGTTCATTAAAAAAAAAACACTGCAATACAGCATAGCACAATGCAATATATAATAAGTCACGGACAAAAAGTTATAAAGATAAGGACACATTCCTGTCAAGAATTAATAGACAGTGCCAACCAGGAGTATAAACAGTTCATTATTGAAGTAAAGAAAGTCCAATCTATGAATAGTAATTGACATATGTTATAAGATAAAAAATTGATTCACAAAATAATACATATCTAAGTAAGGAGAATAGATAAGGATGTCAGCATAAACCATGTCAAGACCTTACAGTAATCGTATTGCTTGGTAAGTAAGATCGCACAAAGAAGAGAGAGCAGGGAGAAGAAAGAAAAGACAGAAGAAAAGAAAGAGGAGAAGAAAAGGAGGAAAAGAAGAGAAAAAAGGGAAAGAAGAGGGGACATCTGCTTCAGCATAGGGAACACCTTAAATAGGAGAATCAAAGGGATACTGAGCTACCAACCCCTGAGATGCTAGGTTCATATAATAATCCAATGACCTCCAGACCTTGCTAGAGATGGACGGAGTACAATGTTTCTCTTCAACAAAAGTATGAGCCCCACGAAGGTATGAAACCCAAGCCCACCAAGTGTGATACGATAAAAGGTGAAACGACTTCCATTCAGTTAGTATGACTTTAACAGCAATGGATATAAGTAAGTCCAATAATTGTAAGTCTGTATCATTAAGAGGTAAAGGCATATATGTAGCCCATGGGCCCAATAGAATCATAGGCAAGGAAAGTTCTAATGAAATATTAAAGATTAATGATAAGTGTTTCTGTATTAAACCCCAAAAGGGTTGCAACAAAGAGCACTCAAAAAACATATGTTGATGATTGCCAGGAACCTCATTACAATTCCAGCAAAGATCACTATCTCTAAGATTTAATTTATGTAAACGAGCAGGGGTCCAGTGGAGGAGATTAAGTGTAAAAAATTTAGATTGAATAAGGGAAGGAGCAATCTTGTCGCGCAAAGATAGCTTCCCAATCAATTGCCAAGTCTCCTGTGAGATGTGTTTAAAAATATCTTTGTCAAAGTGATGAGACCATTTATCCTGTGTGATTGTAGACTGTGAAGGAGAGGAAGCAGATAAAAACTTATATATTTTAGAGGCAGTATGACCTGAACGAGACCATATAGAAAGTAATGAGACAATAACTGAATCCGAGGACAGAGGAACCTTAGAAAGGGCAACCTTTAATTTGAGAAAAGAATAAAAATCCATATTGTTAAGATTATAGTCTCTAGCCAAAGTGGAGAAGGGAAGAGGGTCATGATTAGAGTCATAAAGATCTCTTACCAATCTAATACCTCTATTAGCCCACGAAGAAATCGTAGTAGGTTCAATATCAACAATAACTTTAGGATTGTACCATAAGGAGGACCACCTCGATTTATGAATAGGAGAAGAGACTTTCTTATCAATACGTTTTAATGCGTTAATCGTATCCAGAATAATACGATGGGAATGAGCAAGTGCAAGCTTAGAAGCAGTGATAAAAGACGGTGTAGAGAGAGGATTACATAAATCCCGTTCAATAAAAATCCACGGGGGAGTATGCTGAGAATCTGGGAGGAACCAAAGGGCACCTTGAGAGGCTAAAAAGGCAGTTTGACATAAATTCCAATCTGGAAGGTTGCACCCGCCCAAGACATAAGGTTTTCTAAGGTGCTTATAAGCAATTCTAGCACGTTTATCATTCCACAAGAATTTTGAAGTGAGTGAGTCAATCTCATGAAAAAAGATGAGGAAAGCATTATAGGAATCATGGAGGATAAAAAATTAATAATCGGGGTGATCATCATCTTAAGAGTCTGAAATCTTCCCCACCAGGAAATATATTTAGGCGACCAAGAAGACAAAAGATCTTTAATTTTAGTTATGATGTGGGATTCATTATAAGAAATAGTCTCAGAGAGGTCTTTACAGAACCAAATTCCCAAGTATTTAATTTGAGTCGATTGCCACTTAAATCCGGAATCACCCATATGAGCAGGAAAGCACAACGAATTAAGAGGGAACATTTCCGTCTTGTCTTTGTTCAGAGTATAGCCGGAAACCAGCGAGAACTCTCTAATGGTATTAGAAATAACAGGAATTGCAGCAGCAATGTCTTCTGAAAATATAAGAACATCATCCGCATAAGCGGCAGTTTTAAGCGTATGTGAACCAAATTGAAAGCCTTTGATACCTTTGTTCAAGTTAAGTAAACGAAGGAGTGGATCTATAGATAGTAAAAAAGAAGGGGTGAAAGAGGGCACCCTTGTCTAGTCCCCTGACGAAGATTAAAAGGACGATGTAGCCCCATTTACTTTGATGTTAGCTTTTGGCTGCGCATAGAGAGACATAACCATATTGATAAAAGAGTCGCCAAGGTTGTGTGATTGAAGTACTGCTTGTAAAAAGGCCAAGAAACTTTATCAAAAGCCTTTTCGGCATCAAGGGCAATGGCCGCGGATGGTAACATAGACAATTTTGCTCTCTCTAAGATATGACAAAAGGTTCGGATATTATCTCTAGCAAGTCTCCCTTTAACGAAACCAGTTTGGGACTCATGAATAAGATTAGGGATGTGACCCTCTAGGCGTCTAGCTAAAATCTTGGCAAAGATTTTTGCCTCCATATTTAATAATGAGATTGGACGAAAGTTTTTAGGATCGGAATGATCTTTGCCTTCTTTAGGAATCACAACAATAGTAGCCTCAGCGGCCGAACCAGATACCTTACCAGCAAAAACAAAGTGATCAAAAATCCCTTTAAGATATTTAATTAGTGAAGAGGGAAATGTTTTATAAAAAACAATCGGAAAACCATCAGCCCCCGGAGCCTTCCCCGAACGAGTAGCCTTGATAGCCTGAATTATCTCGTCATTCTCAATCGGTTTCCCCAAGTCAATCATATCAGAATGCGAAATAGAATTGGTAGGGATCGAGTTCAGAAACTTCTGACAAACAGAAATACTACATTGATCCTTAGGGGTATATAATTAGTCATAGAAATCACGAAAAACTTCAAGAATTTCTTGAGTATGAAATTTCCTAGAACCATTTTTATCAGTAATGTAAGAAATCTGGGTAGCCTTATTATTAGTGTTTTGATATTTTAGGGTGGCAGCCAAGAGCTTACCAGCTCTATTTCGTAATAACAACTGACGAGATTTTTGAGCATGTACACCAATGTGAGCTCTTTTAGTGACTATAGAGTTCAAAGAGTATTTCAGATTTTTGATATCTTGCAGGAGAGACTTATCGTTAGAATTTCTGTAAAGCACTTCCTTGCGTTTAATCTCATCACCTAAGGACTGCAACGATTTCCGAATTTCAGTATTCCTTCTCGACATTTTTTTGATAATATGGCCTTGAATAGTACATTTAAATGCATCCCATAAAACTATTTGTGAATTCACTGAGGACTCCTTATCATTGAAAAAGTTATGAATTTCCTCATTAAGCTCTTGAACTTCAACATTATCCTCCAGAATCTCTGTATTAAGACGCCAAGTGCGAGGACACCTTGTATCTGTGAGATTAAGGACATTTAGTGAGACTGCTGCATGGTCAGAGACGACTATTGGATGAATCATGACTTTTGTGGTATGCTTTAAAAGAGCAGCGTCAACTAGTAGATAAACGATACGAGAGAAGCTAGAATGTGGAGAGGAGAAAAACGTAAAATCGCTACCTATAGGATTATGCAGCCTCCACGCATCAACCAACTGATGAGAAGAACACATGTTGAGCAATTGTTTATGTGACCTAGGAGGGTGAAATTTAAAAGCAGAATGTCTGTCCAAAATAGGGTCTAAGGGCAAGTTAAAATCACCACCCACAATAGTTCTAGCATTTTGAGGAATGTCAGAGAGCTTTTTATTAATGGAACGCCAAAATAGTTGGTCATCAATATTAGGGGCGTAAATATTCATGATATAGAGATCATCTGAACCATTGGATAAGCGAGAAAGCAGCCATCTACCATTCGTATCATGTTCAGCAATAACAATAGAAAGCCCAGAGTTTTGGGAAATCAAAGTCACAACCCCATTCTTTTTACCGGATGCTTCAGAACAAGCAACATCAAGAACCCACTCCTTTCGCAACAACAAAGCTTCTTTAGAGGCTATCTTGGTCTCTTGAAGTAGAACAATGTCTCCAGATAAACTTTTGCAATAATCAAGGATCTTGCCCCTTTTAACGGGGTGATTCAGCCCACGTACATTAAGGGAGACTACAGTTAAGCCAGTCATAGAGAAGATATAAGAAAGCACGGGTAAAAACATCTGATATAGAAAAAGAGGGAGAGAATCCAACAGGTCATCAGTTGTCGGGAAAAATGATAATAAATAAAAACATGTAATATATGTCGAAGCAGAAGTCCCCAGGAAAGGAAAAACAGAAAGAAGGAAGAAAAGACTAGAGAGAGGAAAAAAAGAAAGAAAGAACTCCCCAGAAAGAGGAGCATTAAAAAGAAAAGCCCCACCAGGGGATGTCTGTAATAGACAATAAGCATGGGGAAAAAAACGTGGAGGAGCAACCACAGAGACCCACAGGTACAATGCAAACCGCTCAAAGATAAATAATACATTAAGCAGCAGAACCAATATATAAATACTAATGTCTACAATACTCTCAAAAATTCATCAACAGGTATAAAAATAAATACTCCAAAAAGTACATGTAGCATAGATAGAGAATAATCAACAATATATCATATTAAGTAGGAAGGAGTGACAATAGTATTCAATAAATAACAATTGAGGCAATATAAATAGCAGTATTAGATAATATAAATAACAGCCTAACGCATAATAAATACTAATAAGTAACATAATAAATAGCCAGTTGAGATAGAGTAAGTCCAATATACTTATTATAATTGACAAATTACTAATATTCGAAACACTACAAAGTGGTATGAATACAAGCGTAAAACAGTGGTGTCATATAACTATCATATTTAAGGCACTAGGAATACTAATTCATAGCAATCTAAGAAACATCCTAAGGCATAATAAATACAGAAAAGTAGCATAACAAACAGTAAAGTGAGATGATATAAGAAGTGATATGAAGTATAATAAATCACAGGTTATTAATATATCAACACTACAGAGATGATAGTATTAAAAAAACAGTACCAAGGTATAAGAAAGATTAATAAAAGAGAATATCCTATTATACCAAAGCTATAATTCATGAATTAGACATATCAATAATGCCAGCAAGGAAAAAGAACGAAAAGAAATAGATAAATCCATATAAGTAAAGTTATACAAACAAACATAAACAAACATACGAGCAACAAAAATGACCAAAGACAAAAGAGAGTAAAGAGCACACAAAAGAACTGGACATCCGCATGAAATCAAGACAAAAAGGGAGGAAAAATAAGCCAAACAGACATAAAAGAGAATAAGCTTACATGGAGTAAAAATAGAAGAAAAAGATGAACGGAGAGAGAGAAAGAGTGAGCAAAGTATATAAGATATACATCATGCAGCATAAAAAATAATGAAGAAAAAAACACGGGCAGACCATGTCATTAGAATACATGCTAAAAGGCAAAAGCGTACGAAAGAAGAGGCCAGGAATTAGCAAACAGACACGAATTTGGAATAGATCAGAGATAGGAACAAGTGATAAAAAAAGAAGAAAAAGTAAGAAGAAAGAAAATAGAGGCACAATACTAACAACTGATGCTTTAGCAATGAAAATAAAAAACTAAATAAAAATAGCACCAAAAGTAAGCTAACATATCAGATGGGACCATCTATGAAAGCATCCAAAAAATATAAAAATATAGAATACCATAAGCCCTATAAGGGAGAAAACAGTTAATAGAAAATATTTTTTAAAAAGCAAACCACAATTATAATGCGTAGTGAACCTCGCACTGAGGAATACCAAGGAAGAAGATCAACCAACGCTTGTGACAAGGCACAGAAAGTATAGGCAACCCTAACAGCATTTACAGAACATCAGGGATGAGAGGTGCCAGGAAGAGAGTCAGAGTCCATCTGCGACTCGGAATGATTATCCAAAAAAGTTGAAAGTTCTGCAGGCTCATAGAAAATCTGCGGCCGACCTCTGAAGGTTATTCTGAAACGTGAGGGACCTGCAAAGGAAAATGGAATATTCATATCTATAAGCCTTCTGCGTAGATTTAAAAAGCCCTTGCGACGGATGACGGTGTCTCTAGCAAAGTCCTGTGATATTGAAATTCTGTGCCCTTCCCATTGTAACGTTTTAATCTTCCTCATTTGGGCCAGGATTTGCTCAGTATGCTGATGACGCAGAGACTTAAAGATCAGCGGTCTTGGATACGAAAGCGTTTTAGGCTTAAAGGTGGGCACTCTATGAGCACGTTCAATTTCAAAGTCTTTTTGAAATGAAATGTTCAATACAGAAGGAATCCAAGTAAGCAAAAATTCCAGTACTGAAGGTGCAGATTTCTCACAGTCCTCCGGCAAACCAAAAATGCGAAGGTTACTTCTGCGATTTCTGTCTTCTTGTTCAGTCAGGTCTCTTCTCAAGGAGGCCAAGGAGCGTTCCATACTTTGAACATGTTTAGACTGCTTATTCGTGAAGTCTTCAACAGAACTTATTCTTGTTTCTGCATTGGAGACACGTAATGAAAGGTTCTTAAGATCATTTCGAATTGCCGCCACCTCCACCTGAAGCATATCAGTGTTTGTTTTAGTGCTTTGCGCAATGTCATGGACTGAATTAAGTTTGAGTAAAATAGCATCAAGTGTTGAGGCAGAGTCAGTATTGCCTTTCGTCAAAATATCCGGGGTAGGAGAATTCTGTTTAGACCTCTTCAGATTCCCTTTCGAGTCTCTGTCTTTGGGGGTGACACCCATGCCTTCCGCCACTGGAATGGTGCACAAAAAGCTACGCAGAATGATATTAAGTACGTGGATATTGCAGTTGAACGGAGCAAAGTTATTGCTGAGGCACTGGATAACACTACAATCAGGAGAGTACCTCAAAGGAGAGCTAACCCTGAGGCAGGCGTCTATGTGTCCGCTTCGTTACATCCTGAGAGAAGCTAATATATGGTCACCGACAAATGAGCCACAAGAAGAAAAAAAATAAAAAGACCCCACCGGCCAGAGACAAAGTATTCATTAGAGGTTTTCAAAAGAGTAAATTAAATGCTGGGCATTGGGTGAATCACCCCCTCTGACGTAAAGCCAACAGAGTATTAGACCGCAAATAAAGTTCAAGAGTTTCCAATAAAAAGTCTGTCAGCGGCCGCCATTTTGTAGCAGAACTAATCTCCTCAGCAGAATGACTTCCCAGCATAAGCAGTGCATAGCATTCCAAGGTGTAAAAGACCAAGAAAACAATACCTCATTTATCAGGAAGAAAAGCACACTGAAGCTAAAAATGTCTTTCTAGTAACGTTACTTGCTCAGTATATGTATCAGTACAGTTCCTCTTCCCGCCGCCATCTTAGCTCCAGTCCAAGGGGAAGATTCTTCGTGGAGAAGGCACCGATTAAGAGGACCAAAACGCCTGAAAGATGACTCCGATGGCTCCAAAACTGTTCCGCTGCCTAAAGCTGCTACGAGGTGAAGAAAAAAATCACCCATACAGCATATTCATGAGCACCCGCACTGAAGGTCCGACGGAGCTCAAAGACGTGCAGCCATCTTGGTCGCACGGCAAACCACGCCCCCCAAAGCTGTTCAGTTGTCTTAAAAGCATTTTAGCTTTCTTAGACTCCGGCACCAAAAAGAGTCTAGCACTAGACTTTTACAACTAACGAATGCTTAGTACCAACTGTCATTAGACAGTAATAGACTCACACAAAAAAAAGGTGTGAGCAGACATGGGGGAATGAAGAGTGGTAAGACCTGGGAGATCCAATTGCAGCTATCTGGTTCCTGCACTTAAACAATCCTGCGGACAACACAGGACCCTTGCACCATAGTGCACGGGTGCCTGCATTAGCGCTAGGCTGCTGAAATTGCGCCAGTGCAGAGGGAAAGGACAGGAACGCACCGTATTGGATAAATACGGTGCATTCCTGCCCTCTCACTTTGATGTCGGACAGCGCAGCGAGGTGACTTGCTGCGCTGCCCTACACCAAATCTGCATAAATGGGCCCCCACATGTATGAGCTTCCTGGATCTATTTTCACCAATCCTAAGGTCTAATGACTTCCAGAAATGTGGATAATGCTCAACAGCTCTTTTGGGTGAAATTGCAAACAGGCATAAAAGTTCAGAATGGTAACATCAGTCTCACAAATGTTCAACCAAGAAAATTGTTCTTCAACAGGTAAAGACACCACAACACCTTAATAACATAAAAGTGATGGTGCAGCCTAACAATTGTTAGAGACATTTTAACCCTAACTATTAATTCATGAGAATTTTAAGCCCCTTAAATAAAGACCCTAACTGTAAGACCATACACCTTTAACAGCAGATTCAGCATCAGGAATCTGAAGTAATTGTCTTCTAACCATCCAAATCGAATGCAGGATCTATGCATGGAAATGGGGTGTGTATCTCAATGTGTGTGGTAGCAAATGGTTATATATTTCTTATTTATTTTTAATCCATATATAATATTCTCTTACATGTGTTAGTGCTGAAAATTGTCTCCTTAATTCTAGTTTGATGGTTCTTGTTAAGCAGCATGAGAGTTTAGAAACTCCTCAATTCACCCATGCTGAAACAGAAATTCCTCAGTAACTCAGCTCCAAAACGAAATAGTCGTTAGTCAATTTATTGTAGGTTTTGAAACAGATTCAAATATATCAGTCTAAGCATAATAGTATAGAAATACAGAGAAAATAGAATGAAGCTAAATCTCCAAAGCCGATTCACCCTGTATAACAAAAAGAAAACTACTAGTTTTGTTATGGCCACATAGGTTTTTAGAAGGCAAAAATGTAAATTAGATTGCATTTAAGTCTTTGGAAGAGATATCCTCTACATACCCAAACTATCCCTACACTATGGAAAGGGTGTACCCTTAAATAAGCAAGTTCAAAGGAAGCATAAAAGGTGTCAGTAGCCAGAGCCCTCCTAAGAGAAAACTCTAACAGTGGTCATGCAGCTTAATGCCACAACCAGGAGAGGTCTGTACCTCGGAAAGTCCACAAAAGTGTCAGCTGTCCCTAACTTCATTCATTTAAAGCAGCCATCCAATACTGGCACCTCCCAGTCTGTAAAGTAATTTTCCATTATCCCATCAGCCTTCATCGACTCCTTTCTCCACCTTCTGCTTTACACAGTAAACTCCCCTCATGTCCTTGGTGCCATTTCCGTCTCCCACAAGAATTAATTCCGTCTTCGTTATCACATTCCTTCCCAGGCCTAACTATCAACTCAACAATGGCCCATCTCTAAACTAAGGATGTCTTGTCTACCTGCAGTGGGAACACAAATACATGCAACGTTTCACAGTACAAGCAAAATAACGTTAAATGCTAATCAGGGAAACAAATTAGAAATACAATTCAGGCCTACTGCTGTGGCTAAATTAGCATTACACGGATTTCAGTGCAGCTTCTCTGTGCTCTTAGAACATGTTATTTTAACATCCACAACATCATGAATACCCTATTTTCTTCAACATGATGACAATGATATTATAACTATTTCACAAACACCTTCAATGATAGATTATTCTTGGGTGTTAATGTGAAGTACGATACGTTTCTAATACACTTGACATACATTATAAAATGAAAGAGTCTACGGACATCGTGAATATAAACCCTTTTAGTTCTAAATTATTCATACAAAGTATACTTGAGTGCAGGCTACTCATGGTTATAATGCACTCCTGCGGAATCTATCAAACAAACTGAAGCAAAATACAAAACATAGACTACACTTCTCCACATGTATGTCCAGGAATCAATCATTTCCGACAGTGAATACTTTTATCACTTTCGCCGTATCCCAACCTTTTGCACTGAGCACCTTGGTCACTGCACCATTTTCAGTCACTTTACCATCTATTGCATCAATTCATAAACTAATTAGGTTGTTGAAGTATTTCTTGTGCTTTCTGACTCATTTTTGTGTTTTATAACAGAAGAAATATATTTTTCTATGCTGAACCACTGTCTCTAAACATATGGCTCAACTTACCTCAGTTCCTCCTCTTGGGTTCCCCTATTCATGTTGCATATAAACATTGGTATTTAGCACACAAACCTGTGAGATGCACTCGTCAAGCATAATTAAACAGGACAGGTGATGACAAGGATGGCACAACCATAGACAGTAATAGACATGCAAAAAAGAGTGAGAGCAGAAATGGGGGGATAAAGAGTTGTAAGACCTGGGAGACACAATAGCAGCTATCTGGTCATCCACACAGGTAAGCAGCATGGCCAGACCTGACTGTAATCCCACATACGGAGGCGGTGTGGAGGTTGGTCTGTTGTTGGATTAGGATTACAAGGTAAGAAAGACATTGTGTGCAGGTAATTGCAAAATTGGCCTCTATTGCACAAGCATGTGAAGTTCAGTAGCTTGATTTGATGTTCTAGAAATATGGGGGAGAGGGGAGAGAATAAGGAGTGAGGCAGGGGAGACAGTGCTCTGAAAGTTGCGGCATGTATCTTGCTCTGGCAAGGTTGTGAGAGGAACAGAAAGTCCTGACTACAATGCTGTCCCACCGCCACTGGTGGAGGATGCCAGCACTAACACCTTAGCAGTCAAACTTAGGTGAACCAGCAAATGATTGTCACCTTCAGTAGATATGTGTATTGTTTAAACACTCTTCCTCTCACTCAAGGGGCATATAGATTGTGTGTCCTTGGTTACTACACCAAAGATCGGACTGCAGCCTATACCAGTACTCAGGTTGTGTGTTTTAACTTACTGTTTTCATCTTAACAAATGACATCAAAGGAAGCAGTTATTATGTTATATGAGTCCCGTTTTGTCCTGACAAATTCCCTTGTGCTAGGAAGGGGAATAATCAATCACACTTGATTACCTTCCACTAGAAAAGTTTAATTATCTGATCCCTTTGGTGGAGTATAATTTCCTTACTTGACATACTAGCTCTTGATTGGAGGACTGTAATGAATATACTTGGCCTTTACATTAGGTTCTCGCTGCGGATACAGTGCCACAGCTAGGAGCATGAAAACAGTGCCACAGTTATTTATAATTTCTGTCCTAAGGAAGTAACAAATATCACATATACTCATATATGTTTCAGTATAATTAGGAAAATTGTGACATAATTTGTCTCGTCGGTCCCACAGTAATTGTCTCTCATTCCCCTTTAAGTGAATTATTTCTTCTCTGGTATAACCTATGGCTGTGACCGTGAGAAGTGATCAAAGTTGGATTGATGTAGGACCTCTCTCAAACACAGGGAAATTTAGACAGCTTCCAATAATTTAGTCATGCTTAAATCGTTGTGCTGTAAACAAGTGCAATACAATTAGAAAATAAAAGTTTGTCACTGTGGTTACTGCCTTAGCTCTGTCTAGGCTGGACTATTGTAATGCCCTGTATGTAGGCATTCATCAATTCTCCTTAAAAAATTCAATGCCTACAGAACGCAGTGGCTTGGCTACTAAAGAAAATCCCAAAGTTCAAGCCAGTATTGAAGGCTTCATCGGAGCTTGATTGATTTTTTTTTTGGCTGAAAGCCTAGGTGCCAAGGTAATGGCCTATGCTGATGACACCCAGCTGCTTTTTACCTGGGACAACAAGGATGAATCAGTAGTGCAGATTCATCACTGTCTCTCCTCCATTTTTAAATGGCTAGCAGTGGCACAACTGAAGTGCAACGAGGAGAAATCTGAGATTCTTCTCTTTGGTAAGTTCCCCTTGGATTTCCGTGCCACTCTTTGGCCTTCTGAATTCCTGTGCCTGCTTCTGTGGGAAAACCTGCAAAGAACCTGGGTATTTGGTTTGATGAGAGTCTATCCTTCTCATACCACATCAATAGGCTAGTAGGAGGCTGCTTCGGCATTTTAAAAACTCTAAGAAAATTCTTTCCCCTCCTCCCGCTGGCAGCACGCAAAACAGTCACCTGCGCTATCATTCTGTCTAGACTCGACTATGCCAACGCATTGTCCGTGGGTATACCTGGATATTCACTCCAACGGCTCCAGGTCATTCAGAATGCAGCAGCTAGGCTTCTGCTGGACATCCCCTCACGGGAAAGTGCGCGATCTCACCTATACTCACTACACTGGCTGCCGGTAGCGGATCGTGTGAAATTTAAATCTTTGACTCTTGCCCATCGGGCTCTTCATGGTAGTGGACCCTTATACCTCCAAAAACGGCTTTCCTTTTACACTCCATCTAGACAGTTGCGGTCAATGTCTCTTCATCTGTCACAGGTCCCTAGATTCAAACTTCACAGACTTGGAGGTAGATCTTGGTCTAGAAAGGCGGCAGATGCTTGGAATGCCCTCCCACTGGCACTTCGTTCCATTTCTGACACTGCAATTTTTAAGAAGAAATTAAAGACTTTTCTCTTCGCCTAATTGAGCACTGTTTCCCTTGGGTTCTGCTCGCGCCGGGACACTCTCGAGTATCCGTGCGCGCTATAAGTTAAAATAACATAACATAACATAACATTGGCACCCTGTGAGGAAGAGAGTGATGTTTAAAGCCTTGTCAATGACACACAAGACCTTGTATGGTGATGGCCCAGCATACCTGAGAATAAAACATGTTGGTACTCCCCCAGAAGAGCTTTGCGTTCGGCAAATTCTGACACAGTTAATATCTCCAAAATCAGAAGGAAGAACTGAGGTGGTAGGAGCTTTATCCATACCACATCCCAACACTGGAATAAGTTACCTGACCAGCTTAGAGGTCGGTACAACCTATTCAGTTTTAGGAAACATCTTAAAACATGGTCATTTTCTCAAACACTCCAGTAGTTATAGTTCTTATTTTTGCTATACACGGTAGCTCCTGCCTCCCCATTACTCAACGTCTTAGATATCAGCACCAAGACGCCACTGCCATTTGCAATATAAATTAATTTAATATCAATATCTATGTATGTTTTGTTCTTTTAAAGTGCAACCCTAGCTGGCTAGCAGTGATGCCCTGTGCCATGGGCACGCCCCAAGTTGGATATATGGGGAAGTGGACAAAAGTAAGCCCTTGAACATTATTAAACATTCAGAAATCCTTCTTATGTTTGTGAAGAAAGATGATTGATAATTTAAAAAGAAGGGCTACAAGATGAATTTGGAGATTGGTGGATGATGGTGTGGCAGGCAGTGTACACAGCAACCACAGTACTCAGGATCAGTGGGTTGAGTTGCTATCTCAATGATGTGGTAACAGGGTCAATTCTAAAAGTATCGGAACATCTTTTGGAACCGATCAACACTTTCTCTTAAACTCTGACTTTGTAGAAGTCATTAGATAATGAAAGGAGTATAAAATGTGGGCACTGATAGATGCTGAGTACCCAAAATAGTGGGCAATGTTCCTTAAACCAGTATGTATCTCCATCGCTACATTAGAACAGGAGCAGCACCTGAGGCCTGTAGAGATTTCCTGTTGGTCTTAAGAAGGGAGACCATGGGACGTAGAGTCTATGCACTGTCCAAGTAGTAAAATACTAGCAAGAGCTTTACATCTGCATCTTTTAAGGTGTGCTGGCAAAGCTGGGATTTGGTGTGAAACATTGAACAATTCCTACTTCTGTCTGTGTGAGGTAAACTTGACTTTGCAAAAATACACCTCCTCTCTGTTCATCTTTTCTCTAGGTCAATTTGTTTGAATATTCTTGGACCCCAATTACATTCTATTGAACTCCTATACGCATACTGTTGGGTTGTAATGCAGGAGCTTAATGTCACAGATCACTCTCAGAAAATTATATCTAATCGTGTTGGAAGAGGCACCCCTAATATTTAACTTTTGTATGGATAATCTGGAGCCTGTGTTCGTGGGGGATTCTGGGGGAATAATTAATTTGCTAACATGAGATAAATAACACTGTAAGCTGTATGCAAAGCTGAAACTCTGGTGATAGGGTCCCACCAGTCAGTTGGGGATGCAACGTAGTATTTACAAACTTCTGAGATATTTCAAGGAAAACAATCTGACAGTAAATAGCAGAAAACCTAAATGTATGATGTTTGGGGACCTGGGCAATTATAAGAGTGTGACTGTAACTCTATTATCATTTGTCTGGTCTGACACAAAATTGGCTTCAAAGGATACTCTTCTTGGTCAGTTTCCCAAAAAGTTGTCTAAAAGCCATATTACCCTGAACATTACACATGGATTGAGTCCAGGGAGCTAGAATTTCTTTGTGCATAAAGAGTTGCCTGGTTGACCGTTCTATTGCAAATTGAAGAACTAGATCATCAGTTGGAGTTGGGATTCTAACCTAGTGCTTCGTTTATACTTGGATATAAATGTTCTGGGGTGGTAAAGGCCATGGCTCTGCCAGGCTAGCAGAAGAATGCCTGTTATAGCTAAAGATTCTTGCACACAATTGCCCTGGTGGCTTCAAAGCATTATTTTTGAAGACAGAAACAAACAGTCAACAAAAGAGTTTGTGTCCATGAAACAAAATAACACTGACCCTCACAAAATGGAAGATTTGACAGAGAGTGTAGGGGTTCATTATTGATTTTTCCTACCCATGACACACATGCCTCACAAGGTAAAAATGGGCCAGGTCATCCCTCTACTGAAAAAACCTACAGAGAACCCCTCGGACCCTAACAACTTTAGGCCGGTAACTAACATTCCCTTACTGGCCAAGGTGTTGGAAAGATGTGCTCAACAACAACTGAACATTCACATTGCAGAATATAAGCTACTAAACGATTGCCAGTCAGCAGGGCCGGACTGGGAACAGAAACCGGCCCTGGCAAACTGCTCAGCCGGCCCCCCCTGGGGTGAGGGGGAGTGCAGCCGAGCAGTTTGCGAGGGCCGGTTTCGGCCGATTTTGTTACAGGGGGCCGATATTGACGACCCCCGGTAACAAAAACGGCCCCCACCCTAGCGGCCTACCGGGGAAACGCTCGGTGCCCGCTATGGCCAGTCTGGCCCTGCCAGTCAGGGTTTAGACCAGATCACAGCACGGAAACAGCAATTATGCACATAGTTGATGACGCTCTACTTGCTCTAGATCGCAACGAAACCTGTCTACTAGTCCTCCTCGACCTATCTTCAGCATTTGACACCGAAAACCATGGTAAACTATTAGACCGATTGGAGAATAGGATGGGTTTCTCGGGTACAGTCCTAAAATGGTTTCACTCCTTCTTAGAGAACAGATCGCAAAGATTGTTGGTGAACCACAATCTATCCCCTCCATCCCGACTCATATTGGAGTTCCTCAAGGTTCAACTCTATCCCCATCCCTATTCAATATGTACATCAAGCCACTCACTGAAGTATTGCAGCAGGCTAGCATCTCCTTCCACATGTATGCAGACGACACTCAGCTGTATATGAAGATCACATCACTGGAAGAGATCAACATAATGAATCAAGCACTACAAAAGACCGTTCACTGGCTATCCAGCAACCATCTTATACTCAACTCGCAGAAAACAGAATTCCTTCTGATCTCCCCTCCTAAATCCTCCACGTTGATCAAGGAATGGACCAAACTGATCACAGCACTAAACGGTACTCCGATTCTAGTGGAGTCTACCAAATCTCTTGGAATCACGCTGGATAAGAATTTAAACATGCGAGCACACATCAACACTATGGCAAAAAATGCCCGATTCCATCTGAGCTATCTCAGAAAATTGAAACCGTTCATCAACACTGCTGACCTTAAAACGGCAGTCCAAGCTTTGGTTATTTCAAGGATTGAGTATGGATGCACAACTCTAGCAGGGCTTCCTAAGATTTCAACTGCTCCACTAAAAGCCTGCCTCAATGCTGCAGCTAGACTTCTAACTGGTTCTAGAAAATTTGACCACATCACTCCACATCTGAAAGCGCTCAAATGGCTACCGTACGAAGCAAGAATTCAGCTAAAGATGGCGTGTTTTACACACAAAGCTCTACACTACAAAACACCACTTTACCTTGCCCAGAAAATTACGATCTCAGGAGGCTTTAGAACATCGAGGGGGTACGCAGATTTCCTACTGAAACCAGCATTCTTCCGTAAGAAGAGAACTTATGATAGAGCATTCTCGGTAGCTGCACCAAGAATTTGGAATGCCCTTCCTCCGAATATCAGAGGAATTACCTCTGTCTCGCAATTCAAAAAAGAGGCTAAGTCCATTCTCATGAGTAAATTCCTCCCTTTACTAACTACGGTTTACTCTAGGCTCCGTTAAGACCTTCAGTCATTCCTGAATCGGCTACATTCAGCTGGGCTAATAGGATGCTCGTATTGCTAATATCAGAGCAATTACTGCGGTGATCGTACCAGTCAGTGGGCTTTCATCGATTCTTACCTTTGGGCCACCATCAGCCCTGTTTGGATACCTCAAATCCATACGCAAGATTCAAGGAAGATGGTGAATGAAGGTACCTCTACCAAGCCACAGAGATATGGGACTGGACTTGTAACTGTAACTGTTTCCAGTTGCTGACTCCACTTTTTCTTTAGGAGTGGTATTACAGTCTAAATGCAATTAAGTCATAACATATACTACTATAACCTGTGTTGTCGTCTAGTATGATTTAATATGTATTTTATTTGTAAATTTGTAAACACTGAAGGAAACTGATTGCGGTTGAATTGTAAAGCGCTCTGACACCCAGGATTGGGTCATGTTCATGCTATAGAAAACACTAAATAAATAAATAAGGTAGACCCTGGAAAGAAAAATTCATATAGAAAGAACCACCCTAGATAGGGTTTTACACCTGGCCCTTTTGACAGGTTTACCCCCTTCTTTTTGCCTTTTGCCTCCTATTTTTCTGACCCTGTTTTTGTTGGATATAGGATTCTGGACACTTTACCACTGCTGATCAGTGCTAAAGTGCATTTGCTCTCTGTATAAATTGTGACAATGATTAGTTATCCATTATTGGCCTATTTGATTTACTGGTAAGTCCCTAGTAAAGTGCACGGTGTGTGCCAGGGCCTGTAAATCAAATGCTACTAGTGGGCTTGCAGCACTGGTTGTGCCACCCACATGAGTAGCCCTGTAAATTTATCTCAGACCTACCACTGTACTGTTTGCGCACGCAGTTATGTACTGCCATGCTGTCCTGGCAAGTGCACCCACTTGCCAGGCCCAAACCTCCCCTTTCCTTACATGTAAGGCACCCCTAAGGTAGGCCCAAGGTACCCCCATGCGCAGGGTGCAGTGTATGTGAAAGGTAGGACACGTACTGGTGTGTGTGACATGTCCTGATAGTGAAACACTGTGTAATTCGTTTTTCACCGTTGAAAGGCTATCTGTACCATAGGCTTATCATTGGGGTTGCTCTGTAACATTTGCACATGTGTAACTTGCAATAGGGACAAGATAGAAAAATGAAGTCTGGACTCTCTGAACTCATAATTTATTAACACACCTTTTGGTAAAGGTAGTTTTCAAATCCTGTGTTTGAAAATGCCACTTTTAGAAAGTGTTCAAACAAAAAACAATTGGTGGCTGCTTATTTTAAGTATGTTTTACTTTTTTGTAAAGATCATTCTACTTAATAAACATGACCTCAGGTTTCATTTAAGCACATGACTACATCACTTTTCTGCATTAATTGCCATTTTGACAGAGAGAATGATACCACTTTCAAATCTGTTCAAAACATTGTGCTAAATATAAGAATCACAATACTAGTATTAAAGCATGCACAAAGATAAAAAATCATGTGTGACATTCAGTGTTCAACCAGTCCTAAATTTGAAGATCCAGAGCATACCATTTTATAAACACTCCTGGTACATATATTGGTATTCAAATACCATCTAATATGGAATTCAAAAAAGAAATTGCTTTATAAAAAGTCGTAATCATCATCCATATTGATGTGAAATGTACACGGAAACCCCAATGTTCGATAGTCGACGCGTTTCAAACTCCAGTTTGTTTCGGGTTCTCCTCAGGACCAGGGCTGGATGGTTTCTAAATCTAAAAAAAATGACTAAGAAAAAAAGGAGTTGTTTTGTAATTCTTCAATGGAAATGTTCTCTAAAAAGCACTCTCCTTCCTAAATCGGCTGTCCTCTGCACCTATGTGTACAATTTTACCTTGAGCATTCAAAAGAGAATTGCATCAAGCAGTGTTTCTGCAAACTCAGTCGATTTTGGAAGAGAAGGTTCAATGTCCTTGGAAGTGCTTGCCAGGATTTCTTCTGACAAGACTGTAAGAGACGGATGTTGGGCCTTGGTATTGGGGAGCTCTATTGTATTATTCACTGTCTCAATCATTTACACGCTATTGAATCTTTACCTCTGTAAAATGTTTTACCTTGAATCATCAAGGGATTTCTCACAAACCGATGTCTTTTCAGAGCCAATCTTTTCGAAGTGGGGAAAATTCAAACTCCTTCGAACCTCAATTCCAGATGTCTTCTTACGAGGCTGTAAAAGATGATTATTATACTTCGGTACTGTAAAGCCTTATTCCATTATTGGAGCCAAACCCTTTCGCGTGCTATTTGCTTAAAGGAATAATTTTTATTTTTAGATAACAGATCCGCATTGTGTCAACTGCAAAGGCTTTATAACTTAGAATAAAAGGTATGCTCGAATTTTCTGATACATTGTCAACAGTTAATTGCACTACAGCGCGCGTCTGTAAGGAAACATTTGAATGTTCCTTTGATCTCATATGGCAGTGAAGTGTTACAAAGTTACAGAATCGTGTTTCAGTAAGTGAAACCATCCCCCGATTTACCCAAACATGTTGTTGTTAGCCGATGGATACGACTGGAAACAATCGAGTTACATAAAGAAGCTTTCTCCACTGAGAGACATTGTGTTAGAAAATGGGCGTCTTCAGGAAAGGAACCGGCTTCCTCTTTTTTTTGTTTTATCCAAAAATCACAAAAAACAAATTTCAGCTGCAATTTACACTTCGACTCTTTACCATGTGCCCCCCCTTCCCAACACCCCCAACACCCTTCCCTCCACCCTCCCCCCCTACCTCCCCTACCCTTGAAAGCAGCCAGACCCATAGGGTCTGTGTGATAGAGAAAGCAAGAAGCACCGCAGCCCCCAAGCCCTAAGCCCCCTGCGCACCCCGTCAAACCATTATTGAAAATGAAGAAGAGGAAGACCATCTGTATGAAAATACATCCCCAATCTTGCGACATTTAGCCCAGACTCATTTAGTTAAGCTGTTAAGCTACATTGAGATCTTATGTGGTTCTTTTCTCCACCCGAACTTGATCCAGATACTCTCTAGCTTGAATTTCAGAAGTGAAAAATTTAGCAAACCCTCTGACAACTGTCTTCAGCCTAGCCGGAGCCAACAAAAATGCCTCAAATCCTGCATCTTGACAGGGCTTAATTAGTTGCCATAGTCACCATCTGCGTTCCACAGTTATCAAATTCTTTTTATTCAAGAAACTCATCTGAAGACAAACACCCCAAAATGTTATATACCAGGAATGTTTTCTAGAGTTTTCTTTGCTTCAGCAGGTGTTGCAATGAGGGGTGTTGCAATATATTTTTCACGGAAATTGATTGGGTATTTCTTCAAGAACAACGGGATCCCCTGGGGAGGTGGATTTGGGTCCAGGTTAAATTAAATGAACAGGTTCTGAATCTTATTAATTATTATGGTCCAATAACGGATGACGCATCTGTATTACATACTCTTTATAAACTTTTGATTGGGGTTTCTGGGCAAATTGTGTTTGGGGGTGATTTTAATTACATTCAGGATTTGAAAATGGACACCTCAAATAGGGGAAAAAACAACTGAAACCCAAGACAAAGAAGGTTTTCGATGCTTTTTTAGAAGACCTTCAGTTAATTGATGCATGGCGGTTGCTTAATCAGACAGCTCGTGAATATTCTTGTTCTTCACGTCAACATCAGACAGCATCCCGAATCGATTTTTTATTGATTTCACGTTCACTGTCCCTTAGGGCTGCAGGCATTGGCGCGAATGCTTTTTCTGATCATTCATATGTTCAGGTCGACATAGAAATTGGCTTTTCTAAAAAGAGCAGGTCCAAGTGGCAGATGGACCGCCTACTTCTTCAAGATTCATTGTCGCTTGAACAGTTTAGACTCTGGCTACTTGATTATTTCAATATTAATGAAGGGACAGCTGATATTTTTTCTGTTTGGGGTGGATTTAAGGCTGCGGCCCGCGGACAGATGATAGCTGCTTCCGCCAGGAAAACCAGGGTACGGTTAGGACAAATCGCACAGCTTCAGCAGTCATTGGACAATGCTTCTAAATTTGAGGACTCTGCATCACGGGGTCAGCTGGAACAGGCCAGGAAGGCATTTAGAGATTTTTTTGTTTTAGAAGAAATAAATAGCTCTCAGACTTATATGCAGAAGGTATATGAAGAAAACCAAATGTTTGCAAAGATGTTAGCTTGGTCAACTAGGGCTCGTCAAGAATCCGCCTGTATTGTAGAAATAATTGATCCAAAAACTAACGCTATAGCAACTGACAGAGCTGACATTGCTCGAATTTTTGTTGACCACTTTCGACAAGTATATACTACAAAATATTCCGTTAATTTGGATATGATCCATGAGTATTTTGATTCACTTCAATTACCAACTATATCACAGAGTGTAGCCACGCAGCTTCAGAAGGATATTACAGAGGCTGATATATCTGGAGTTATTAAGACTTTGGCTGGCGCAAAAGCTTGTGGCGAAGACGGAATTCCCATCGAATTTTATAAAACCTTTGTGAAGGAGTTGACTCCATTTCTGAAAAAATTATTTGATAACATCAAAATGGGTGGGATGGTATCTTCAGAATTTAAAAGGGCGACAGTAATTAGTTTCGTAAAAAGGGGTAAACCATCTAATAATCTCAACTCATTTCGACCGATTAGTCTACTAAATGCTGATTATAAAATTTTTATAAAGATCTGGGCCCAGCGTTTTGTTTTTGCAGCCAAGGAAGTAATTCACTATGATCAAACGGGGTTTATAGCGGGTCGTATGATGACAACAAATACTCGCTTTTTGATTCAAGCTCTAGATTATTTTAACATTAATAAGACACCTGCCTGCATCATGATGGTAGATGCAGAGAAAGCTTTTGATTTAGTTAATTGGGACACTTTATTTTATGCACTTTTTAGGTTTGGGATTCCGTCTTCAGTAATTACTATGCTTCAAAATATTTATCACGGGGCGCAGGCCCAGATAATAGTTAATGGGGCCCAGACAGGGTTAATCGATATAAATCGTGGGACTAGGCAAGGTTGTCCCTTATCACCCCTTTTATTTACTTTTTTATTGAGCCTCTCGCAATTAGAATGCGAGCCAATAGGATATTAAAGCCCCGATCGACGGAATGGCGAAATTAAAACTTTCGCTGATGACGCCATTCTGTATCTGTCCCCTGAAAAATCTAACCTGCAGTCAACAATGGCAGAATTTAGGAAATTCGAACAAATAGGGGGCTATAAAATTAATCCAAGTAAAACTGACATTTTTATTTTAAATACTGGGTCTGAATTTCTGTCAGATGATTTGAAACAACAGGCATTAAAAACTGATCCTATACGGTATTTGGGGATTTATGTCACAGTCCAATATGGGCAGTTAGTTAAGTTGAATTACGAAGCCACCAGTATAAAGATTCAGAAACTACTTGATAAATGGACTAATCTTCCGCTAACTTTAATAGGGCGTGTGGCACTTATTAAGATGTCTATTCTACCTCTTTTGGTATTCCTTTTTTCCAACATTCCGATTAAGGTGAATGTTAGTTTTTTTAAAGGGATCGACTCCATGATTAGGTCATTTATTTGGAATAAAAAGGCAGCTAGAGTCAAGTTCCCGATTTTGCAACTAGATACTCAGTTAGGTGGTTTAGCACTTCCAAATATGCATTCATATTATGAATCATAATTTTTTGATTATGTAGCATGCTTATTATCTAAACAGAAGCAGGTTGATAATTTTTCATTAATAAAATGATTCAAGAAGCTGGAACTCAAGTTCCCACATTTTTAAAGACATCCAAACTCCCAAAGAAAACAAGATATAAAACGTTAGTGGATTTTTCATATAGACTTTGTACTGTTTTTAAACAAAAGGATTTCTCGGGTTTTTTTCTTTAAAATTAACTGAGTGTAGAGATTTAGGTTTACATATTCATTCCACTCAGTTGAAAACATGGAACGATTCCGGTTTGGGGATGGTTAATCAGTTTGTTATATAGGGCAGGATGATTACTTGGGAAGAAGTGCAGGCCAGAGGTCTTGGTAACAACAAACCTTCTTTTTTTGAATTTATTCAAATTATTCATTTTTTGAAAAAATATAATCTTATATTCAATACCCCTCCTGGCCAAATTGCTACTGCACTGTATATTTCAAAGTTGACTGGAGTGGGCAATTGGTATTGTTTAACGAGTTCCCAAGACGAATCCCCACTGGTTTTAAAAATGTTGGGGAAAGTTGCAACTCAAACTCAATGTGTTTTTTCTTATCAAGATTGGCAAAAGATATCAACTACAGGAAACAAGATACTGAGAGCTGCAAACTATAAAAGAATGGCATTTCTCGCTCACTGGATGGTATACTACACCCCAGAAGCGTTAAATAAAATGTATCCAGAGGTGGAAAATAGCTGTTTTCGTTGTGGTACCTTATCGGAAGGGGATGGCAGCATATTTTTTCTCTTGCCCTAAGTTGATAATATTTTGGGAGAAAATATTTGCATATTTTAGCAGGGCAATTAAAAAACGTACAAACCTATAGTAGAAGCTGTTCTGTTTGGGATAACTAGTAGGGAAGCTATACTTTCGAAAACTGAGGGCCATTTCCTTGCTATTTCAATGTTGGTTGCTCGTTCGTTAATTTTACAAAACTGGAGATCATTGGAAGTACCTTTGTTTGAGAAATGGCTTGTGAAAATGAAACGTACGAAGCTTTTTGAAGAAGCTTATGCCAAACGGGTGGGGGCAATTAAGAAATTTTCGCGGATTTGGGAATATTTTGTTGACTGTTAATTTGATGATGGATTTTGTTGCATATGTTGTTCTAATTAATGAACAAAATTAGCATTTTTGGTTCAATTTCGCTGTATTTGTTAAGTGCAAGTATTGCATGATTCCTGATAGCTCTGCTCAATAAAAAAAAAAGGGAAAAAAAAAGAGATCTTATGCGGTTCTTTTCTCCACCCGAACTTGATCCAGATACTTTCTAGCTTGAATTTCAGAAGTGAAAAATTTAGCAAACCCTCTGACAACTGTCTTCAGCCTAGCCGGAGCCAACAAAAATGCCTCAAATCCTGCATCTTGATAGGGCTTAATTAGTTGCCGTAGTCACCATCTGCGTTCCACAGTTATGTGGCAAAAATCAGGGCGCACAAAAAAAAGAGGATTCTTTATACTGCCTTCTAGCCTCAGGACGTGCTTTCTCAAATATAGCCTGTCTGAGCATATTATTGCCAAAAAAAACTAAAATGGCCCTCGGCCAATTTAGATCTCTGCCAGACATTTTGTGACGGGCAAATGGGAACCGGTGAACCCTCTGGATTTCCCATTCCCAGTCCCTCCCCGTAAACTCTGGGAAGGCTTCTTTAAGGAGGTCTAAAATAAAAGAACGGATGTCTTCCCCTTCCCGGCCTTCCTTAATCCCAAGGAAGCGGAGGTTATTTCTCCTCTGGCGATTCTCCATATCTTCCAATTTCCACATAGCGTCTATAAGTTGAGCTTCATGAGATTTTGTTTCCTCTCTCACAGCGGACAGTTCTTTTTCAACAGCAGAGGTTCTCTCTTCCATGATATTCATCCGTTCGCTGATCTCTGCGCAGGCTTTACCTACTTTCTGCACCGCACCCTCCAATTTCTTCGTAGCCTGTCTTGCTTTCTTTCCATCCGCCCGGGTCTCTGCGCGGTGTTCTTTAATTGACTCTAATATCATGCTCAAGGCGGAATTCATATCAGCTACTCCCCTAGCTTGCTGTCCACCTATGGAACTTTCAGCCTGATCAATCACCAAGTCCGCAGGTCCTGTTATCCTTGTGTGAGAATAATCCCACTTCAGCCCGAGGCCAGCGGAGTGCCTTCCCTTATTTTTCTGTATCTCAGTGTGGCCCTTGGACCCTTTAGAGCTCCTTCGATGTTTTTGGCGCTTAAAGGCAGTCTCTGGTGCTTCAAGTGTGCTAGAACCTGAAGTCGATACACTGTCCTCAATTTCGCTGTGACCTGAATCAGAAATTCCTGAAAATGATTCCTAAGTAAGAGAAAAAAACGTATCTGTCCCATCGGATATGATATCGACAGCTGATAGCCCATCTAGACCTGTGGTACAGGCCAACCCCCCAGAAGCACCTTCTGGTAAAGATGGTAACATACTTGATTGGGGATCTGGTGTGGTTCGAGGTTCGCTCCCAGTGACACCTTGAGCCGTCTCTTTCGGGGTGCGGATATCTTTATGATGCAGTTCCCTCTCCTCCAAAACTTCCAGATGCGCCGTAGTGGTTTCCCCCATAGCATCCCCCGTATATTCACTTGAAATCTGGTCAGGTATTTCAAGGCCTTATTCATACAGGAGTTCAGAGGTGCACTGGCTCCATATTCCATCCCTAGTTTTGAAGAAGTCCGCAATAGCCGGTTGGGGTGGCGCAGAGGTAGTAATTGGGTTGTCCTCATCAGGGGTTGCCCCCGTCTTCCACTACCTTTGAATTTATCAGTTTCCTCCCCCCGGTTTGTACACGTTCAACCAAATTCCTCCGCTTCCCTGCCCCTGCCCCTCCACTGTCCACCTGCTTCTTCAGGTTGCGAGGCTCATTAGGCTTACCTGCATGACCCCTGGAGGCCAGTGGAGACTCCTGTCTAGGTCCATGGGGTTGCGCTGAGTTTCGCCCCACCGCTTCCTTAACTTGTCTCGTTGTTTTAGAAGGCATCCCTCCTATCTCCGCCACCAAGTTGGAGCTAGTTGCTGCTATGTACGCCCTCTGGACAAGTTTCTGACTGAGAGCAGCTGCAAAGCCCGCCCACGACCTCAGGGTGCAGAGTAGCGACAGAGCAATTCTCACAGCCAGCACACCGCATGCGTCAAGGCCACCCTTCCTCCAATCCGCACCAGCTGATCCGCTGCCTGCCCCTGACTCCCTCTGCGGGAAGACACCGCCCGGCACCTCTGCCCACGTCCGACGAGCAAGACGGAACTCCGATACCGCCCGGGGCAGGCTGCCCATCCGTAATCCACGATCCGCGGTCCGCAGGTAAGCCGTGAGCCAAGTGCCGCAAGCTACGCTGAATTAAGGGTGCTTCAGGAGCAAAAGGAAGGGAGCTCCACTGCGGTGATCTACGCTGCCGCCATCTTGCTTCCCGTTGTTCTCCCAGCCAGGATCTCAAATGTGTAGATTTAGGAACCAGCTTCCTGTCATTGTATTTGTTTGCAGCACGCTTTTGAGCTGAACAAAAGCCAACCATGGCACTTACTTTTCAGTCATATGCAGACTTTGTGTCTCTCCTTCAGGACTTCTTCAGCTAAACGCCATACTGGCGGCTCGCTTGTTAGTGGAATTTAAACCTAGGCATGCTTAATCTATGGCAGGATGCAAGTGCAAAGGATTGTGGGAATGAGGTATGTTCCAAGTGACACCATTATTGAGGCAGCATGATTTTTCACTATAGCTTGTTAATCTTTGACATTTCATTGAGCCCTCTGCTTTCTGTGTTTAATTTTAAGATCAAATATGCTTCTTTGCGCATTAACTTATTTTCCACATCCCCTCCTCTGGGATCATCTTGTATTACTCTTAACACTGTCCAATGGAAATCTTTTTTCGGACTGCCCCATTTGATGGAAATGATTCACCATGGGCGCTGAGACGGTGTTTGTTTTTATTCATGACTTATGTTGGACAATGCGGTGCTTCACTTCTTGATTGGTCTTTCCAATATACATTTTATAGCATTTTCTTACTTTACCATTCTGTGTGCCACTGGCTGTTTGTTTATTCAGTGTCTGGTGTGTGAGTGACAGGAGCTGAGATGTGCATTCACTCTAGAAAGTCACTGGGGGAGTTGAGCTGGGCCCTGCCTTGCCTGGGTGACTTGTCACAGGGCTGAATAGACCTAGTCTGCATTTAGAGAGTTGTACTTACACCTGAGTAGGCTGTGTCTCCTTTTGCACAATGCTGTCTCCGCCCCGTGTGGTCATGCTGCACCAGGGAGGACAGGACTAGTTTGGACTGGGTTCAGAGACCCATGCTAAACGGGAACAAAGACATTTTGGGGTATAAGTATTACACCTAAAACCCCAGAACTTCAGATTGCTTCAAGGAACAAGAGGACCTTGCCAAGAAGAGGAGCGGAAGGTCTGTGTGAGGAGCGCTACCTTTTCTGAGTGTCATAAGGTTTCTGCACATACAGAGCTATGCACAGGATAATAGGACCTCGGAATATAGTGGTGAGCCAACCATAAACCTTAGCACCCAAAACCCCAACCCAACTAGCCTTAGCGTCCCATTAGCACCAATGTACCAATGCTTAGACAACCCAGAACACGGTATCTCTCTCTCAGGACTCGCAGAGGCAAGAACACTCTTTCGTTACTCTCGTACCTGTCCACAACATGCGTAAGAAGAGACACTTTATAGTTCAAAATATTTATTTCAACTTACGTGCCCTTAGATACAGTACACGTGTCAGTATTAATAGCATAATACATAAGAATAATATAATCAGCATAGTTACTACTCCATAGAATACGAACGGGGAAAGCATCTCATATAGCAGTGGATATATGTCTAACTAACATTACCACCCTCCCCGTGCTGGAAGCCAGTTTATTATAATAATAATAGAAGACCTTTGGGCTTTGACTAGCGAACCCCCATACCTCAGTCTCTTGATGCAAAACTACATCAGCAAACAATCACAGCTCTTCTCACTGGAAAGGTCGTCTCCAAGTGCTATCTTAGAGCAAGCGAGCGCATTATTAAAAGCACACTAATTTCTCAATGGCAGCTGTACAAGTGTTATGTCTAGGTGTGAGGGACGGGCCAAATCAGTAGAAACCAGGGAGTTGTTATTCGACCTTGTAACTGTTGTTCAGACTGAGCCCAAAAGGGAACAGGAGAAAAGGTGAGTAACAGAATATGCAGACTGTTGTATAATTACTTGGCAATAACAGAGGGCGACAGAACAACATCCAATAGTAACGTGCGCAAGAGTCATCATGGCAGCCAGGCGTGGTAACGTAGCCAGACCTGCCAGGAGGCCATGAGCCACAAGACACCCTCCCCTGGTCAGTCCAGCGGCCACGACGAAAACGAAGACAGAGTTCCAAATACCTGAGCAGAATAGAGGCGGTCTACTAACAACTAACGGCAAGTCAATCAATCCAAAAATGTGAAAGAGCAGAAAAATGCTATACCGTCCAGAAGGACATCATTGGAATCGTCAAAAAACGTAGACGCCATCCAGTCCAATAGGTCAAAGCTGCAGGAATGGTCTTCAGAGTATGGAGCATCCAAAAGCAATGCGGGACAGCTTGCGTGATATTCAATATAACTTTGTTGTAGGAGATTCTGAGCAGCCGCCCAGATATCCCATTGTGCCAAAATCCCCAGTGCAGCCGCACGCATCATAAAGCCAGCAGCGGAACAGTCCCGTTCATGGGCCTCTAAGGGACCCACCAACCGAACAAAATCCGGGACCGACAATGACGTATTGGAGAGGCAATAATCCATGGTCCATGTAAACGGACAGCGGATGCAAGACATCACAGGTTGCACGCAAGTGAAATACGCAAAGCGAAAGGAAAGGGTGTAGGACACACTGATAGTTGCCAAGGGCAGAACATCGAAGCCAACCAGAAGTCGCTCACGGAGCAGCTGGAGGCGTTCGGGATCGAGAAGGGCCCAGTGGAGTGCGGCCATTGCGCAGAAAACAGACCAACAGCAAGACACCGGCCGCCAAAGCGAGGATTAATGGGAATCCACCAAAGACGCTAGAAAAAATAGAATGAATGAATGCCGGTATCACACCGAAAATAGTTTGAAAGGTGGACACGAGGCCAGACCCCACAACCTTAAAAAAGTGCACCAGACCCTCAGTGTTTGATGCGTTAAAAATACGATGAATTAACTCCCCAAAATGCTGGGGGAGGTCAGTGTTCAAAAGGGCCTGTATTTCACTGTGGGTGCTCGCCACCTGGAGAATGAATGTCTCCCGGGCGGATGTGAGCATAACCTCCTCATTCAATAATAGGGCCTTTATTCTGCTCAACTTATTGAAATCTGCCTCCATGGTAGGAATGGAAGGCCAAATAGAGCTATCAACGATGTCGTGAGGGGAGGAAAAAGCACATTCTTGCAGCAGACAACTCTGTGCGAGACTGTAACAATATACGGAATGCCGGCCTGCAGGCCACAACAATTTTCGTTATTTAAAAGCAAATAGCTACCGTTGGTAAGCAAAGTAAAAGTAGGAGAAATAGCAGGAGCAGGAATACCCTTCAGGACACATGCAAGATTTGGAACTGAAACGCTACAAGCCCCGTGCAATTTAATATGTTTACAAATAAGCGAATGACCCACAGTTGAATCACAAGACTCCCCCGTGAGAAATACTTCCTTGCCATCTCTAAGGCATTTATACATGAAAGGCAAGGACCAAAGTTCATGCAGGAAAGCACCACCCAAAGGCTGGAAACGGCCCACAGGATAATGCTTCATGCACGAACTGAACTCAAATAGGGAAAAAGGTAAAGCTATAACCCCATGAACTAGCCACACCGCAGAATCTAGTTCTGCTACAGAGAATGGTAAAGGATCCACTTTTTCAATATGTAACAAAGTGTAGGATGCATCTTTCATGGACATGAACTGCTGTTTGTCTGTCAAATTAAAAGGCAGAAAGAGGGCAGTGGTGTTTAACAAATTCCAAGGAACTTTACCCAACTTAAGAGTTTGCAAAGTCCATGCAAACTGCATCACTGAACGCAACTGATTCTGACCATGATACAACATAGAGACATCATCTTGTACAATATCAACAACAGAGGATACAATATTGTCTAATGTGTAAATGCGGGAAGACAGGGTATTTATACTATTGTCAACAACAGCAAGCACCTTTTCCAAATTTGCTTGGTCTATTTCTCTAAGACGGGAAGCAGCTTCCATTTGTGACAGCTTCCAGAGCTCATTATACGCTTCATAAATGAATCTCTTCGGTCGGGGACCACGAGGTCCCAAGATAAAGTCAGATAAGTCAATAGTGCCTGATAGGAGGGATAAATGGTTCTTAACAGAGTCTAAGGACGAATGTTGTAACCATTGTTTACATAATTTACCAACTGAATACGTGGTCACAGTACGAGTTTCAGTAAATCTTGGATCAGGCTTGTCCTGTATGTAACCAGGAACTGTGCCATGAAAACGAAGTTGGCATGCATTAGATGATATGGGCCATGCCAACCAGGGTGACTGTATCAGTGCAGAAACGTTAAAGGAATTGTTCTGAAACTGAGCCTGTAACGCCATAAGGGACATATTAAAATGCAAACTATCATTTGGAAGACTCGACAAGGATGGGATGTTTGGCGCATTTAGTTGTTTAACGGTAGCCAACCCCCAACACGTGGTCTGATAAATGGAAGCATTTAAAAATAGAATTTGGGCTGGGATAAGGCAAGCACGGTGCAGGGCCTCAGTGCCTTGCACCTGCCATGGCTTCGAACCCCAAATTGATTTTAAATCCACTGTGTCTTTCCAATATTCATAACCACCCACCGCCAAGGCGCTCAAAAAGGAACCCGAATATAATAATTTAGTATGGGTCAACATTATTTTCTTAGTCAATGGAGTTTTTAATTTAAAATAATATGACCCAGGGTTCGATCGATTAAAATCAGTAAAATAGGTGAATTTATTTCGAAGAGTTTGGGAACTACCTGGTACGGGGTTTGGGCAGTGTTCCCATTGGGTGTAAGTAACAGGGCTGCGTAGTGCACTTGGTTTGTGGAGAAAATGATTTCCCCAATGTTGGTAACAATACAAATCGGCATAATTCGCAGAATTCATATACAAGTCTTCAGCATTAAAAGAGGCATAATATTTTAAATCAGCAAACAATGCTTCAACTGCATGCACATCCCAATCATCAGAATGAATATTACTTTTTACTACATCACCCATCGAGACTCGAAGGACATTTGGTACATTAATAATTTCTGTCGGGCCATGTATTTGAAAGTTTACCGCATCCCATACTATGCCATCAGCAACTGGAAACGCTGAAATGTTCACAAATGTGTGGTCACGCTTCATGATGTGTGAAGAGGAATGTGGAGCCAAAGTTCCAGCAACACTGTTCACAGCAGAGCGTTCAGGTAAATAGTGACCATTGATGAGTAGAAAAAACACTGTGACAAAGCCAATGGACATGAACAAAAAAACCAAGAAAAGTACCATCCAAATGTATGTCCAAGGTGGAATCAAAAAATTGTCTCTAAACCACGATACAAAAAGACTAAACTTGGACGGGACTTGTGATGAATTGGATTCTGAGTCAAAAGAATAACGTGTCGGGCTCAGTGGCGTTGTTGGTTGGTGTGCCACCGACTCTGTGGCGGGATAAGTATATTCGTCCTCGTCTATGCAGGGTGATGCAGGGGGTTCAAATATATTTTCAGGCAAATCAACCATCTCCATGGTAACATCAGTGACTGTTCGTGCAGGCGTACCTCGAACGCTTGTCCGATAAATGGCAGGACAAGAGACCGCTGGTGTGACACTATTTAAGATCGGCCATATGTTGTAGCTTGACATTTTCCACTGAGATGTATCTGTTTTCCTTGCGACCGGGAAGCGGTGGTAAGATGACTGTACGTGTTCCCTTCAAGCCCAGCACTGGAACCGGTGCACGAAAAGAGGGGCCGAATTCTTTCTTGTTCTCCACCTTCTCTCGAACCAGGTCTCCAATCTTCGGAAGCCAGCCGGCAACCGGAATCTGCAGGGCAGTATCTGTGGCTGAAGGTAAATGTGCGTTTGCAAGTTTGTTTCGGGCTTCTTGTAAGTCCTGTAACATAGTAGAATGATTATCTACATCAAACTTGGCGGATTGCGCCGCCATGTCTAGACCATCAAGGTCAGGCACAAACATTCGTATGCCAAAGAGCATTTCGTAAGGGGTCCGCCCACCCAGAGGCCTTCTAGGGAGATTATTAAGTGCACGCTGAACAGTATACAAGTGGGCCAGCCAGTTCCTGCCAGTACCTATAACTCTAGCTGTCAAGGATTGCTTTAAGTCACGGTTCATTCGTTCAACGATAGAGTTGCCCTCAGGCCTATACGGAGACGAAAATTTCACCCGCACCCCTAAGGAGCCCATTGCGTCCTTGTAAGCCTTAGAGGCAAACGCCGGACCTTGGTCAGAATGGAAGGTGCCGCATGCAAAAATTCCCACAAAGACTCGCAAATCCCTAATGACATTTCGTGCGTCAGCACTCCGTTGTGGCCAGACCCAGATGAACCGTGTGCACGAGTCCACTGCCACTAAGATATATTTATAGGCAGTGTCTGAAGAAAATGGACCGCAGTGATCCAAGTAAACACACCCAAAGGGTCTGTTCGAAATTGCAAGCGAGGTCTGCGGTGGTCTTGTGACTGTTGAAGGCTTGATCTGTTGACAAACGTCACAGGAAAGCACATAAGTACGTGTATCTTTGTATAAACCACGCCACCAGTAACGCTGCTGCAAAATGGAAATTGTCGCAGACACACCAGCATGCGCCGAAGCCATGCCTTCGTGTGCCGCTGCCATCAAGGAAAGTCTGCGGTCCGCGTTGGGGATCAGCCGAACCCCAACGTTAGGTATTGTTACATAAGGAGCCTGATCGGGACCTATCTGGTAAGAATATTTAGAAGGGAAACCTCTAGGGTAATTAATTCCTCCTTTTGTTGCAGCAATAGCTGCCAAGATATCAGTGTCTATTTTAGACATGGATCTAGTAACTGCTGCTACTGAACACGTGAGTACTGCTGATCTGGCAGCTTCATCTGCTAGACTGTTACCAACAGCGTGTGCGCCCACTCGCTGATGGCCTAGGGTGTGAACCACCTGTGTGAGTGGCAGACGTCTTTGTAAATCTGCCACCCTAACCCAAAGCATTTTATGCTTGATTGTGTTGCCTTTAGCGTCTCTATAGTCGTTTTGCGACCAAAAGAACAGATTGTCATTGTATGATTGAACACAGTAATAAGAATCGCACACGATTAAAGTGGTCACATCAGGATTTACGAACTCAAGTGCAAGCACCAAAGCACGCAACTCGGCCAATTGTGCGGTACTATCCCCGAGTGCCTGCGTATGCACCACAGTGGATTTGAACTTTCCATTCACAAACGTACCTGCAACAATAGCACATGCGGCTGAATAAGCATGCTTGGACCCAGTGGCCGGTTGTGCCGAGCCATCGGTGTAGATCACACAGTCGTAATCCTCAAGCGGCAATAAGGACAAAGGAGGAGGATGAATAAATTCATACTGTAAAAACTCCTGAGTCTGAAGAGAAGAGTCGAAAATGAAAGTGACATCCGGAGACGTCAAAGATGTTGCCCATTGAATCCAACGGGGGTGCAAAGCTTTAGAGTTCGGAACACTTGCTTTAGTCACTGCCTCTAGGGCAGGATAGGGTGTCACCACCAGAATGCGTTTTCCCTGTGCCAGTGCGCGCTCCTTCAGGATCGCCATTTGCACTGCTGTTAGCACTTTCTCCACAGATGAGAACCGCATTTCTGCAGAGGTGTATAGATGTGACTTGTATGCGATAGGTACTGTGTCTCCTTCATTAAAGGTTAAATACGTGAAACCCACTGCCCCTGGAATGATTCTAATCACCAAGTTTGTGTGGTTATCACGCGTCAAAAGGTATTTAGACTCAAGAAGGTCTGTCTGCAATGATTGCAGAATGGAGGTATGCTCCGGAAGCCAGCAAGACTTCGAAAAGGTAGGCTGTATCAAGGCATACAGTGGCTTGATACGCTGGGCATATTCGGGAATGTATGTACGTCCGAAGTTCAGAAAACCCAGCAAAGACTGAAGCTTCTTCAGATTTGTAGGAGGGCACAGAAGTGCACATTTCTCCAGAAAATGGGGGCTAAACCCTTACCTTCATTGTTGAGCTCATAGCCCAAGAACAAAACGGTAAATTCAGCAATATGGGATTTTGCAAAGTTAATTTTGTATCCCTGAACCGCAAATTCAAGAATAATGCGGTCCACTCGGGTCAGATGCGGAAACAATTCATCGTCTGTCAGATAAATGTCATCCACATACGAACAGGCGTCTGGATCTATGCCGTCTAACAAAGAGACAACACGAGCGGCAAACACTCCTGGACTATTTTTGTACCCCATAGGAAGACGCCTGAATTTGAACATTTTACCACCGGAAGTAAAGGCACACCATTGGCCACTCTCCGGGGCTAAGTTGTGCGTGTAGAATCCATTTGAAAGGTCAAGGGTCGTTTTGTATTTTTTACGAACAAGACTGTCTACAAGCGCAGAACTATGGGTATTTTGCACCGCAAAGGTCCGACAATGAGAGTTCAAATGCCGGTAATCCAATACTAAACGGTACGATCCATCGGGTTTAGAAACCGCGAAAAGGGGATTGTTCATAGGTGATACACAGGGTTCAATTACTCCCTGATATTCCAACTGTGTCAGAATTTCGGAAACGGGGCCTTTGGCTTCACGTTTTATGGGATATTGGGGTTGTGGCTGCGGCAACGATCGCAAAGGTATTTCATGGGGGGAGATTCTTCATCCCAACCCACGTGATTGCGGAATAACGCTGGAGCCAGGGACACAGCCCATTCTGCTGCAAGAGCCTTTGCTTTGTCCTTTGGGACATGTCTAGAAAAGCTCGGAAGGATTACCTCCTCCCCTTTACGCGCAGTAAGTACGAATGGGGGTGGCCAATCCGCCTCTGCCAATAAAATATCATATGAAGAGGTCAGATTTTCCCAAAAAATCCCTTTAATTACACGCTGTATATCACCTTCAATTTGGAGGACTATATTAAATAGTCTATCAGGGGGTGCCACTCTGGTGTCTGCTGTTTCAACAGTAATGAATGTTTCAGTTGCTGTCGCCTCCATATGAGGACGTAGCGCCTCCCGCACTATGGTTACTTCCGCGGCGCTGTCTAGGAGGGTTACTGCCCACGTCCAATTCAGGAGTCTCGTTCTCACCGTCTGTGGCATATTTCGCTGTTACAGCGGCAACTTTCTTCTTCTGAAATTGTGGTCGAAAACGTTGAGCGTCTTCTTCTTTTCCTCTGACTTGTTGTCGAGGCTGGTCTCGTCCCTGTGGGGCCTCACGGGCCCTTCCTCTATCCTGGCGGTCTCCTCCACCTGCTTGTGACGAAGTCTGTGCCTGTAAAGAACGAGGAGAACGCGTATCAGGGATCTGAAACCTATCCGGTGACTTAATTCTCGCTCTATCGCGTAAATCATAAGTACGTTCAGAAGAAACTGAAACCGGGGATGCGCCTCGCGATCCCTGCTTTGTCTGTTGCTTACCCTGTTTCTTCAGCCTCCAGCTCTTTTTAGTGAAGACTGGTTTCTCATCCTTCTCAGATTGAGATTTGGTTTGTTGCTGTTGTGGTTGCGATTGTGTTTGCAGTTTAGCAAAAGGCTTGTTACCCAGGCTGTTTCTACCAATAGTTTTGTAAGCCTGGGTAATAATTTTCGGTAATTCGCGAGGCTTGTCCAATTCTGGGACCAAAGCCAAAGCGTTCGCTACTTGAAAGTTCACTGCATCGCCCTTGACATTCGCAAGGATCAGTTCAGCTACTACTTCAAACACTCCCACTAGTCTCATCCCTAATTCCACTGCCGCTTCAGGGCCGTGTTCATCCTGTACTTTTTTAATTACAGAGGGGAGAACTGTCATGGAAGGCGTACCAAAACATTTAGAATATACTGCTGCGAATACTCTACCCCAGTTGTCACATGCTGTCAACTCGGGAATTAAGTCTTTTGGCAAACTAATCGTCAAGATACGATGTTTATCCACTGGAGTTGTATGTGGAAAAACTGCCTCCAACTGATCAAACTTTTCTGCAAGCCAATAAGGAAAATCATCCTTATTTTGTGGCCGTTTGCCCATCACAGAATTCACCATGACGGGACTTATGGTCACTCCGGCTGCACCAGCTGGATGGCCTGCAACCCCAGGAGGGGCTCCCTGGATGTTGCCTGTAACATATTGCACTAAGGCTCGATGCACTCGTACTAAAGCCGAATACATGTTGCGCAATTCCGCGACTGGTATCGTCATATATCGCGGATGTGGGGTGTACCCGGCCAAAACAGGCCAAGTGGCCCCATCAATAGATAAGGGGCCTAAACGAACCGTGGTAGTCGGTTGTGGGAGGGCGCCATTAAACCAAACACGGTGTTGCCAAGCCGTGAGCGGTACCTCAAGACATAGAATAAGGTATATAGTTATTAGGAACTGCGGTGGCTGTCATATTCATGGAACAAATCGTCAGTCCGCATCCACTGCAGGAAAAGTTACCCATGAGTAGAACACCTCAAAGTGGTAAGCCGGATCGGCTTGTACCACAAAGACTCAGTTCAACTCCAGCATCTGGCACTCCATACGCCCGTAAGTGTGTCCGGAGTGCTCCGCGGCTATGCGCCGCAATGTCTGATACCAGCCATTTACGGCTAAAATACTTCGACAAACTAACAGGAGGCAGCACAAGTAGGGTTTTAATCTAAGAAAAACCTTTTCTAATAACTTCAAGCTTGAAAGAACCTACAATAATCTGTAATATAGGAGGTATCACCATCACACACGCTTCCGGAAGCGTACGTGAGGGTTGTGTGGACAAGCACAAGTACTACTCAAGCGTCTCGCAAGTAAGCTGCCCCACTTGTTGGTTGCGCCATGTCATAAGGTTTCTGCACATACAGAGCTATGCACAGGATAATAGGACCTCGGAATATAGTGGTGAGCCAACCATAAACCTTAGCACCCAAAACCCCAACCCAACTAGCCTTAGCGTCCCATTAGCACCAATGTACCAATGCTTAGACAACCCAGAACACGGTATCTCTCTCTCAGGACTCGCAGAGGCAAGAACACTCTTTCGTTACTCTCGTACCTGTCCACAACATGCGTATGAAGAGACACTGTATAGGTTCAAAATATTTATTTCAACTTACGTGCTCTAAGATACAGTACACGTGTCAGTACTAGTAGCATAATACATAAGAATAATATAATCAGCATAGTTACTACTCCATAGAATACGAACGGGGAAAGCATCTCATAAAGCAGTGGATATATGTCTAACTAACATTACCACCCTCCCCGTGCTGGAAGCCAGTTTATTATAATAATAGAAGACCTTTGGGCTTTGACTAGCGAACCCCCATACCTCAGTCTCTTGATGCAAAACTACATCAGCAAACAATCACAGCTCTTCTCACTGGAAAGGTCGTCTCCAAGTGCTATCTTAGAGCAAGCGAGCGCATTATTAAAAGCACACTAATTTCTCAATGGCAGCTGTACAAGTGTTATGTCTAGGTGTGAGGGACGGGCCAAATCAGTAGAAACCAGGGAGTTGTTATTCGACCTTGTAACTGTTGTTCAGACTGAGCCCAAAAGGGAACAGGAGAAAAGGTGAGTAACAGAATATGCAGACTGTTGTATAATTACTTGGCAATAACAGAGGGCGACAGAACAACATCCAATAGTAACGTGCGCAAGAGTCATCATGGCAGCCAGGCGTGGTAACGTAGCCAGACCTGCCAGGAGGCCATGAGCCACAAGACACCCTCCCTGGTCAGTCCAGCGGCCACGGCGAAAATGAAGACAGAGTTCCAAATACCTGAGCAGAATAGAGGCGGTCTACTAACAACTAACGGCAAGTCAATCAATCCAAAAATGTGAAAGAGCAGAAAAATGCTATACCGTCCAGAAGGACATCATTGGAATCGTCAAAAAACGTAGACGCCATCCAGTCCAATAGGTCAAAGCTGCAGGAATGGTCTTCAGAGTATGGAGCATCCAAAAGCAATGCGGGACAGCTTGCGTGATATTCAATATAACTTTGTTGTAGGAGATTCTGAGCAGCCGCCCAGATATCCCATTGTGCCAAAATCCCCAGTGCAGCCGCACGCATCATAAAGCCAGCAGCGGAACAGTCCCGTTCATGGGCCTCTAAGGGACCCACCAACCGAACAAAATCCGGGACCGACAATGACGAATTGGAGAGGCAATAATCCATGGTCCATGTAAACGGACAGCGGATGCAAGACATCACAGGTTGCACGCAAGTGAAATACGCAAAGCGAAAGGAAAGGGTGTAGGACACACTGATAGTTGCCAAGGGCAGAACATCGAAGCCAACCAGAAGTCGCTCACGGAGCAGCTGGAGGCGTTCGGGATCGAGAAGGGCCCAGTGGAGTGCAGCCATTGCGCAGAAAACAGACCAACAGCAAGACACCGGCCGCCAAAGCGAGGATTAATGGGAATCCACCAAAGACGCTAGAAAAAATAGAATGAATGAATGCCGGTATCACACCGAAAATAGTTTGAAAGGTGGACACGAGGCCAGACCCCACAACCTTAAAAAAGTGCACCAGACCCTCAGTGTTTGATGCGTTAAAAATACGATGAATTAACTCCCCAAAATGCTGGGGGAGGTCAGTGTTCAAAAGGGCCTGTATTTCACTGTGGGTGCTCGCCACCTGGAGAATGAATGTCTCCCGGGCGGATGTGAGCATAACCTCCTCATTCAATAATAGGGCCTTTATTCTGCTCAACTTATTGAAATCTGCCTCCATGGTAGGAATGGAAGGCCAAATAGAGCTATCAACGATGTCGTGAGGGGAGGAAAAAGCACATTCTTGCAGCAGACAACTCTGTGCGAGACTGTAACAATATACGGAATGCCGGCCTGCAGGCCACAACAATTTTCGTTATTTAAAAGCAAATAGCTACCGTTGGTAAGCAAAGTAAAAGTAGGAGAAATAGCAGGAGCAGGAATACCCTTCAGGACACATGCAAGATTTGGAACTGAAACGCTACAAGCCCCGTGCAATTTAATATGTTTACAAATAAGCGAATGACCCACAGTTGAATCACAAGACTCCCCCGTGAGAAATACTTCCTTGCCATCTCTAAGGCATTTATACATGAAAGGCAAGGACCAAAGTTCATGCAGGAAAGCACCACCCAAAGGCTGGAAACGGCCCACAGGATAATGCTTCATGCACGAACTGAACTCAAATAGGGAAAAAGGTAAAGCTATAACCCCATGAACTAGCCACACCGCAGAATCTAGTTCTGCTACAGAGAATGGTAAAGGATCCACTTTTTCAATATGTAACAAAGTGTAGGATGCATCTTTCATGGACATGAACTGCTGTTTGTCAGTCAAATTAAAAGGCAGAAAGAGGGCAGTGGTGTTTAACAAATTCCAAGGAACTTTACCCAACTTAAGAGTTTGCAAAGTCCATGCAAACTGCATCACTGAGCGCAACTGATTCTGACCATGATACAACATAGAGACATCATCTTGTACAATATCAACAACAGAGGATACAATATTGTCTAATGTGTAAATGCGGGAAGACAGGGTATTTATACTATTGTCAACAACAGCAAGCACCTTTTCCAAATTTGCTTGGTCTATTTCCCTAAGACGGGAAGCAGCTTCCATTTGTGACAGCTTCCAGAGCTCATTATACGCTTCATAAATGAATCTCTTCGGTCGGGGACCACGAGGTCCCAAGATAAAGTCAGATAAGTCAATAGTGCCTGATAGGAGGGATAAATGGTTCTTAACAGAGTCTAAGGACGAATGTTGTAACCATTGTTTACATAATTTACCAACTGAATACGTGGTCACAGTACGAGTTTCAGTAAATCTTGGATCAGGCTTGTCCTGTATGTAACCAGGAACTGTGCCATGAAAACGAAGTTGGCATGCATTAGATGATATGGGCCATGCCAACCAGGGTGACTGTATCAGTGCAGAAACGTTAAAGGAATTGTTCTGAAACTGAGCCTGTAACGCCATAAGGGACATATTAAAATGCAAACTATCATTTGGAAGACTCGACAAGGATGGGATGGTTGGCGCATTTAGTTGTTTAACGGTAGCCAACCCCCAACACGTGGTCTGATAAATGGAAGCATTTAAAAATAGAATTTGGGCTGGGATAAGGCAAGCACGGTGCAGGGCCTCAGTGCCTTGCACCTGCCATGGCTTCGAACCCCAAATTGATTTTAAATCCACTGTGTCTTTCCAATATTCATAACCACCCACCGCCAAGGCGCTCAAAAAGGAACCCGAATATAATAATTTAGTATGGGTCAACATTATTTTCTGAGTCAATGGAGTTTTTAATTTAAAATAATATGACCCAGGGTTCGATCGATTAAAATCAGTAAAATAGGTGAATTTATTTCGAAGAGTTTGGGAACTACCTGGTACGGGGTTTGGGCAGTGTTCCCATTGGGTGTAAGTAACAGGGCTGCGTAGTGCACTTGGTTTGTGGAGAAAATGATTTCCCCAATGTTGGTAACAATACAAATCGGCATAATTCGCAGAATTCATATACAAGTCTTCAGCATTAAAAGAGGCATAATATTTTAAATCAGCAAACAATGCTTCAACTGCATGCACATCCCAATCATCAGAATGAATATTACTTTTTACTACATCACCCATCGAGACTCGAAGGACATTTGGTACATTAATAATTTCTGTCGGGCCATGTATTTGAAAGTTTACCGCATCCCATACTATGCCATCAGCAACTGGAAACGCTGAAATGTTCACAAATGTGTGGTCACGCTTCATGATGTGTGAAGAGGAATGTGGAGCCAAAGTTCCAGCAACACTGTTCACAGCAGAGCGTTCAGGTAAATAGTGACCATTGATGAGTAGAAAGAACACTGTGACAAAGCCAATGGACATGAACAAAAAAACCAAGAAAAGTACCATCCAAATGTATGTCCAAGGTGGAATCAAAAAATTGTCTCTAAACCACGATACAAAAAGACTAAACTTGGACGGGACTTGTGATGAATTGGATTCTGAGTCAAAAGAATAACGTGTCGGGCTCAGTGGCGTTGTTGGTTGGTGTGCCACCGACTCTGTGGCGGGATAAGTATATTCGTCCTCGTCTATGCAGGGTGATGCAGGGGTTCAAATATATTTTCAGGCAAATCAACCATCTCCATGGTAACATCAGTGATTGTTCGTGCAGGCGTACCTCGAACGCTTGTCCGATAAATGGCAGGACAAGAGACCGCTGGTGTGACACTATTTAAGATCGGCCAGATGTTGTAGCTTGACATTTTCCACTGAGATGTATCTGTTTTCCTTGCGACCGGGAAGCGGTGGTAGGATGACTGTACGTGTTCCCTTCAAGCCCAGTACTGGAACCGGTGCACGAAAAGAGGGGCCGAATTCTTTTTTGTTCTCCACCTTCTCTCGTACCAGGTCGCCAATCTTCGGAAGCCAGCCGGCAACCGGAATCTGCACAGCAGGGTCTGTGGCTGAAGGTAAATGTGCAATCGCTAGTTTGTCTCGGGCTTCTTGTAAGTCCTGTAACATAGTAGAATGATTATCTACATCGAACTTGGCGGATTGCGCCGCCATGTCTAGACCATCAAGGTCAGGCACAAACATTCGTATGCCAAAGAGCATTTCGTAAGGGGTCCGCCCACCCAGAGGCCTTCTAGGGAGATTATTAAGTGCACGCTGAACAGTATACAAGTGGGCCAGCCAGTTCCTGCCAGTACCTATAACTCTAGCTGTCAAGGATTGCTTTAAGTCACGGTTCATTCGTTCAACGATAGAGTTGCCCTCAGGCCTATACGGAGACGAAAATTTCACCCGCACCCCTAAGGAGCCCATTGCGTCCTTGTAAGCCTTAGAGGCAAACGCCGGACCTTGGTCAGAATGGAAGGTGCCGCATGCAAAAATTCCCACAAAGACTCGCAAATCCCTAATGACATTTCGTGCGTCAGCACTCCGTTGTGGCCAGACCCAGATGAACCGTGTGCACGAGTCCACTGCCACTAAGATATATTTATAGGCAGTGTCTGAAGAAAATGGACCGCAGTGATCCAAGTAAACACACCCAAAGGGTCTGTTCGAAATTGCAAGCGAGGTCTGCGGTGGTCTTGTGACTGTTGAAGGCTTGATCTGTTGACAAACGTCACAGGAAAGCACATAAGTACGTGTATCTTTGTATAAACCACGCCACCAGTAACGCTGCTGCAAAATGGAAATTGTCGCAGACACACCAGCATGCGCCGAAGCCATGCCTTCGTGTGCCGCTGCCATCAAGGAAAGTCTGCGGTCCGCGTTGGGGATCAGCCGAACCCCAACGTTAGGTATTGTTACATAAGGAGCCTGATCGGGACCTATCTGGTAAGAATATTTAGAAGGGAAACCTCTAGGGTAATTAATTCCTCCTTTTGTTGCAGCAATAGCTGCCAAGATATCAGTGTCTATTTTAGACATGGATCTAGTAACTGCTGCTACTGAACACGTGAGTACTGCTGATCTGGCAGCTTCATCTGCCAGACTGTTACCAACAGCGTGTGCGCCCACTCGCTGATGGCCTAGGGTGTGAACCACCTGTGTGAGTGGCAGACGTCTTTGTAAATCTGCCACCCTAACCCAAAGCATTTTATGCTTGATTGTGTTGCCTTTAGCGTCTCTATAGTCGTTTTGCGACCAAAAGAACAGATTGTCATTGTATGATTGAACACAGTAATAAGAATCGCACACGATTAAAGTGGTCACATCAGGATTTACGAACTCAAGTGCAAGCACCAAAGCACGCAACTCGGCCAATTGTGCGGTACTATCCCCGAGTGCCTGCGTATGCACCACAGTGGATTTGAACTTTCCGTTCACAAACGTACCTGCAACAATAGCACATGCGGCTGAATAAGCATGCTTGGACCCAGTGGCCGGTTGTGCCGAGCCATCGGTGTAGATCACACAGTCGTAATCCTCAAGCGGCAATAAGGACAAAGGAGGAGGATGAATGAATTCATACTGTAAAAACTCCTGAGTCTGAAGAGAAGAGTCGAAAATGAAAGTGACATCCGGAGACGTCAAAGATGTTGCCCATTGAATCCAACGGGGGTGCAAAGCTTTAGAGTTCGGAACACTTGCTTTAGTCACTGCCTCTAGGGCAGGATAGGGTGTCACCACCAGAATGCGTTTTCCCTGTGCCAGTGCGCGCTCCTTCAGGATCGCCATTTGCACTGCTGTTAGCACTTTCTCCACAGATGAGAACCGCATTTCTGCAGAGGTGTATAGATGTGACTTGTATGCGATAGGTACTGTGTCTCCTTCATTAAAGGTTAAATACGTGAAACCCACTGCCCCTGGAATGATTCTAATCACCAAGTTTGTGTGGTTATCACGCGTCAAAAGGTATTTAGACTCAAGAAGGTCTGTCTGCAATGATTGCAGAATGGAGGTATGCTCCGGAAGCCAAGCAAGACTTCGAAAAGGTAGGCTGTATCAAGGCATACAGTGGCTTGATACGCTGGGCATATTCGGGAATGTATGTACGTCCGAAGTTCAGAAAACCCAGCAAAGACTGAAGCTTCTTCAGATTTGTAGGAGGGCACAGAAGTGCACATTTCTCCAGAAAATGGGGGCTAAACCCTTACCTTCATTGTTGAGCTCATAGCCCAAGAACAAAACGGTAAATTCAGCAATATGGGATTTTGCAAAGTTAATTTTGTATCCCTGAACCGCAAATTCAAGAATAATGCGGTCCACTCGGGTCAGATGCGGAAACAATTCATCGTCTGTCAGATAAATGTCATCCACATACGAACAGGCGTCTGGATCTATGCCGTCTAATAAAGAGACAACACGAGCGGCAAACACTCCTGGACTATTTTTGTACCCCATAGGAAGACGCCTGAATTTGAACATTTTACCACCGGAAGTAAAGGCACACCATTGGCCACTCTCCGGGGCTAAGTTGTGCGTGTAGAATCCATTTGAAAGGTCAAGGGTCGTTTTGTATTTTTTACGAACAAGACTGTCTACAAGCGCAGAACTATGGGTATTTTGCACCGCAAAGGTCCGACAATGAGAGTTCAAATGCCGGTAATCCAATACTAAACGGTACGATCCATCGGGTTTAGAAACCGCGAAAAGGGGATTGTTCATAGGTGATACACAGGGTTCAATTACTCCCTGATATTCCAACTGTGTCAGAATTTCGGAAACGGGGCCTTTGGCTTCACGTTTTATGGGATATTGGGGTTGTGGCTGCGGCAACGATCGCAAAGGTATTTCATGGGGGGAGATTCTTCATCCCAACCCACGTGATTGCGGAATAACGCTGGAGCCAGGGACACAGCCCATTCTGCTGCAAGAGCCTTTGCTTTGTCCTTTGGGACATGTCTAGAAAAGCTCGGAAGGATTACCTCCTCCCCTTTACGCGCAGTAAATACGAATGGGGGTGGCCAATCCGCCTCTGCCAATAAAATATCATATGAAGAGGTCAGATTTTCCCAAAAAATCCCTTTAATTACACGCTGTATATCACCTTCAATTTGGAGGACTATATTAAATAGTCTATCAGGGGGTGCCACTCTGGTGTCTGCTGTTTCAACAGTAATGAATGTTTCAGTTGCTGTCGCCTCCATATGAGGACGTAGCGCCTCCCGCACTATGGTTACTTCCGCGGCGCTGTCTAGGAGGGTTACTGCCCACGTCCAATTCAGGAGTCTCGTTCTCACCGTCTGTGGCATATTTCGCTGTTACAGCGGCAACTTTCTTCTTCTGAAATTGTGGTCGAAAACGTTGAACGTCTTCTTCTTTTCCTCTGACTTGTTGTCGAGGCTGGTCTCGTCCCTGTGGGGCCTCACGGGCCCTTCCTCTATCCTGGCGGTCTCCTCCACCGGCCTGTGACGAAGTCTGTGCCTGTAAAGAACGAGGAGAACGCGTATCAGGGATCTGAAACCTATCCGGTGACTTAATTCTCGCTCTATCGCGTAAATCATAAGTACGTTCAGAAGAAACTGAAACCGGGGATGCGCCTCGCGATCCCGGCTTTGTCTGTTGCTTACCCTGTTTCTTCAGCCTCCAGCTCTTTTTAGTGAAGACTGGTTTCTCATCCTTCTCAGATTGAGATTTGGTTTGTTGCTGTTGTGGTTGCGATTGTGTTTGCAGTTTTGCAAAAGGCTTGTTACCCAGGCTGTTTCTACCAATAGTTTTGTAAGCCTGGGTAATAATTTTCGGTAATTCGCGAGGCTTGTCCAATTCTGGGACCAAAGCCAAAGCGTTCGCTACTTGAAAGTTCACTGCATCGCCCTTGACATTCGCAAGGATCAGTTCAGCTACTACTTCAAACACTCCCACTAGTCTCATCCCTAATTCCACAGCCGCTTCAGGGCCGTGTTCATCCTGTACTTTTTAATTACAGAGGGGAGAACTGTCATGGAAGGCGTACCAAAACATTTAGAATATACTGCTGCGAATACTCTACCCCAGTTGTCACATGCTGTCAACTCGGGAATTAAGTCTTTTGGCAAACTAATCGTCAAAATACGATGTTTATCCACTGGAGTTGTATGTGGAAAAACTGCCTCCAACTGATCAAACTTTTCTGCAAGCCAATAAGGAAAATCATCCTTATTTTGTGGCCGTTTGCCCATCACAGAATTCACCATGACGGGACTTATGGTCACTCCGCCTGCACCAGCTGGATGGCCTGCAACTCCAGGAGCGGCTCCATGGATGCTGCCTGTAACATATTGCACTAACGCTCGATGCACTCGCACTAAAGCCGCATACATAGTTGCGCAGTTCCGCGACTGGTATCGTCATATATCGCGGATGTGGGGTGTACCCGGCCAAAACAGGCCAAGTGGCCCCATCAATAGATAAGGGGCCTAAACGAACCGTGGTAGTCGGTTGTGGGAGGGCGCCATTAAACCAAACACGGTGTTGCCAAGCCGTGAGCGGTACCTCAAGACATAGAATAAGGTCTATAGTTAGTAGGAACTGCGGTGGCTGTCATATTCATGGAACAAATCATCAGTTCGCATCCACCGCAGGAAAAGTGACCCATGAGTAGAACACCTCAAAGTGGTAAGCCGGATCGGCTTGTACCACAAAGATCTAGTTCGACTCCAGCATCTGGCACTCCATACACCCGTAAGTGTGTCCGGAGTGCTCTGCGGCTATGCGCCGCAATGTCTGATACACGCCATTCTAACGGGTAAAATACTTCGACAAACTTACACGAGGCAGCACAAGTAGGGTTTTAATCAAGAAAAACCTTTTCTAATCACTTCAAGCTTGAAAGAACCTACAATAATCTGTAATATAGGAGGTATCGCCATCACACACGCTTCCGGAAGCGTACGTGAGGGTTGTGTGGACAAGCACAAGTACTACTCAAGCGTCTCGCAAGTAAGCTGCCCCACTTGTTGGTTGCGCCATGTCATAAGGTTTCTGCACATACAGAGCTATGCACAGGATAATAGGACCTCGGAATATAGTGGTGAGCCAACCATAAACCTTAGCACCCAAAACCCCAACCCAACTAGCCTTAGCGTCCCATTAGCACCAATGTACCAATGCTTAGACAACCCAGAACACGGTATCTCTCTCTCAGGACTCGCAGAGGCAAGAACACTCTTTCGTTACTCTCGTACCTGTCCACAACATGCGTAAGAAGAGACACTTTATAGTTCAAAATATTTATTTCAACTTACGTGCCCTTAGATACAGTACACGTGTCAGTACTAATAGCATAATACATAAGAATAATATAATCAGCATAGTTACTACTCCATAGAATACGAACGGGAAAGCATCTCATAAAGCAGTGGATATATGTCTAACTAACATTACCACCCTCCCCGTGCTGGAAGCCAGTTTATTATAATAATAATAGAAGACCTTTGGGCTTTGACTAGCGAACCCCCATACCTCAGTCTCTTGATGCAAAACTACATCAGCAAACAATCACAGCTCTTCTCACTGGAAAGGTCGTCTCCAAGTGCTATCTTAGAGCAAGCGAGCGCATTATTAAAAGCACACTAATTTCTCAATGGCAGCTGTACAAGTGTTATGTCTAGGTGTGAGGGACGGGCCAAATCAGTAGAAACCAGGGAGTTGTTATTCGACCTTGTAACTGTTGTTCAGACTGAGCCCAAAAGGGAACAGGAGAAAAGGTGAGTAACAGAATATGCAGACTGTTGTATAATTACTTGGCAATAACAGAGGGCGACAGAACAACATCCAATAGTAACGTGCGCAAGAGTCATCATGGCAGCCAGGCGTGGTAACGTAGCCAGACCTGCCAGGAGGCCATGAGCCACAAGACAGTTGGCCCCCAGGGACCCTCAGGATTGAAGGGGATTTAATTCCCCATCTTAAAATGCACCACGGGGCCTGTTTGCACACATGTCACCATGTCTTGTGGCTCATGGCCTCCTGGCAGGTCTGGCTACGTTACCACGCCTGGCTGCCATGATGACTCTTGCGCACGTTACTATTGGATGTTGTTCTGTCGCCCTCTGTTATTGCCAAGTAATTATACAACAGTCTGCATATTCTGTTACTCACCTTTTCTCCTGTTCCCTTTTGGGCTCAGTCTGAACAACAGTTACAAGGTCGAATAACAACTCCCTGGTTTCTACTGATTTGGCCCGTCCTCACACCTAGACATAACACTTGTACAGCTGCCATTGAGAAATTAGTGTGCTTTAATAATGCGCTCGCTTGCTCTAAGATAGCACTTGGAGACGACCTTCCAGTGAGAAGAGCTGTGATTGTTTGCTGATGTAGTTTTGCATCAAGAGACTGAGGTATGGGGGTTCGCTAGTCAAAGCCCAAAGGTCTTCTATTATTATTATAATAAACTGGCTTCCAGCACGGGAGGGTGGTAATGTTAGTTAGACATATCTCCACTGCTTTATGAGATGCTTTCCCCGTTTGTATTTTATGGAGTAGTAACTATGCTGATTATATTGTTCTTATGTATTATGCTACTAGTACTGACACGTGTACTGTACCTTAGAGCACGTAAGTTGAAATAAACATTTTAACCTATACAGTGTCTCTTCATACGCATGTTGTGGACAGGTACGAATGTGACGAAAGAGTGTTCTTGCTCTCTGCAGTCCTGAGAGAGGAGATACCGTGTTCTGGGTTGTCTTAGCATTGGTACATTGGTGCTAATGGGACGCTAAGGCTAGTTGGGTTGGGGTTTGGGTGCTAAGGTTTATGGTTGGCTCACCACTATATTCCGAGGTCCTATTATCCTGTGCATAGCTCTGTATGTGCAGAAACCTTATGACATGGCGCAACCAACAAGTGGGGCAGCTACTTGCGGACGCTTGAGTAGTACTTGTGTTTGTCCACACAGCCCTCACGTACGCTCCGGAAGCGTGTGTGATGGTGATACCTCCTATATTACAGTTATTGTAGGTTCTTTCAAGCTTGAAGTGATTAGAAAAGGTTTTTCTTGATTAAAACCCTAGCATATGCTGCCTCCTGTTAGTTTGTCGAAGTATCTTAGCCGTAAATGGCTGTTCAAATTGCGGCGCATAGCCGCGGAGCACTCCGGACACACTTACGGGCGTATGGAGTGCCAGATGCTGGAGTCAGACTGATCTTTGTGGTACAAGCCGATCCGGCTACCACTTTGAGGTGTTCTACTCATGGGTAACTTTTCCTGCAGTGGATGGGACTGACGATTTGTTCCATGAATATACAGCCACCGCAGTTCCTAATAACTATATACCTTATTCATGTCTTGAGTACCGCTCACGGCTTGGCAACACCGTGTTTGGTTTAATGGCGCCCTCCCACAACCGACTACCACGGTTCGTTTAGGCCCCTTATCTATTGATGGGGCCACTGGCCTGTTTGGCAGGTACACCCCACATCCGCGATATATGACGATACCAGTCGCGGAATGCGCAACATGTATCCGGCTTTAGTACGAGTGCATCGAGCCTTAGTGCAATATGTTACAGGCAACATCCAGGAGCCCCTCCTGGAGTTGCAGGCCATCCAGCTGGTGCAGCCGGAGTGACCATAAGTCCCGTCATGGTGAATTCTGTGATGGGCAAACGGCCACAAAATAAGGATGATTTTCCTTATTGGCTTGCAGAAAAGTTTGATCAGTTGGAGGCAGTTTTTCCACATACAACTCCAGTGGATAAACATCGTATCTTGACGATTAATTTGCCAAAGACTTAATTCCGAGTTGACAGCATGTGACAACTGGGGTAGAGTATTCGCAGCAGTATATTCTAAATGTTTTGGTACGCCTTCCATGACAGTTCTCCCTCTGTAATTAAAAAGTACAGGATGAACACGCCCTGAAGCGGCAGTGGAATCAGGGATGAGACTAGTGGGAGTGTTTGAAGTAGTAGCTGAACTGATCCTTGCGAATGTCAGGGCGATGCAGTGAACTTTCAGTAGCGAACGCTTTGGCTTTGGTCCCGAATTGGACAAGCCTCGCAATTACCGAAATTATTACCCAGGCTTACAAAACTATTGGTAGAAACAGCCTGGAGTAACAAGCCTTTGCTAAACTGCAAACACAATCGCAACCACAACAGCAACAAACCAAATCTCAATCTGAGAAGGATGAGAAACCAGTCTTCACTAAAAAGAGCTGGAGGCTGAAGAAACAGGGTAAGCAACAGACAAAGCAGGGATCGCGAGCGCATCCCCCGATTTCAGTTTCTTCTGAGCGTACTTATGATTTACGTGATAGAGCGAGAATTAAGTCACCGGATAGGTTTCAGATCCCTGATACGCGTTCTCCTCGTTCTTTACAGGCACAGACTTAGTCACAAGCAGGTGGAGGAGACCGCCAGGATCGAGGAAGGGCCCGTGAGGCCCCACAGGACGAGACCAGCCTCGACAACAAGTCAGAGGAAAAGAAGAAGACGTTCAACGTTCGACCACAATTTCAGAAGAAAAGTTGCCCCTGTAACAGCGAAATATGCCGCAGACGGTGAGAACGAGACTCCTGAATGGACGTGGGCAGTAACCCTCTAGACAGCGCCGCGAAGTAACCATGAGTGCGGGAGGCGCTACGTCCATATGGAGGCGACAGCAACTGAAACATTCATTACTGTTGAAACAGCAGACACCAGAGTGGCACCCCTGATAGACTATTTAATATAGTCCTCCAAATTGAAGGTGATATACAGCGTGTAATTAAAGGGATTTTTGGGGAAAATCTGACCTCTTCATATGATATTTTATGGCTGAGGCGGACTGGCTACCCCCATTCGTATTTACAGCGCGTAAGGGAGGAGTAATCCTTCGAGCTCTAGACATGTCCCAAAGGACAAAGCAAAGGCTCTTGCAGCAGAATGGGCTGTGTCCCTGGCTCCAGCGTTATTCCTAGTCACGTGGGTTGGGATGAGGAATCTCCCCATGAAATACCTTTGCGATCGTTGCCGCAGCCACACCCTAATATCCCATAAAGCGTGAAGCCAAGGCCCGTTTCCGGAATTGACACGTTGGAATATCGGGAGTAATTGAACCCTGTGTATCACCTATGAACAATCCCCTTTATCGCGTTTCAAACCCGATGGATCGTACCGTTTAGTATTGGATTACCGGCATTTGAACTCATTGTCGGACCTTGCGGTGCAAAATACCCATAGTTCTACGCTTGTAGACAGTCTTGTTCGTAAAAAATACAAAACGACCCTTGACCTTTCAAATGGATTCTACACGCACAACTTAGCCCCGGAGATGGCCAATGGTGTGCCTTTACTTCCGGTGGTAAAATGTTCAAATTCAGGCGTCTTCCTATGGGGTACAAAATAGTCAGGAGTGTTTGCCGCTCATGTTGTCTCTTTATTAGACGGCATAGATCTAGACGCCTGTTCGTATGTGGATGACATTTATCTGACAGACGATGAATTGTTTCCGCATCTGACGCAGTGGACCGCATTATTCTTGAATTTGCGTTCAGGGATACAAAATTAACTTTGCAAAATCCCATATTGCTGAATTTACGTTTTGTTCTTGGGCTATGAGCTCAACAATGAAGGTAAGGGTTTAGCCCCCATTTTCTGGAGAATGTGCACTTCATGCCCTCCTACAAATCTGAAGAAGCTTCAGTCTTTGCTGGGTTTTCTGAATTTGGACGTACATACATTCCCGAATATGCCCAGCGTATCAAGCCACTGTATGCCTTGATACAGCCTACCTTTTCGAAGTCTTGCTGGCTTCCGGAGCATACCTCCATTCTGCAATCATTGCAGACAGACCTTCTTGAGTCTAAATACCTTTTGACGCGTGATAACCACACAAACTTAGTGATTAGAATCATTCCAGGGGCAGTGGGTTTCACGTATTTAACCTTTAATGAAGGAGACACAGTACCTATACGCATACAAGTCACATCTATACACCTCTGCAGAAATGCGGTTCTCATCTGTGGAGAAAGTGCTAACAGCAGTGCAAATGGCGATCCTGAAGGAGCGCACTGGCACAGGGAAACGCATTCTGGTGGTGACACCCTATCCTGCCCTAGAGGCAGTGACTAAAGCAAGTGTTCCGAACTCTAAAGCTTTGCACCCCGTTGGATTCAATGGGCAACATCTTTGACGTCTCCGGATGTCACTTTCATTTTCGACTCTTCTCTTCAGACTCAGGAGTTTTTACAGTATGAATTTATTCATCCTCCTCCTTTGTCCTTATTGCCGCTTGAGGATTGCGACTGTGTGATCTACACCGATGGCTCGGCACAACCGGCCACTGGGTCTAAGCATGCTTATTCAGCCGCATGTGCTATTGTTGCAGGTACGTTTGTGAATGGAAAGTTCAAATCCACTGTGGTGCATACGCAGGCACTCGAGGATAGTACCGCACAATTGGCCGAGTTGCGTGCTTTGGTGCTTGCACTTGAGTTCGTAAATCCTGATGTGACCACTTTAATCGTGTGCGATTCTTATTACTGTGTTCAATCATACAATGACAATCTGTTCTTTTGGTCGCAAAACGACTATAGAGACGCTAAAGGCAACACAATCAAGCATAAAATGCTTTGAGGTTAGGTGGCAGATTTACAAAGACGTCTGCCACTCACACAGGTGGTTCACACCCTAGGCCATCAGCTGAGTGGCGCACACGCTGTTGGTAACAGTCTAGCAGATGAAGCTGCCAGATCAGCAGTACTCACGTGTTCAGTAGCAGCAGTTACTAGATCCATGTCTAAAATAGACACTGATATCTTGGCAGCTATTGCTGCAACAAAAGGAGGAATTAATTACCCTAGAGGTTTCCCTTCTAAATATTCTTACCAGATAGGTCCCGATCAGGCTTCCTTATGTAACAATACCTAACGTTGGGGTTCGGCTGATCCCCAACGCGGACCGCAGACTTTCCTTGATGGCAGCGGCACACGAAGGCATGGCTTCGGCGCATGCTGGTGTGTCTGCGACAATTTCCATTTTGCAGCAGCGTTACTGGTGGCGTGGTTTATACAAAGATACACGTACTTATGTGCTTTCCTGTGACGTTTGTCAACAGATCAAGCCTTCAACAGTCACAAGACCACCGCAGACCTCGCTTGCAATTTCGAACAGACCCTTTGGGTGTGTTTACTTGGATCACTGCGGTCCATTTTCTTCAGACACTGCCTATAAATATATCTTAGTGGCAGTGGACTCGTGCACACGGTTCATCTGGGTCTGGCCACAGCAGTGCTGACGCACGAAATGTCATTAGGGATTTGCGAGTCTTTGTGGGAATTTTTGCATGCGGCACCTTCCATTCTGACCAAGGTCCGGCGTTTGCCTCTAAGGCTTACAAGGACGCAATGGGCTCCTTAGGGGTGCGGGTGAAATTTTCGTCTCGTATAGGCCTGAGGGCAACTCTATCGTTGAACGAATGAACCGTGACTTAAAGCAATCCTTGACAGCTAGAGTTATAGGTACTGGCAGGAACTGGCTGGCCCACTTGTATACTGTTCAGCGTGCACTTAATAATCTCCCTAGAAGGCCTCTGGGTGGGCGGACCCCTTACGAAATGCTCTTTGGCATACGAATGTTTGTGCCTGACCTTGATGGTCTAGACATGGCGGCGCAATCCGCCAAGTTTGATGTAGATAATCATTCTACTATGTTACAGGACTTACAAGAAGCCCGAAACAAACTTGCAAACGCACATTTACCTTCAGCCACAGATACTGCCCTGCAGATTCCGGTTGCCGGCTGGCTTCCGAAAATTGGAGACCTGGTTCGAGAGAAGGTGGAGAACAAGAAAGAATTCGGCCCCTCTTTTCGTGCACCGGTTCCAGTGCTGGGCTTGAAGGGAACACGTACAGTCATCTTACCACCGCTTCCCGGTCGCAAGGAAAACAGATACATCTCAGTGGAAAATGTCAAGCTACAACATATGGCCGATCTTAAATAGTGTCACACCAGCGGTCTCTTGTCCTGCCATTTATCGGACAAGCGTTCGAGGCACGCCTGCACGAACAATCACTGATGTTACCATGGAGATGGTTGATTTGCCTGAAAATATATTTGAACCCCCTGCATCACCCTGCATAGACGAGGACGAATATACTTATCCCGCCACAGAGTCGGTGGCACACCAACCAACAACGCCACTGAGCCCGACACGTTATTCTTTTGACTCAGAATCCAATTCATCACAAGTCCCGTCCAAGTTTAGTCTTTTTGTATCGTGGTTTAGAGACAATTTTTTGATTCCACCTTGGACATACATTTGGATGGTACTTTTCTTGGTTTTTTTGTTCATGTCCATTGGCTTTGTCACAGTGTTCTTTCTACTCATCAATGGTCACTATTTACCTGAGCGCTCTGCTGTGAAGAGTGTTGCTGGAACTTTGGCTCCACATTCCTCTTCACACATCATGAAGCGTGACCACACATTTGTGAACATTTCAGCGTTTCCAGTTGCTGATGGCATAGTATGGGATGCGGTAAACTTTCAAATACATGGCCCGACAGAAATTATTAATGTACCAAATGTCCTTCGAGTTTCGATGGGTGATGTAGTAAAAAGTAATATTCATTCTGATGATTGGGATGTGCATGCAGTTGAAGCATTGTTTGCTGATTTAAAATATTATGCCTCTTTTAATGCTGAAGACTTGTATATGAATTCTGCGAATTATGCCGATTTGTATTGTTACCAACATTGGGAAATCATTTCTCCACAAACCAAGTGCACTACGCAGCCCTGTTACTTACACCCAATGGGAACACTGCCCAAACCCCGTACCAGGTAGTTCCCAAACTCTTCGAAATAAATTCACCTATTTTACTGATTTTAATAGATCGAACCCTGGGTCATATTATTTTAAATTAAAAACTCCATTGACTAAGAAAAATAATGTTGACCCATACTAAATTATTATATTCGGGTTCCTTTTGAGCGCCTTGGCGGTGGGTGGTTATGAATATTGGAAAGACACAGTGGATTTAAAATCAATTTGGGGTTCGAAGCCATGGCAGGTGCAAGGCACTGAGGCCCTGCACCGTGCTTGCCTTATCCCAGCCCAAATTCTATTTTTAAATGCTTCCATTTATCAGACCACGTGTTAGGGGTTGGCTACACGTTAAACAACTAAATGCGCCAAACATCCCATCCTTGTCGAGTCTTCCAAATGATAGTTTGCATTTTAATATGTCCCTTATGGCGTTACAGGCTCAGTTTCAGAACAATTCCTTTAACGTTTCTGCACTGATACAGTCACCCTGGTTGGCATGGCCCATATCATCTAATGCATGCCAACTTCGTTTTCATGGCACAGTTCCTGGTTACATACAGGACAAGCCTGATCCAAGATTTACTGAAACTCGTACTGTGACCACGTATTCAGTTGGTAAATTATGTAAACAATGGTTACAACATTCGTCCTTAGACTCTGTTAAGAACCATTTATCCCTCCTATCAGGCACTATTGACTTATCTGACTTTATCTTGGGACCTCGTGGTCCCCGACCGAAGAGATTCATTTATGAAGCGTATAATGAGCTCTGAAGCTGTCACAAATGGAAGCTGCTTCCCGTCTTAGAGAAATAGACCAAGCAAATTTGGAAAAGGTGCTTGCTGTTGTTGACAATAGTATAAATACCCTGTCTTCCCGCATTTACACATTAGACAATATTGAATCCTCTGTTGTTGATATTGTACACAGATGATGTCTCTATGTTGTATCATGGTCAGAATCAGTTGCGCTCAGTGATGCAGTTTGCATGGACTTTGCAAACTCTTAAGTTAGGTAAAGTTCCTTGGAATTTGTTAAACACCACTGCCCTCTTTCTGCCTTTTAATTTGACAGACAAACAGCAGTTCATGTCCATGAAAGATGCATCCTACACTTTGTTACATATTGAAAAAGTGGATCCTTTACCGTTCTCTGTAGCAGAACTAGATTCTGCGGTGTGGCTAGTTCATGGGGTTATAGCTTTACCTTTTTCCCTATTTGAGTTCAGTTCGTGCATGAAGCATTATCCTGTGGGCCGTTTCCAGCCTTTGGGTGGTGCTTTCCTGCATGAACTTTGGTCCTTGCCTTTCATGTATAAATGCCTTAGAGATGGCAAGGAAGTATTTCTCACGGGAGTCTTGTGATTCAACTGTGGGTCATTCGCTTATTTGTAAACATATTAAATTGCACGGGCTTGTAGCGTTTCAGTTCCAAATCATGCATGTGTCCTGAAGGGTATTCCTGCTCCTGCTATTTCTCCTACTTTTACTTTGCTTACCAACGGTAGCTATTTGCTTTTAAATAACGAAAATTGTTGTGGCCTGCAGGCCGGCATTCCGTATATTGTTACAGTCTCGCACAGAGTTGTCTGCTGCAAGAATGTGCTTTTTCCTCCCCTCACGACATCGTTGATAGCTCTATTTGGCCTTCCATTCCTACCATGGAGGCAGATTTCAATAAGTTGAGCAGAATAAAGGCCCTATTATTGAATGAGGAGGTTATGCTCACATCCGCCCGGGAGACATTCATTCTCCAGGTGGCGAGCACCCACAGTGAAATACAGGCCCTTTTGAACACTGACCTCCCCCAGCATTTGGGGAGTTAATTCATCGTATTTTTAACGCATCAAACACTGAGGGTCTGGTGCACTTTTTAAGGTTGTGAGGTCTGGCCTCGTGTCCACCTTTCAAACTATTTTCGGTGTGATACCGGCATTCATTCATTCTATTTGTTCTAGCGTCTTTGGTGGATTTCCATTAATCCTCGCTTTGGCGGCCGGTGTCTTGCTGTTGGTCTGTTTTCTGCGCAATGGCTGCACTCCACTGGGCCCTCTCGATCCCGAACGCCTCCAGCTGCTCCGTGAGCGACTTCTGGTTGGCTTCGATGTTCTGCCCTTGGCAACTATCAGTGTGTCCTACACCCTTTCCTTTCGCTTTGCGTATTTCACTTGCGTGCAACCTGTGATGTCTTGCATCCGCTGTCCGTTTACATGGACCATGGATTATTGCCTCTCCAATACGTCATTGTCGGTCCCGGATTTTGTTCGGTTGGTGGGTCCCTTAGAGGCCCATGAGCGGGACTGTTCCGCTGCTGGCTTTATGATGCGTGCGGCTGCACTGGGGATTTTGGCACAATGGGATATCTGGGCGGCTGCTCAGAATCTCCTACAACAAAGTTATATTGAATATCACGCAAGCTGTCCGCATTGCTTCTGGATGCTCCATACTCTGAAGACCATTCCTGCAGCTTTGACCTATTGGACTGGATGGGGTCTACGTTTTTGGCGATTCCAATGATGTCCTTCTGGACGGTATAGCATTTTTCTGCTCTTTCACATTTTTGGATTGATTGACTTGCCGTTAGTTGTTAGTAGACCGCCTCTATTCTGCTCAGGTATTTGGAACTCTGTCTTCGTTTCGCCGTGGCCGCTGGACTGACCAGGGGAGGGTGTCTTGTGGCTCATGGCCTCCTGGCAGGTCTGGCTACGTTACCACGCCTGGCTGCCATGATGACTCTTACGCACGTTACTATTGGATGTTGTTCTGTCGCCCTCTGTTATTGCCAAGTAATTATACAACAGTCTGCATATTCTGTTACTCACCTTTTCTCCTGTTCCCTTTGGGCTCAGTCTGAACAACAGTTACAAGGTCGAATAACAACTCCCTGGTTTCTACTGATTTGGCCCGTCCCTCACACCTAGACATAACACTTGTACAGCTGCCATTGAGAAATTAGTGTGCTTTTAATAATGCGCTCGCTTGCTCTAAGATAGCACTTGGAGACGACCTTTCCAGTGAGTAGAGCTGTGATTGTTTGCTGATGTAGTTTTGCATCAAGAGACTGAGGTATGGGGGTTCGCTAGTCAAAGCCCAAAGGTCTTCTATTATTATTATAATAAACTGGCTTCCAGCACGGGGAGGGTGGTAATGTTAGTTAGACATATCTCCACTGCTTTATGAGATGCTTTCCCCGTTTGTATTCTATGGAGTAGTAACTATGCTGATTATATTGTTCTTATGTATTATGCTACTAGTACTGACACGTGTACTGTACCTTAGAGCACGTAAGTTGAAATAAACATTTTAACCTATACAGTGTCTCTTCATACGCATGTTGTGGACAGGTACGAATGTGACGAAAGAGTGTTCTTGCCTCTGCGAGTCCTGAGAGAGAGATACCGTGTTCTGGGTTGTCTAAGCATTGAGTACATTGGTGCTAATGGGACGCTAAGGCTAGTTGGGTTGGGGTTTTGGGTGCTAAGGTTTATGGTTGGCTCACCACTATATTCCGAGGTCCTATTATCCTGTGCATAGCTCTGTATGTGCAGAAACCTTATGACAGGGTGGGTTGGCCTGCAGTTGCTGCTTCTGTCTGTGGTGGAGGAAAAGGACTGACTCTTTTGACCCTGCTGTGGTATCCTCCTTGTGAAGAATCTCCAAGGGCTTGTGTGTGCTTGCCTTCTGTTGTTGGAAGACTCAGGGACATCAAAGTCTTCCTGGTGCCTTATGCTTTTGAGATTTCCTGGTGCTTTACTTTAAGTAAATTTCCTGGTGCCTTATGTATATTCAAATTCCTGGTGCTTCACTTTATTGAGCACTGCACTGCCCCTGGTGCTTGGGTCAGCCGGAGTGGAGAGCGTGGTTCTGGAAGTGCTCTCCCCCCTTCGTTTTTTAATGTAGCGTGTGTGCCCGCTGTGAGAAAGCGACACCGTAGTAGACCTGGCTTGAGATTCCCCCCAGCTGAGGGGTAAGGGAGGAAATACATGCTGTGTTGCCGGCGCTGACCGGCCCCCTTAAGAGTGGGGCCAGCCGCGAGATCACGGACTCCTGGCGATGCCCAGCAACCAAGTGGAAGCTGCGTCACCAGCGCGAGCAGGAAGCCCCAGGCATTGCCTGGCAACGGCTCCGGAGCCAGAGGAGGAAGGCGGGGTCAGCTGGAAGAAGGTCGCGAGGCTGCAGTGCCTCGGCCATGCAAGACGGCAGCCAACCAGGGCAAGGAAGCCCCAACGGAGGCCCAGGCGGGAGAAGAGGACTGTCGGCAGTAGCGAGAGGCCCGGCAATGTCTCAGCACATGGGGATGACCGAGCGATGCCTACCCGCCAACTTGATAAATCTTTGGGGACGTGCTACTGGCTATCATGGCCGTCGAGCGGGAAGGATCCTCGACCGAGGTCCCGCTGGCGGGAGGGTTATTAAGTCCTGGCAAGGGCTCACAGATGCACCGCATGACCGGAGGCAGCTGCTACGGGGGTATTGTGTTTTTCTTTAGTATTAAGGAGGCACGGGCAGCTCCCCCTGACCGAGCCCTTCTGTCTTTTTCTCGCCAGCTGCACTACACTTCGTGGGCAGCTGCCACTCACTTTTGGGGGCATTGTTTGGCAGGCATCACAGGGAAAACCTCAGTGGAGGCCCCGCAAGCTGTTAGAGAAACAGGCCAACGTCCCAGACTACCTTATCTCTGGTAATGAGAGGCGCAGGTGCGCTAGGTATGAGTAATTACATTTACGGGGGCAATGTTATGGTGATGCCTGTTTTCCCTTCTACCCCTAACTACAGCATTTTACACCCTGATGTTTTCAAGATAGCGGCAAGTTATCCGTATTGGTTGTAATGCCCTAAATGTGTTTATGACTGTGCAACTCAGAAGTATTTGCTATGGCACCAAATCCTGGCTGAAGAGGGGTGAAACCCCGAAACCGGTCCTAGGATGCTTGATTCCAGTCCAGGGAGGACCTGGCCTGGCAGTTATCCGTATTGGTTGTAATGCCCTAAATGTGTTTATGACTGTGCAACTCAGAAGTATTTGCTATGGCACCAAATCCTGGCTGAAGAGGGGTGAAACCCCGAAACCGGTCCTAGGATGCTTGATTCCAGTCCAGGGAGGACCTGGCCTGGCAGTTCGGGCTGGACAGTTCACATTGGGCGCAGGGTCAAGACTGATTTGCATATGGCTGGGTCCAAACTGGAATGGCATGGTGAGCAAAAAAACGATGGATTCAGGCCCAGATCTCTGTACTGGGGTGAATGTATGACATTGTTCTGCATTCTGTCCATCAATTGTTCTTTTTGCATTTGTCACCCGAGTGGGACGGGTATGCCCAGACGTGGGTCCCGTGCTCTCCATGCCACTGGAGTCAAGCTATCCTGGCTGAAGAGGGGTGAAACCCCGAAACCAGTCCTAGGATGCTTGATTCCAGTCCAGGGAGGACCTGGCCTGGCAGTTCGGGCTGGACTGTTCCCATTGGGCGCAGGGTCAAGACTGATTTGCATATGGCTGGGTCCAAACTGGAATGGTATGGTGAGCAAAAAACGATGGATTCAGGCCCAGATCTCTGTACTGGGGTGAATGCATGACATTGTTCTGCATTCTGTCCATCAATTGTTCTTTTTGCATTTGTCACCCTGAGTGGGACGGGTATGCCCAGACGTGGGTCCCGTGCTCTCCATGCCACTGGAGTCAAGCTATCCTGGCTGAAGAGGGTGAAATCCCGAAACCGGTCCTAGGATGCTTGATTCCAGTCCAGGGAGGACCTGGCCTGGCAGTTCGGGCTGGACTGTTCCCATTGGGCGCAGGGTCAAGACTGATTTGCATATGGCTGGGTCCAAACTGGAATGGCATGGTGAGCAAAAACGATGGATTCAGGCCCAGATCTCTGTACTGGGGTGAATGTATGACATTGTTCTGCATTCTGTCCATCAATTGTTCTTTTTGCATTTGTCACCCCGAGTGGGACGGGTATGCCCAGACCTGGGTCCCATGCTCTCCATGCCACTGGAGTCAAGCTATCCTGGCTGAAGAGGGGTGAAACCCCGAAACCGGTCCTAGGATGCTTGATTCCAGTCCAGGGAGGACCTGGCCTGGCAGTTCGGGCTGGACTGTTCCCATTGGGCGCAGGGTCAAGACTGATTTGCATATGGCTGGGTCCAAACTGGAATGGCATGGTGAGCAAAAAAACAATGGATTCAGGCCCAGATCTCTGTACTGGGGTGAATGTATGACATTGTTCTGCATTCTGTCCATCAATTGTTCTTTTTGCATTTGTCACCCCGAGTGGGACGGGTATGCCCAGACGTGGGTCCCGTGCTCTCCATGCCACTGGAGTCAAGCTATCCTGGCTGAAGAGGGGTGAAACCCCGAAACCGGTCCTAGGATGCTTGATTCCAGTCCAGGGAGGACCTGGCCTGGCACTTCGGGCTGGACTGTTCCCATTGGGCGCAGGGTCAAGACTGATTTGCTAATGGCTGGGTCCAAACTGGAATGGCATGGTGAGCAAAAAAACGATGGATTCAGGCCCAGATCTCTGTACTGGGGTGAATGCATGACATTGTTCTGCATTCTGTCCATCAATTGTTCTTTTTGCATTTGTCACCCTGAGTGGGACGGGTATGCCCAGACGTGGGTCCCGTGCTCTCCATGCCACTGGAGTCAAGCTATCCTGGCTGAAGAGGGGTGAAATCCCGAAACCGGTCCTAGGATGCTTGATTCCAGTCCAGGGAGGACCTGGCCTGGCAGTTCGGGCTGGACTGTTCCCATTGGGCGCAGGGTCAAGACTGATTTGCATATGGCTGGGTCCAAACTGGAATGGCATGGTGAGCAAAAAAACGATGGATTCAGGCCCAGATCTCTGTACTGGGGTGAATGTATGACATTGTTCTGCATTCTGTCCATCAATTGTTCTTTTTGCATTTGTCACCCCGAGTGGGACGGGTATGCCCAGACGTGGGTCCCGTGCTCTCCATGCCACTGGAGTCAAGCTATCCTGGCTGAAGAGGGGTGAAACCCCGAAACCGGTCCTAGGATGCTTGATTCCAGTCCAGGGAGGACCTGGCCTGGCAGTTCGGGCTGTACTGTTCCCATTGGGCGCAGGGTCAAGACTGATTTGCATATGGCTGGGTCCAAACTGGAGTGGCATGGTGAGCAAAAAAACGATGGATTCAGGCCCAGATCTCTGTACTGGGGAGAATGTATGACATTGTTCTGCATTCTGTCCATCAATTGTTCTTTTGCATTTGTCACCCCGAGTGGTACGGGTATGCCCAGACGTGGGTCCCGTGCTCTCCATGCCACTGGAGTCAAGCTATCCTGGCTGAAGAGGGTGAAACCCGAAACCGGTCCTAGGATGCTTGATTCCAGTCCAGGGAGGACCTGGCCTGGCAGTTCGGGCTGGACTGTTCCCATTGGGCGCAGGGTCAAGACTGATTTGCATATGGCTGGGTCCAAACTGGAATGGCATGGTGAGCAAAAAAATGATGGATTCAGGCCCAGATCTCTGTACTGGGGTGAATGTATGACATTGTTCTGCATTCTGTCCATCAATTGTTCTTTTTGCATTTGTCACCCCGAGTGGGACGGGTATGCCCAGACGTGGGTCCTGTGCTCTCCATGCCACTGGCGTCAAGCTATCCTGGCTGAAGAGGGGTGAAACCCCGAAACCGGTCCTAGGATGCTTGATTCCAGTCCAGGGAGGACCTGGCCTGGCAGTTCGGGCTGGACTGTTCCCATTGGGCGCAGGGTCAAGACTGATTTGCATATGGCTGGGTCCAAACTGGAATGGCATGGTGAGCAAAAAATTGATGGATTCAGGCCCAGATCTCTGTACTGGGGTGAATGTATGACATTGTTCTGCATTCTGTCCATCAAATGTTCTTTTTGCACCAAATGTGTGATGGCAAATTACTTATGACAGAGTGAGGCTGCTTTATGATTGATGCATTTTTATGACCAGTGCCTAGTGGCACAGTAATTCATGTAATGCGGCTTATATGCATCTTTATGACAAGCGTCTAGTGGCTCAGTGATTTATGTGATGTGGTCTAATGTGCTTTACATGCTACGAAATGAGTTATGGTCTAACTGTTTTTTTATGTATGAATACAAAGGATATTTTTATATAACCTTGTGTGGAGTCTCATTTGTGGTGTGTAACTCCCTTACCCTGACTAGAGTGGTGGGTTCTGCCTGGCTCAGGTGTATACCCTAGTTAACCAGAAACCCAATTTCTAACATAGGGTGAGGCTTCCAACATTCTGAAGTCAGCAAATAAGTGATAATATGTGCAGCTAGCAGATCTTTCCAATGGTGGAGCCAGCTAACCCATCTTCATAGAAACAAAGCTGTTTCCTACCTCTAAATGGTGTGGAGGTCTGCAAGTGTGGTGCAGCAGGACGTCATCTGGTTTATGGCAGATGTCACCGCACTCTAAATTTCCCCTTCATCCATTTCAGTTGAAAGATAATAGTTGTACTTACAACTGTAAATTGTATTTGTATACCGCTGACTACCCCAGACCAGGCATTGATGCATTTTATGGTGAGTAGCATGCTACACCGGTACCCAAGGTTAGAGGTAAGAAGCTAGTAGATTAGCAAAAAGTGATTTTCCAATGTGGATTAGTTGTGGTGAGTATATTAAATTTGTGCTCATTGAGAGCTTGTGCACTTACTGTAGGTTTTGAAAGGGATGGATCCAATTAAATGGATTAGTAAAGGGAAGATGTGAGTTATTATTTGGAGTGGTGGATATGTGCGCCTGTTAGTTGGATGAATTGGATAAAGGAGGGGAGAGTTTGGAAAGAGTGTTTGAGAGTCCATATTAGTCAGAGAGGTTTGGGATGAGTCAGAGAGTGGCGGTGTGGGCAGAGGTTGAAGGGGGATTTAAAAAATGTTTTTAAGGTAATTATTCCTCCTTTATGTTATGTGCCTTACTCAAATATCGGATGCATTCTAATCGTTTCTTTAATTTCTTAGCTATGGAAGATGAGCAAATATATGTGCTCATTCACCCGGGACAGCTCCTACTTTTGAAAAACATGGGAACATAGTGGGGTCTTCTTCTGAATGAATAGAAATGCAGTTCTATGAGGAATAGAATTAGTGAAAATCCTTCATATGTTATTTATTTCTAAGAAGCCAGACATATGTAGAGGTAGTAGGATATCGATTTGTTTGAAGGAGATAAAGATGAATGTATCTACTGATGGTATATATTACCTAATTAACTTAACGGACATTATTTTAAAAGATAAATTGATAACTCTTACTGAGAACATTTTCACAGTATATAACGAATTTGTAGGAAAACGGTTCTATGTTTTTGAAAACAATGTATTAAAGTAAAATAAATAAATCATGTTGATCAATGTGTGTGTTTTGCTTTTGTGATGATGTGGAGGGCTGCTTTGTTGTTTTATATCAGGTGAATCTTGAAGTAAGTGTTAAGTTCTTATTTACAATATACGCCTGATAACATTTTACCCTTTAAGCAATCAAAAATGTAAATAAATATTTTTGAGGTGATGAATGTTAAAGGAATCTTGTCTGCTTTCTTAAAGGTTGCCCTGATTTGATAATATTGCACACTGTTGCCTGGCAATAGACTCCTATTTGCAAAATGCAAAAAGACATGAATCACACCATCACTTAATTAAGAGTAAAGTATGTCAGCCATAAATATTGTGTCATTAAAGTCGGTTACAAAAATAGCACCCACTGGAGTTAAGAATAGGAAATCTACTCCTAATGAGCTGATATTTTTTTAAACGATATTTAGAGTACCATAATTATCTCAGACTATATTTCTGTATAACATAATCTGGCATACAACCGCAAAATGCTTATTCTTTCCTATCGTCAGGGGACATTCTTTTTATGTTGCTGATGGTTTCAGGATCAACTTTTAAAGAAAAATTGTTCACCCTATTTGTTGACAATTATATATTGACGTGTAACTGTTCAGTGAAATATGCAACTTGCCACTGCCAGTCTAAAAGTAGAAACGTTCTACTTCTCTAATTGGGTTTCAATTGTCAAAGTGGATGTTTTGAAAGAGCATGTTTATTGATAAGCAGCTGAACATAGACTCCAACTTTGCCTTGGTATTTGTTTAAATATGCCATGTTCGTGAAAAATCTTTTGACGTGCAAGCATTTTAGAGCATTAATTATGAATACTCATAAAGACTGCATTGGGGAGGCATGAGGGGCAGAGCAATATGGCTGCTTTTCCATGAGGCTCCTATCAGAACGCAGAGAATACAAAGCCTATATATCCTGTCCCCACCGCAGACCCAGTTCTGGGGGAGGCTACAGCGACCTGAAGGCACACAGGACCAAGCGGGTCTATTGGCACGGGACTTCACCCAGGACATTGAGGGCAAAGAGCTCTAATTGGGGTGCCAGTATTCACACATTGCCCCTCCCTCTACTTGTGGTAGCATGCTACACGGTCACAGAAGCCACACCGTTATGACAGGCTGAGAGATTGAGAGCGGGTTAGGCCTGAGAAGGATCACTGATGGGACCCCTGGTGTTTTTTTCCACCCGCTCCCTATGCTGACTTCATCTCCAAGTGGAAATCACCCATCTCAGATACTGCTCTGCGGTGGACCGAAGACGGCCTTCCTCGCCTAACACATTGCGGCTGCTCCAGCAGGAGATAACACACGGGCCAAAGGCGGATGGCAGATCAGCCAGTGCTCTTACCGGGTGCAAGCATAACACACACTACCAGAGGTTAGAACACCAGTGGGCCCCCATGACACTACGCCCCACGTATACCACATATGTTTTTCACCAGCCACCATCATGCTTTCATCAATTGTCACCACTAGCGATCATATGTTACCCCCCCCACAAACCAGTGATTGCCACACCTGCGGTATCATAGAGCCACTACACCATCAGTCCACTGGTTGCTGCTGCACAATAATGGACTCATAATCTTCCTCATGTACTTCAACACTGCCACTGCAATCTCGGAGACTCAGAGTAACCAGAGGCACGCACAGAGGGTTTGCGGCAATATTATGGATCCCCCTTGGTATGGGAGTGGTATAGTTTTAACTACAGGTGCTCCCAGTCACTCCTCAACGAACTCTAAAGGTCTCTTAGAATCACAACCACAATGCCACGCAACATGAATTCTGACCGAACTTGACCGATCACAGGCTGCTTTCTCCATCATGCACAAGTACATCAGTTGGAAGCACATAAACATGGTCCATGTGACATGAATTGGTACAGATCACTGCAGATTTCTCTTTGGAAATCAATGCAAAAAGGAAGGGCTTTCTATCCTTGTACCCACAACTCAAGGAAACGGACATCAAATATGGACTCTAAGAACCAGCGACAATGTGGGTGACGATGGATGGGAAATCCTGGCGCTTTACAAATCCAGAGGACTTAACATGCATCCTGGATCATTTGGAGAACTCAAACATGGACACAATTCCAGTGGTGCCAAAAGGAAACAAGACAACAGCAAGGGATGATGGCCACTTTCACTGATCCGGAAGATCACAGGACCATCTTGTTCAGAAACAGACTCAGACAGAGAAAGGGATTTGAACTGTAGAAGAGATCATGCATGACAACTCCAGAGGTAAATCATGATCATAGCTTAGACATGCAAATTAATTTGAAGAACACACTGCCTTATTTGTTCTACATATTATTTTATTAGTGTGTGTCATTGTGTTATGATGGTCCCCCCTCACTCTTCCTCTTTATTTGTCTTCATATTGCCTTCATAGATAGAGTACCCATGTCTAAGATACATAATCTTGTCCACATATTATTAATGTGCTATATAAACAAATGAACCAATATTAGGCTACCTAGCAAGCCTTTTCTAATGAGCATGCACCCAAATGACAATGGGCTGTTCCTTCACTTCCTGCTGAAGCCTAGAGATCACCCTGGAGCCATCTCAACAGGATGACAGCCCCTACGGTTAAGAGATGTTTATTTCCCATCCACACACACTGCTTCTTCCCGTTCTTCTCATGTACCTCTTCCCTTTCTTTCCCCACTGTCCCAGGATACTCCTTTGTATCTCTCTCCATGAGGCGCAGAGTAACTTGAACCACCTGTGGCAGCCGATGCATCGCACCCATTGGGATTGGGACCCTATCGAGAAGGCTGAGCTGCCGTCTGCAGTTTTAGAAGAGTGCACATGCACTCCTACTCATGTATTCTGCTCCTCTACTTACACTTTGGGTTCATTAAGGTGGGACTGGTCCTTCTACTACTCCACCCTCACAGATTTGCTCTCAATAACCTGGCAGGGGTAAGTCTAATTTGTTTCTCCTTTTTCCATCCCCTCGCCTTAAATCACACCCTCTTCACATATACTGCATCCTTCTTGTCCTGATTGCAATTGTACAGATTGCATAAAGGCCACACAGAATATATACATACTTCAGAGCTAAGCGCAGGTTTGCTATCTCAGACTCATGGAGGTCTTGGCCTGGCAGTTTAGTCTGAACTGTTCCTATTGGAGCAGGGTCAAGATCGATTTGCATATGGATGGGTCCAAACTGAGGGTGCATGGTGGGCAAAAGAACAATGGGTTAGAATGCTAACCTGAGCAATTGTCAGTGCTTAAACATATTGCAAGCATTCCTCCCATCAACCTTTGTGTCTCTGATGTAACCTCCTAGCATTGGAATCATTGGCAGTGGCCATACCTCAATTCCCTAAGGCATACCTACCCCAGCGGGTTCATCAAAAATATTACTTTACGCAGATTACGTTCTCCTAGTACTCACTGATCTCAACAGCTCACTACCAGCACTAATGTCCTTATAACAGACTTTTCTGAGACATCAGGATATAAAGTCAATTGGGACAAAAGTGAGGTGTTGCCCATGACACAGTGAATGCCACCATCATGGGCTATCCATTTAAATGTAAAATTGAACAGCTTAAGTCCCTAGGTATCCTCATCAGTAAGGAGTTGGAGGGAATGATCACAGACAACGTAAATTCTCTTATAGCCAAAACCAATCCTGATTATGTGAAATATTATTAATATGGGGGATGCATAAAAGCCATCAAAATGGTAGTGGTTCCCCAATTTACTTACATCCTAGGAATGTTACCCTTTTTGGTCTGAACCTCCATCCTGCGGACTGTCGATAAGAACATTAAAGGCATCACATGGGCTGAAGTCTCTAAATTAAAAGGGCAGAGAAAATGTGGAGACCTACGTCTCCTTTGCATTTAGCACTACTACACCACATTGCAACTCTCCCAATTCGCTAATAGCTGGCCTAGAACAAGAGATACCCCATTTTGGGTTTGCCTCTAACTGGAAATCGCCAACAGAGGGCAGGGTCTTCACTCACTCTGTCAGCACAAGAAACCCTCCTTGTCCACATCTAACCATATGATCAAGAATATGGTGCAAATCCAGAATCATCCCCATAAAATATTGAACAGCAATGCTAGACTACACACTAATGCACCCTTATGGAACACCGCAGGTATCTGAGTATGAGGGCAATCTATTCATTTTGGAGTGTGGAGGGAGCGCAGGGATACTCACCCTAGATCAATTGCTGACTTCAGAAAACTTTTGAAACATTACAGGATTAATTTCATCCATCCACATTTCAAAAATGGAAAATATGAAATTGGGACACTGTTGGCAAAGCTTACTGGGGCTAAGCCATAGGATATCCAAGACTCTCCCAGCCATCCTTTTGTGAAGCACTCACTGGGGCCTCTACAAGGGAGTTACTGTGGGCTTCTTTAACCTAATGGTCCAGCACCTACACTCCAAACCTTTTTTATCTCAAATTTGTACTAAGTGGCAAAGATTGGTGTAACTTGACTACACAAAGAAAGACTGGAAGGAAGTAATAGGAGACTTAGACACGGAACTGAGAATCTACAATTAAGTTTTGCCTCTTTAAAATGCTTCAGGATGGGTACTGAACCCATAGAAATTAGCAAGCTCAGGTCTGTTAGACCATTTGAACTGTTGGAGATGCGGCCAAAATGCCTGCTACATGGTCAAATTTCTCTATGACTGCCCAGACATACGCCAATCACGGTCCCCAATCAGAAGCACTCTTAAGCAATCAAAGACCTACCTCTTTCCTTGACAAAACCCTTAGTCATGTTGCATGATACCACTGACTTACCCCCATGACAGGCCACGAATGAACACTGGTGATCGCCACAGCTACCCACTTATGACGATTGGTTATCTGAAATGTACAAAGTGACCACATAACAACTTCTAAGTTACAGGATAGCATGGAGGCTTTCAGCGGCATCTGGTCCCCCATTTCTGAAACCACTTTGGGTGCCCTTTGAGAGGGTAGGGGGAATACAACCACAAATACATGACGGAACAGACTATGCATTCCTCTCTCTTACATTTTCCTTTCCTTCTCCACCTGTTCCTTTTTCCCATTTTCCTATGTGTCCATCCTTCATGCCCCTGCAGTTAGTGCCTAGTAAACTCAACAATTAATTTGACCATAGGAATCTGCCCTTTCATGGTATCTTTGATGCTTCTATTGAAGCAATCTATTATGATAATTATTTCTTTCTTATTTTAAAACTACAACACTCTTGAGTTATCTCTTCTGGATGGAGTGTTTTTTACATTTAGTTTCTTTTTGTCATACATCAGGCTGCTCACATGTACTAAGTTGGATTGGACTTATAAATTGAGCTGTACTGACCATTGCTTCCTCTTTTCTTGCATTGTACTTCTGACTGACTACAAATAGTAACATTTATATAAAATTAGACATCATTGGCTATCTCAGAAAACAGTGACTGCAGGGGAAGACTTATCTTGACAAGATATACAATTTAGACTATAAATTGTACAGCTATTTTCTTTTTACCAACCTACATATATATTTAACACCAGCCACTGCCCTCAGCATCTTATAACTTGACACTTTTTGTTGTTAAATATATGAACTGTAAGGCAGTATTATGTCAGTTTAACTGAAAGCTTCAAGAGGGTGATCTCTGCTAATCTGTAGTCCATGTGATGTTTTAGCCTTTACCCGTATTGCTAATTTATCTCCACTTTTGTTAGTACTAAATGCTCTTTGAGGTATTTTTGTCCTCCCATAATTTTTAGATTTAGTTTAATGAATCATGTTTGCAGTAATAAAAAAAGAAGGGTGATGGAAATATGATTGGTAATTGGTGGTACGAAAAAGGTACACAAGCGTTATGCCTCAGTAATTAAGTTTAGCCACCTCACCATACCATGTTTTCATTGGTGTCACTGATGGAACGAAATTCAGGGCCTGATTCAGAATTTGATGGGTGGTACTCTGTCCATCAGGATGTCAGAGGACATTACCTACGTCCTCCTGGCAGACTGCCATCTGTCAAATTTAGAGCTGACCCCCATCCCAGCTATCATATCTAGACATTGAAAGGAACCCCTGTCACCAATAGCGGCCCGTCCTCTCCCAAAGTGGCGGGCCAGACCGGAGGAGGGAGGAGGGAGGAGGGAGGGGGGGAGAGTTCGGGGACATAAAAAATTAAAAATGAACAAAAAATAAACTTACCCTAACGCTGCCACCATCTCCGAACGCATCGTGCTCTTCCTGCTTCTGGGCACAGGCACCCAGAATGCACTGTGGTCAATCCTGGCGCTGCATGAAAGCAGCGCCGGGATTGGCCTGAGCACCGGCAACTGGCGCTCCCAGGCAGACTGGGAGCCTGTGCCTGCTCTCTTCAGCCACAGCAACGCAGCTGGGGCTGGAGAGAGCTTCACTGAGCATGAGGGTTTGGCTGGCCTGAGACGGCCGGCCAATCACCGCAGTTAAGGGAGTACCCACCACTCCCCCACCAGCAGTGCCATCCCCTGGACCTGTCCCCAAGACTCGTCAGAGTCCTGGTATCGGGTCCAGGGGATTAAAATGAAACGATAATAAAACTGGTTTAAACCCTGTTTTATTATCGTTTTATTTGCTGGTGGTGGCGGGGGGAGGCACTCCTCCGCTCTAATGGAGCGACCGCCGCTGCCCATCACGAAGGAATATGTGTGCTTCTTTTTGGTGTCTTGAGCGCATACATTTACTTGAAATATCTCTGAGCTAACACATGTTTTGCTGACATCAGAGCTCGGAAACAGAAAGAGGCAATTACTGGCTTGCGCTTCCGAGCTCTGCTGTAAGAAAAACATGCATTAACTCTGAGATATTGTGAGTTAATATGTGTGCTCAAGACATCAAACAAAAGCACACAGATCCCTTCTGCTCCTGTGCAACCCATATGGCCCCACATGTCTTGCGTAGAATTGCAAAGTTGGTAGTTCTGATGACTCTTAAGAATCACTTATTGTTTAGAATGTACGGCACTGAAAAAAAGTTAGATAAATAAAGCAACATGCCAACATAGGAAATTGGAGTCGAAACGTCGTCCACAACTAATACAGGATAGTCCTGAAAATACCGGAACACATTTCAGTTCTGGCCCTAAAAAGATTATTTTAAATTTTCCAAAGGAAATCCTTAGCTATTCCAATAACCTGCGTTTTTATACATTCACCTCTTGTTTATCACTTGTTGGTTATGGTCACTTCACTGGGATTACATTGAGTCGCGTGTTTACTGTTTCATATATGTGTATATAGTACCAATATTTGTGTGTTATGTGAGTTTTCTTCTATTTTTTACCAAAGAAAATTTGTATGAAAAATAAACATCGCCCACTTCGGCTGAAGTGAGTGTTGATGATCTATTCTTGGGGCTACCTTCTTTTTGTTAAATACTACAATGTGCAAATTAATATTGTCAAAAAAAATTCTGTTAGGCTTAACAAAGTCATTGCAAAAAGTGATATATTTGCAAAAAATAATTATTCACTGTTGGAAATGAGTTCCTTGAGAACGATTGTGCTTAAGCTGATTTGCTATCACCCAGTTCACATGGACGTATGGATTGCTCTTGTGTTTTGAAGTAGTAACATAGGAAATGTGGCATCCTTAATTTGGCCCTTAATTTATCCTCATGTTGGTTGAAAGAATGATAGATGCTTACCACTCTGAAAGCCACTATGTCAACTTCCTAAAAGGAAGTTTGGTCAGTGAGGCAGGAAAAGAATGCCAAAAGAAAATAGTGGAGATGCTTGACACGTCACTGGAGTCCAGAACCTAGGGCACCAGTTGTAAAGAGGTAAATGCAGAAGCTAAAAAACCCTTCTAGAACCAAACAAGCACGGCAAAATAAATCAGAAAAGGAACAACAAATAAGACAGAACAACAAAGCAAAAACCCAAGGCAAAAAAAAATTGATTGAACACAAAGGTATTTTGGGTGCAACAGAGAAAGATGCATTTCCTTTAGTTTTCTTTTCTTTGTAAGTGAAATCCAGCAGTCTCACTGCTCGTGACCTAGAAATAGAAGGCAGCCATGTCGGATAAGAGGATTGTATATTGTAAGAAACTGGGTTATTGGTTGAGGCGCGGTGGAAGCCCCACTTAGGCACCAACCACAATCCTTGTCATGGTAAACCACAAAAGTCATTAAATCAACCTGTGCTTCATCCTGTGGTAGCTTGGCACAAAAGTAGTCAAGCTTAATTTAGAAGCAAAGTGTAAAGTATTTATGCAGCACATAAATAATAATAAAGTGAAAACACAGCATAAGACAAATCCCAAACTAATTTAGAAAAATATAGTGAATTTTAATTAATAAAATTATCCCAGAACAATAAAACACTAATCAGTATGACTGGAGATATGCCATTTTAAAGATTTTAGTGAAAATAGTGAGTAAAAAGCAGAAAGCTCCACACGCGATCATCTGGTCACGATACACCAGGCAAAAGTCACAAGTTCAGGCCAACCACGATGGAGCAATGGAAGAGATTAGTCTCACTGAAAAGTTACCTTTTAAGTCCAGTAGGAAGAGTTCTGTTCATGGTGGAGGAGGCCACGAGGAGCAGGTCGATCATCGCAGTAGTGCAAAGAGTAGGACGAGTGTCACAGACAGTAGTCAAGGTAGCATGAAGAGACGGTCGGGCATTACAGACGGTCATTGCTGTAGATTTGCATTGGTGGTCGTCGCTGGCTGTCGTTGCTGCAGCGCAAAGTGCGGGACTAGTATTGTCGGTTTTTGCTGGTGGTCGCTGATGATGTGAAGAGCAGGTGTCACCAGAGCTTTGCATTAGTAGAAGTCACAGGCGGCAGAGTCTTGGCACCAACGGGCCCATTCGCAATCAGGGGGAGCCCAAACTACAGGATGCTCACTGTTACTTCAGGAGGAGTACACTCTAATGCCAGCCAAGACATGAAGAGACACCTGAAGGGGATCATGAATTCACTCCGGCAGAGGTCAGTAGGGCTCAGGCAGGTCCAGTTGCAGGTTCAGGTAGGTTCAGTTGCAGCAGGTCAGCTGGGCAGTTGCATGGAGAGCTCTGAAACTTGTTGTGTACCAATAGCTCACATGGGAGCTCAGCCAAATGACCCTTGGAGTCAATCTGGTTAGCCTGGGATGAGAGCAAGCAGGTCCAGTCTGCCTTCTCAGACTACATGCAGTCCTTCAAGCAGCAGGGCCGTCCTTTGTAACTTCCACAGGGCCAAGAGTGTTCTGAGAGTGGCTCTGGAGGTCCGATATTTATACCTGGTGCCAGCCTTGGAGCCTTTGTGTTGGGGGGGGGTTCCCTCTCCTACCACCACATCTGGGTCTGGAAAGTTCTATCCCATTCTCCTGTCAAGGCTCCAAATTGTCTGGGGGTGTCAAAAGGCAGTTCAGGTTTGGTGCAAGGTTCCTTTGTGTGTGCAGGAGGCAAAGCCCTTTGAAGTTTAGTTGGGGGCTGGATACATCTCCTCCCCAGACATGCTGTCCACATCAAGCCTCCTTTGTGTTACTGTCTGGAAGCACTACAGAAGCAGAGCCATTCACAGTCATTTTACCCAGGACACTGGCATAAGGCACAAATGGCTGGGACAAGAAAATGCCAACTTTCTAAGTGGCTTTTTTAGAATTGTGACATAAAATCCGGCTTTACCATTAAGGAGGATTTTAAATTGCAATTCTTTTTAGTGTAAACAGTGTATATTTATCTTCTCTCGATCCAACATTAACACCTATTGAATGTAATAAGGTAACCCAGTGTTAGTCAGTGGGAGTGATAGGCCTTACAGCAGTGAAAAACAACTTTAGGAGTATTTCACTGCTAGGACATATAAAACTGAACTACACGTCACACCTTTTATTATATACAAGACACCCTGTTCTAAGAGCCTCTAGGGCCTACCTTAGGGGTGACATAAGTATTAAAAAGGAAGGTTTAGGCATGGCAAAAGGTTTATTTTGCCAGGTCAAAATGGCAGTTTAAAACTGCACTGCAGGCTGCAGTAGCAGGCCTGAGACATGTTTTAAAAGGCTACTTTAGTATGTGGCACAATGAGTTCTGCAGGCCTACTAGTAGCATTCAATTTACAGGCCCTGTCTACATGTAAGTCCCATTTACTAGTGACGTATAAGTAAATAAAATGTGCCAATTAGGTGTATGTCAATTTTACCATGTTTGAAGGAGAGAACACAAGCACTTTAGCAATGGTTAGCAGTGATAAAGTGCACAGAGTCCTAAAGCGACCAAAACAAATTATAAGAAAAAAAAACACTGGTCCCTATTAACAATACTTTTTATGCAAAGAATCAAATGGTGATTAACATTTTTTCAAAGTAGTTTATGAAAACAATTTCAAGATATCTAGCAGTGCCTTTGAATATTGGTGCAAAATAAATGTGCTCGGTGCTCTCTTCAGTGGTGATACACTCAAATGATAAATAGTAATCAACAAGTGTATCAACAAACACAAGAGCAGCACGGCCCTTTACAGCAAATTCTCAACAATCATATAGGGTCCATGTTTTTAAAGTTGACAGCATTTCGATCCTGATAAAAATGGCGGGATCATCAACAGGACTCAGAGGGATACAATGAGCCTGAGAGAGAGATTATGAAAGGTAATGCAGTTGCTAAAGGAGGGGGTCCTTGTTGACAAGCCTCAGGAACAGGGTGGTCGGGAATGACCTGAGATGGAAATATGCTGGATACCCATAGGGGGCTCCAATCAGGCCGCCGTGGGAAGCACACATGTGCTCTGAGTCTCAAGGCTGAGTGCCAGATTCCTTCACTGGGCTTTCATCAGCCCCAAAATGATTCGCTGATTGCACCGATTGGCAGCATGGAGTCCTTTAAGGTTGATTAGTTCTTAAAGGGGCCATCTCTATTTTTGGGCTGATTCATCTGTGTGTAGTACTAATTGTCATCTTTTTTCTGGTTTCTCTCTTCTTCCAAATGTGTGCTAACTGCTTGCACATCATGCTAGCAGAAGCTGGCTCTACCTCGAATGAATCAGTAGGCCAATTTCCACAAGCATATTGAGGCTGCCATCTCTCTAAAGAATTTGAATAAAATTGCAACTAACGATTAGTGGTGGGCAAATTCCTTTTCCACAGTAAGTTGATGTGAATCTGTGGGCAATTCCACCATTAGAAATGGTTTTGCATCAGCCTGTCCTGTAATAAAATAAAGCCAGAAGGCAGGTGGAATACCCTGCAGAACGAGAATTCCTTTCTTCGTGCAGTAAGCAAAGAACGGAATGAGGCAATCTTGTGCTGTCCAGCACGATTAGGTGCTTGTCGATGTAATTACCTTAATGGTATTACTTAGGTTAATTGCATTTTTTACAATATTAAAATATTCTCCACACCCCCATTTTTTGCTGCCTGTGGAACTGAATTGAGGTTGTTCTGCTGCTCCATGGGTGGAAAATAATCCCAAAGCTGAAAAAACAGTTGCCTTAGAAGCCCTTTAAGGGGTCGGGCAATGCATGTACATTAATGATGATTTCATTACATTAAATACATTGCCTGGACCCCTTCCAGTGCTCTTCAATGCAACTTCCTCTACAGGTATATCTATGTGCAGTGGCTGCCTGCAGGGTTCTCTTTGCACTCTATCACCTTCTGCTAATAACACTACCTAAACTCTACTTTCCTCTTAAATGTTGCTGAATTACAGCCTTAAATATGAGCCTCAACCACCAGCTTTTTTCCTTTGTGATACTCTAGGGTAGGGGACTTTGTTCGACTCTTTCTCTACTCCCAACATCCTGACACCTACTATTTACGACACATGGTGGCCCGCCGCACTAGAAACCCCCCACAGACCACACACGAAACCTCAGCATCATACTGGACTCCTCGCTCACAAAGACCCGCCAGATCAACACCGTATTCTCATCATGCTTCCACACGCTTCGCCTGCTTTAAAAGACATCCAGATCGATCCATACCGAATCCAGAAAGACGGTCACCCACTAACTCATCAGCAGCAGACTCAACTACGGCAACACACTCTACACCGGCATCAACTAGAAACTCCTCAGGAAACTACAGAACGTTCAAAATGCTGCAGCAAGACTGGTCCTTAACACCCCCTGCCGCAGCCACATCGCCGAACACCTTCGAGAACTCCACAAGCTCCTAGTCAACAAAAGAATCACTTTCAAGATTCTCACACGCACCTACAAAGCCTTCCACGACGCAGGACCAGCATATCTGAACCACCGCCTTTCATTCCACTTACCCACCAGACACCTCTGCTCCACTCAACTGGCCCTGGCCACCGTCCCACGGATCTGCAAGACAAGAACTGGAGGTAGATCCTTCTACTTGCCGCCAAGACCCGGAACACCCTGACTCTCCGCCTCAGTCAATCCCGTTGCTGACCCAGTTCAGGAAGGATCTCAAGACCTGGCTCTTCGACTGGCCCCCAGCGCCCAGAGGATCAGCAGCCCACCTTACCCCCCTCCTCAGCACCTTGAGACCTTCACAGGTGCGTAGCCGTGCTATACAAACCCCTGATTGATTGAATCAAGATACTCTATACAATAACGTTGTGCCCCATGCAAATGGGCATCATTACATAAATATTTTATTGTGTGTATGTTGGGGGAAGATTTGTGCATTTTTTTGGTTGACAGGATAGGTATGGATTGGTGGAGTAGTGAACACTGGCAACATTTGCTAATTTCAGTATAGCACTGTGGCCTTGAACCCCAGCTGTAGTTTGCACTGCGATGAGGAGCTCGTAGGAGGAGAGACCGATCATTGTGCCTGTAAAGAGGATTTTGAGCTGCATATTTCGATGCTGTATTTCCAGCTTCTGAAGTGCAGCACTGCTATGTCACTATTATGCAGAATAACAAAGAGGTCAATCTGTTTTCAGGCCACCCCCTGTTGATCTCTTGCAGTCTCCTTTCCCGCAGTGCAAACAGGAGCGGCGAAGTTGTGGCAGAGGGTGTTTTGCTGCCCTGCCACACACTTTAACACTTTTCTTCAATGTAGATACATCTGTTTTAAAGCACGCAGGAGTGTACGGAAACAGCCCTTGAAACAAGAGCATATCATGGTATATTATGAGCACCCAGCAGAGCTTAATTTGAGCCAGTGGCTTCCGGTGCTCGGCACTGGCCGTTAATTGTCAACACTGGTACTTATGATAGTCTGCCATATGGTAGCACTGTTTGCTAAATTAGAGATGAACAAAACAACTGTTGTTTATTAATTTAATGTACATTAAAATATCTAATACATGCTGCTCAAGCCATCCTTATAGCTTTGGTGGACCGGAATAGTCTGAATTGTTACACTTGTAGGGTGTGATTGTTAGTTGTTGTGACGGTTCTGTCATTGGTGGCGCTGGCTGGGGCAATGGATGGTGCAAGCTACAATGGCCTCCTGATGAGGATCCTGGCACTTATTTTTTTTACAAATTAACTACTGGCAATCAGTACTTATATTCAAGCAGGGTCGCACTGGCACATATGGCAATTAGGAAGTGCCTGGTGGTCTGGCCTGGTCTGACAGATCAGTGTGTGGGCCAGTCATTTCACTGTTTGTTGGCCTGTTTTATGGTCTGCTGGACTCTTTTTTCTTTTCTTTTTACTGTTGGTTTAACTAGTATTAATACAGCCATCACCTGCAGCAAGCTCAAATCCACGCAGTCTTCCATATCTTGCAAAACACTTGTGCATCGTGGCTTTACAAGTTCAAAACTGCCCTAATTTGCAAACATGGCCCACTTCTCTAGCTATCTAATTCACTAATGGGGACCACTTCTATTTTGGTGCCCAGGCCTGTTTTCTAGTCCAGTCTGACCCTGTGTAAGTCTTGCACTGAGTTGTATGTTGCCACCCAGTGTTAAAATAATGTGCAGATGTTGATTTAGTGTCGAACTGGAACACCTCAGCTGCCAGTGCGCATTGCCAGAGTAGAGGATGGTGAACAGGATTATGTATGAAGTGTTGAGCAGGCTGTCTTCTGTAGGAGTTTGAATCCGAACAAAAATTCTATGGCGCTGTATAACATATGCTGGGGACTATTGCGTAACTTTTCCCAGGTAGCACAGAACAAACTATGTCTATGTCTGTAAACATAAATGAATTGCTGTCTCTATGCTAGCCATTTGAAAGACATGAAGTATTGCTTATTGGTTCCACAGGACTCACGAGAAGAAGAACTGATGCAAAAGATGCTTATTCTTCATGCAATAGATGTGGCATTGTCCTGGGAATTTCCTTCCAGGTGTCCCTGTGGTCAGTGAAGTCATGCTAGGAGGCAAAAATAAGAAGTGTAGCAGTTTAGCATAATCTAGAACAAAGCTAGTAGAACAATTAACATGACAAATTATGGATGTGATACCAAGAGGCAACGATTTCACATAATACAGCCAGTGGGGCAAAACCGTAGTTAAACCTTAGAAAAAAACACAAGGATCAGGTTCACATCAAGTTCCAAAAACAACAATGGGAGATCTTTAAAGTGCAAAATTCAATGGCGGGGGACACAACTAGTTAAATTTTAAAACTGTGCAGTAAAAAAGCAGATAAGAAACAGCAATGCAAACGGAAAACAAAAGCCTGGTGAGACACAACAAGGACCTTTGTCTTCATCGTGTTTGCTTTCCTTTCCCAATATAATTATAAATCAATTAAGGTAGTCTGTCTTTCAGTACTGTAAACAGTTCCCTTCTCTTTGTGTAGCCATTGTACTTTCAACCAGAGTTGGCAGACATTTTAGTTGTTGTCCGCTGGTGTCACGCCCACTGACCCATCTATAGAGAAAGTAGAACATGTAAGGAATCAGCAAGTCAAAAAAATATTGCAGGGCCAACACCAGGTTAAAGAATGAATCTCATAATATGCAGGAGAATACGGCAGAGAGCATCCACTGAACATTTGTAAGCAAACTCGTACAACAATGAATCATAGCCGAATCATATCTCCAAGAGGGGAAACCTTAAAGTTCTGAAGGAACTTGAAAACCTGTTCAATTTTTCTAACATCAATGTCTTAAAAAACTCCAAGAACATGACATAATCTCCTGTTAATGCTACTTTGGTGAACGTTATACTTTTTGTCTGACAAAATAAGGGCAAAGAATGAATAGCGCATTATTTGGCATGTTAAAATGTCTGATCATTTTCCTAATTTTCTGAGTTTTCATTTAGCACCAGGTGTAAAAATGAAAAAGGGAAGGTACAGAACTGATGTTCCATGACTGATACATCACAATTTTCTATACCTTCAGGCCCTGGTGTAGTTGTCAAAAAGATTACGCCACTGGTAATTTGGACCTTTAAATATCAGATGAATGTGTATCCTGGCAGTTAACATCAGTATAACAAGTGAAATTGCAGTAAAACCCATTTCCCCAGTTCGACAAGAGTGCCAGAGAGGATGGTTTCCAAACCATGAAGGTTTATTAGCATATTACTCAAAGTTGGATGGTGCAAAATGCAAGGCAGAGGAAGTATCAATTCCATAAAGGAACTTCCCTAAACTAAATATAGCGTCTAAGAATGGCAGGGGGAAATCGAAGCAGAAGGTGTCAGTCTGAACTGAACCAAATAAAGGTTCAAGGCAAAAGAAGCATAGGCATTCAAGAACCAGAAATATACAATCTCAGCAAAGTTAGGAAAAGGTCTTTCCTCAGCAAAGTCAGTGCAGTATCTCCTCACAACTATTCTATGACACACAATTATATACACTGAATTCCCTCTAGAACTTCTTCCCACCACCTCCTCTGAACTAGGACCAATCAAGTTCCACCTTCTCCCTGGAACAGGTAAAGTCTCTTCGGTCGCATCATCGAACAAAAGCGCACTAAGAATGAGATCAGCAGATAATTAGTCTGGAAAACAAAAGCTTTAAATAACAAAAACAGTGTGAATCAGATTTTTGATGAAGATGTAGGGCCGTATCATGTTGGCAAGGTATTTTTGTAATTCTGTAAAAAAAGTTTAGAGAATTGTTTTTCTCAGATACAGATAAAATTGAGCAATTCCTAGCTGAAGCTATCCTAAAATAATATAAGTTCAGAGGCACTGCATACTCTTCTGGTACTGATTACAGAAGAAGTAAGAGAAGCTATAATGCTTTAGCATCAAGTCTCCAAGAGGAGTGGGAATATATAATGCACTGCAGTCAAATTGGGCCCTCAGCTGGGGCAATTTTATGTTGATATTTTGGTAGGCAAACAGATCCCTGAGACATTTGGACAAGGTAAATTATTTCAGTTCATGAAATCAGAGAAATACCCCGTGGCCTGCGAATCCTCCCAAGCTGTAATCCTTCTGAATACTGATTCTAAAGTTTTTATGAAGTTATTTTAAGAAAGGGGGCGGTATTATCTTTGATATCAAACAACAAAAGCTAGTAGACTTCATACCGGGTAGATTATTGGCAGCAAATGCTCATTGTCTCATTGGGTCCCTAGATTACTGCAGCCACATCATTGGCAGTGGTATTTTTGGGTGCAAAGAAAGCATTTGACCAGGTGAACTGGGTCTACTTGGAAGCAGTTTTAAGACAAATTAAGGGCCTGATTACGATGGCGGTGAACCTGCCACCGGCAGCCTGCAGGTGGCGGGTTCTCTGCCATCGTAAGGTCATTCTCCGCCCACCAGATAAGGATGGCAGGCGGTGTGCTTGCGGGCGGAAAGCCCGTCCTGCCATGGGTCTGTCACAGGCAATCGTTGCGATTGCCTGTCGGACCCGGTCCACATCCCAAGAATGGTGGCAGTGCCTAGCAGGCACCGTCCACCACATTAGGATGCTGCATCCCGTCAGCCTTTCCATGGCGGTTCCTCCGCCATGGAAAGGTTGGCGGGGATTAACTTTGGGGGCCTGTTGCGGGCCCCGCCTGTGCAGGGGCACTTTAATTTTGTACTTGGGGGTACCTATGGTGCCCCCCTACATTTCCCTGCACCAGGTTGCAGGTACCACGTGGTGCCTGCCACGTAGTGCAGGGAAAAACAAAATGTGCATTTTTAACATTGCGGAAGGAGCTGCAGCCAGCAGCACCCGCCGCAATGTTAAAACAGCCTTTTGCGGCCGCCATGGTGGCGGCCGCATTGTAATTTGTGGTGCGGGACTGCCGCCATCTAGGCAGGCGGTCCCTATCCCCGGGATGATGGGGTACGGACTGAAGTCCGCCCGCCATCGTAATGACCCCCTAAGTTTCCAGCCCAGTTCACCAGATTAAATATGTCATTATAGAGGAAGCCTACTGTTAAGATTTTAGTTTATGGAGAATGCCAAAGGTCAGTTACCCATTACTATTTGCT